>CM067485.1:19849146-19927027 GCA_034552555.1 Semaprochilodus insignis | reverse complement strand
TTTATAATCTTCAAGAAAACTTCCCTCTCCTTTAAGACTCTAACCCCACATAATAAGATTAAAGGGGTCCGATTATGCTTTTATTCCTTTTACTTTATTTTTTCTTGTGCTTTCTGTTCATGTAAACGGAGGTGCTAGGAAAAGGACAGGTATTGTTCTGTTCTGTTGTTGTTGTTACTGTTACCAGGGTAGTTGTGTTCCTTTCAAGAAACTGTCCACAGACAGTTTTGTAGTGTACCCTCCTCGTATCCTGTGTCCTCCTGTGTTACCCCCTGCCGGGCAATTCCTGCTGCCTGTTAAAATGCCTGTTCCAAATAGTGCCTATATGCAGTATGTTTTCTGGGTCTTCTACTATGGGAATGCCACAGTGGTGTCAGAAGTGGTATAGCGCTGTCAAGCGCTGAGAAGCATTTCAAAGGTGGACAATGAAGAAGACAGAGCCTAAAGATGTTGAAGAAAACAGCATAGCAAATCTTGTCAGTGGAGCCCTCAGCAAGAGGGAGACAACACATCCTCCTGCCATGCTCTGACAGCAAGGATGCCTGGGAGCTGTACTTCGCACAGCTGCAAATGGTTGCCCAGCATCACGGCTGTGATGTAGCTGCTGGACATTGGGGGGGGGGGGGTGTTTGTGGATCTGCTGCCAGAACAACATGATGATATTGATGGCACTGACCACAGTCCTCCACTGCCAGACAGGCACTGGTGATGCGGATGACCAGTCAGGGACTTCACTACAGGATGCATACAGGGAATTTGTTCAGGTATTACAGATGTATGGGGAAAAGGAGAGCAGTGGTGGGTATTTTTACTTAGAGAGCTATTTAGGTAGTCAACATACACACTCATAACACATAAACTTGGGTTTTAAAACAATTTTATTTTAATAATTTAAATGTTCTAGTGGTTTAAATGGCTGGGATGAAATTGACCTCAAAGATAAAGATGTGAGTACATTTGAAGATAACCAGGAATAGACTGGAATTTAAGGTCAAGGACTTGAGCCTCTAATTATCTATGACTAAAACGCTATATGATATTGCCTATAATATAGGAATCAAATGTAGGCAATAATAAACTAATGCACTTTGAATTTAGATTATTACCTCTTCATCAATATTTCATTACATACATAGTAATTAAGCCCATAATGAGCGGAACTTACTAAATACACCCAACAGGCACAACTGCAGACATTCAGCGAGCAGTGATGCCCTGCATGAGTCATCTTGTTAGAGCCAGCACCATTAATAGGCTGCATGACGCAGAACTACATGCACGCAGACAGTTACAACTACTGCCACGACTTACCCCACATCAACATCACCAAAGAGTAGCGATGGTGTCGTGCCAGACTGTTATGGAGTGACTCAGAATGGCGGCGGGTCATCTTCAGTGATGAGTCCCGCTTTTTTCTTGGTGGAGACGACCAACGACCTCTGATGAACAGTTTGTCACATGTCCAGAAGGCCTGGTGTCTCCATCTCCACCCCTACCGCAAAATCATGGGATGGATTATCGCAGGTCATGATTAGGAACCTCTACAACTCCATGCTGAGACGTCTGGTATGTTGTGTTATCAAACATGGTGGCCTGACGCCATATTGAGAGACATTACTTCTGCATGTGTATCATCCTTCCCAATAACACTGCAATCCCACACTCCCTTCTGTGTGCAGCTTTTCTTTTAATGATGAGTTTATGATGTGTTAGACTAAGCAACAACTATTCTACTGCTGCAAACACTGTGTATCTGTGACTGTGGCTACCTCTAAACCAGTTTTACTCCAAAAGTATAAAATAAATATCCTTTTTGCACATTGTTTGTACAATCATATCCTTCTTAAAAGATAAAATGTCCCTTACTCCAGGGGTTCTCAGCCGTTTCCGTCTCAAGGCCCACTCGATAATAACTACCAAGCATAGCGGCCCACCAGAAAACTGAAGTCATCTTTTATAAATGCAATTTCTCAAACAAATCTGGTTGAAGAAAAAATATGATGTGTCCAAATTCAAACAATGGAGCAGTGAAAGCACCCCAAGAAATCTCCACATTAGTGACTAGCCAGCTACTATGTTGTCTCAAGCTAAAGGTGTTTAATTAGCCTGCTACAGTGGCATTTTATTGGAACATATGTGCATTAATTTACATTCATTTATATTAATATACTTAATACAACATTAAAATGGTTAAATATGGCTACCACAAACTATTGCCTCCACCTGAGTACAGGTCCATGGACCACTAGAGGGTACTTCATGGCCTATTGGTGGTCCATGGCCCACAGGTTGAGAAACCCTGCCTTACTCTCTACACATCTTAGCTCTTACATACTAAACATACTAGGAAGATGAATGGTACCTGTCTGAGCTAACAGCTCCAACAAACGGTGGAGGTGATCATTCAGTTCAAAAGGAACCTACTCCATCCACTGGAAGTATATGACTCCACTTTGAAAGCAGAACCATACAAATTCCTGGTCACTACCAATTAGTAGAACCTCAAAAGATAACAAATCTACTCAGAACTTTCTCATGAATATATCTCATAAAAAACTAATAACTTGTAATTAATGGCCATTTTAAATGGTAATTAATTAACCAATAGTGTTCCCTGACTTCTGAACAATACTCTATGGTTTCGGGATGGAACCTTTGCTACTGTGAACCATTGCCGTTGCCTTTAGGCCCAGAAAAAAGTTCTAGCTATATGATTAGATCCGCCACTGTTGTTGTTGTTTTCAGTTTCTGCACCAATTATTGGCTTCCCTCATTTCTGGCTTCATCTATAGCAGCAAAGGTCCTGAACCCAGTCTTAGGGGAGACTCGCAGTCCACGTTTTTTGCTCTGTTCCAGTTCCTGGCACATCTGAGCCAGCTAATCAGCATCCCACAGCCCTTGATTATCTGGCTCAGGTGCGTTTGGAGATGGAATAGAAGAAAAACTGTCAACTGGCTGGGGCCCCCGAGGAATGGATTGAGAATCTTTGATCTAGGCAGCCTCCAGAGTTCATCAGAAGATACCCATTCATCTGAAAACCTTTGCTCAAGCTTGTGAGCTTCGAGATGGTAGAAACAGGCAAATGTTCTCATTATTACCACAAATTATTTACATATTGCAATTGTTAAAAATTCTTTAAATGTAACGGTTGTAGAACTGATAGTATCCCATAGACTGAGCTGTATGTTGGGTTTTTGTAATTCATTACAAATGACTGAATATGAAAAATTACAGATTATTTTAACATTTAATATAATTGTTTCCAAAAGTCTCAGAAAAGGCAAAAAAATGGACTATGAATATGTATGCCCAGGAGTATGCATAGCCTTTGAAAGTACTTTATAGGACTGATATTTTTCAAATATAATAATCAGTAATAATAGCCTTGATTTAAATGTAATGATATATTTAATAATATATTTTATATGTAATATTATATATTATAAACTATTACATAATATATTTAATTACAGGACGGTAGACAGGAAGATAAGCAAACCATTGAACAGGTATAACAATATGATTTCATTTAGGATATGATTTTCAATGCAATCGTTTATTCATACAGGGTGTTACAGGGTTTATTTTGTCACATACAGTCCATAAAAAACAATATGGCAAAAAATAAATGGGTACATCCATCACCCTCTGCTTCTTACCCGCATTATCACCATGCTAAGTAAACTGCCAAGCGATCATTACAGATGAATGCAGAAGGTACATTTTAATTGATGTCTTTTGTAACCGAGTAATTGAGATCAACTGAGCAATCGTAGCAGTCACGTAACCAATGAATTCAAAACAAACTGCTTTCACAGCTTAGTTTCCACATATGTATGGACTGCATGGACAGGGGAGTGAGTGGTATGTTTGAAAATGTTAACAATATTTACACACCACATCAAACTGTTTGGTAATTGAGCTTTCAGTAATATGAAATTTCACATTTTGACCAGCTGTAGTATTGCATTTGGGTCCCATTGAGTCCCATTTATAACATGTATTTGATTATTATGGTTTTGAACACACAAATCTCTCTGGAGCTCCGCTGTGGTCAACCATCCAAAGTGATTCTGTACGCAGTTAAATTCACTTCCAGTCAGGTGGTGAGGTGACTGACTGACTGACATAAGATCAAAGATTAAGGAACCTGTCCTAACACGAGCAGGCCTGTCCTCCCTCGCTGAGCCAGGCAGCCATGTTTGTCTCACAGTATTACGTTCCTGTGTTAGGATTGTTTTACATGGTGAAGTAATCAGTCAGTTTTGACATTTTATCACCAGTGAGAAGGGAAACCCAACCTCAAACAGTCACCTTCCTGGAAGAGGCATGATTATTTAATTGGTTTAGGGATGAGCTACACCTATTTTTAGACTCAGCATCATCAAACTATAGCCTAATCAGAACTGATGCAATCCAATCAATCGAAATGGACTCCTCCACTGAGGGATGACAAACGCGGTTACCCAATCACTCCAAATGTAATTTGAAACAAAATAGCAAAGAAAACCCATCTGACTGACGCACTGGCAGGTACTGCCCAAACTTAAATGACCACATATGTAGGATGAATTAGGGTGACCAGTTGTCCCTGTTTTTGGTTGTCCCTACCCTGTTTCTCACTGTGAATTAAAGTCCTGAGAAAGACCTGGAGCAGAACAGACAGGCAGATGTTCCAGGTTGTCCTTGTTTTGGCCAGCAGAAGGGGCTGCTGCTACCAACCACTTCTACCATTTGCTGGCCTAGTTTAGGGAATGCTGCTGTGTAAAACTCTGCCTGAAGCTAGTGAGTGTTAAGCGAGTCCACAACACCACCAAAAACGTCTTTTCAAGACACAAAGTAACCCATAGATTAAAAGCAGGGGTGGGGTTACAGGACTTAAATCGTACTACCAGGTGATAGGTAGGCTCTCTGATTAGTACAGGTATATAGTCTATCTGAATGTAGCTGCCATGCCATCTACAATGTATCTACATGCTGTTCCTCACCATTGTAGGCTCCTGTGAGATTTTCTGACATGGTGTACAATGTTACTAGTATCCAGTTACTATCAATCAGTTTATTACAGCACCAATTACCATGGTCAAATTCCATGTAACTGAAACTGACCCCACCCCCTTTTAATTCATTGATAAAAATATTGGATGTTTTAAGTGATATATTGGCCACCAAACCAAAAACGCCTGCAGTCTTCATTTCAGAAATCTGGGGTAAAGTAAGTGCATATTCAACGCATGTTTTATGTTTAACAGTTAAGGAGAGGTCTCAAACTATAGTGAACCTCTTCATGTACTTTCATCCTTACTTCATAACTACATAAATCACATATTAATGTCACAGCCTGGGTCGTTTCTTGCTATAAGCAGTTGCCTCCTACTCCAGTAATGTGTACAGATGCCTCCACCTAAAGTCACTTTGATGCTACTGCACACACATGTGTGCTTTGTGATACCACCCAGAGAGACTCATGTGAAACAGAAGCACCACCCTTCTAGTCACAGATGATCCAATGACAGGCTGTTGCAAGAGTGACTCCATCTGGACCTGGATGTGCACATCCACAGCACGCAAACCTTAAGATGATCTTCTGACTGTTTGAGCCAGCATTGACCTAAATGTAGAGTGATATGTAATAAATAATATACTTTTACACAGCATGTTTCAGTTTAGTAACAATATCTTGTAACCTGAAAACAGAGAAAACACTGGGAACAGATTCACCCTGTAGCGCAGTGATTTCCAACACTGGTCATGGTGGCCCACTGCTCTTCACATTTTACTGTTTTCCCTGTTCACAACACACCTTATCCAAGCAGACCTGGATTACCCAAAAGCATCTTAGTGCACAGATGATTCCTAAACACTCCCTGTTAAATCTTAATACTAAAATGCTTTTCGGAATCTCAGCCCAGCTCATAAGCTGCCCTTTTCTGAGCAGATAGGTGGGAAACACTGCTGTAGCTTAGCATTGGCAATATACTTACTGCCCTTAATTTAGTATATAGTATAAACCAGTGGTCACCAACCTTGGATCTGGAAGTCTACCTTCCTGTAGAGTCTAGTTCTAATCACACTCTTCCAAACCTATTCCAGCTCCTCTAAACCTGTTCCAGCTAATTACTGACTGGCCAGAAGACTAGTTTTGGGTAAGGAGGGAGCAGCATGTTGGATGCAGGTTGGAGCAGGACTCTCCAGGAGGAGTGTTGGTGGCTGCTGGTGTAAACAGAGGAATAACCTTGCATGACTTTGTTTTTGAGTGCAGGTAACACCGGGCAACACACTACATGGATGAATGTTTGTGTGTGTTGTGTGTGTTGTGGGGGTTAATGTGGATTAATGTGGATTACAGCCCAGACTGGCTTGTAAGACAAAGTATTAGAAGGTAGGTTTCACTAAAGCATAGACTGCAGGTCAGGTTTCATACATCACTGCGCAGAGGGGTGATTACATTAGGATTAATGCATGCAAACTTGGAAGTGCAAGACATACACTCATACACAAATACACTCATACAAAACAAGATGCCTGCTCCACAGCACCGAAAAAGTGACAGACTGAAGCTGCTCCAATCAAATGTGTACTTAATTTCCACATGGATAAAATATAATGAAAATAAAAATAATAATTCATTTTGCCGTTGACCACAGTGCCGCCACACACGGATTCGGTGGTTGTTTGCACCAAGACAAAAGCAGGACTCATCACTGATGATGACCCGGTGCCATTCACTCCATGACAAGTCTGGCACAACACCATTACAGTCTTTGGTGACGTTGAAGTTGTGTTAAGGACAGTTGTCATAATGGTCTGCGTGCATGTGGTCCTGCGTCGTGCAGCCGTCTACCAATGGTGCTGGCATTAACAGGATGACTCATGGAGGACATCACTGCTCACTGAATGTCTGCAATCGAGGCTGTTGGGTCAGTCAGGTACAGCGATAAGGCCCGTCCTTGCTAATGTCACATGCGCAGTCGAGAGTGAAACTTGAATCATTTGCATGCCTCATGATGTCAAACTTACCCACCAAGTTTCATTCCTGTTGGTTGATTCCTTCTGGGTGCAGCTATTTGTGCAACTATTCTTTTGACGATGAGTGTATAAGCTGAGTGCACAGACCATAAAGGTTACAGATGGGGGACCAATATACACCAAAAGCTAAGAGGTTAAGGGAGATGAGTCATGCTGGGTGAGGAGATTAGTTTTCAATTCAGTTTTTAAAAGGGGAAATGAATGAGCAGTCAGAAATGTATTGAGGCAAGGAGGTTCCAGAGCTTAAAGGCCTTAGTACTGAAGGACCTGCAGAGTATTAATATTGTGCATAAATTAAACAAATCAGCTACTCTTTGCCCTGTATAAAGTAAGTATAAAGAATTAACGTTCGGATAAATACACCAAATGGAAATGGTCTACTTGTGCCATTCGCTTCCATTCAGAGTAGAGAATGTTTTTCCTTCTCCTGTAATTACTGTTCTAGAAATAAGAGGTTTTTGTTGAAATTATTGGCATATGTTGATGTAATAGTGCATTTCATTAATGTGGAATGTGTCAACAACGGGTCACTTTATTCAGTAGATAGAATAAAACCTTCATTTTCCCTATACTTTTCTCATTGTTTCTTTCCTCAGACGTCTTGCTGTCCCCTTTTCCCCCTCTCCGTCCATCACTCTGCATCTTTAATCTGAAACGTGGGATTAAAAAAGGCTCCGTTTTCTCTCCCTGTCTAATACTCACTCGCCCCACCCCCCTCTCTCCCCGATCTCTCTCTCTCTCTCTCTCTCTCATTCAGCTTGTAAAAGTCATATGCATGGGCCAACAGTCTTTGACAACAGTGGTAGCAGTAGTAAATGGGTGTGGAAGGAGAAGGATGACGCTAGGAGTGATGGAAAGGATGTACAACGAGAGAGTGTTGAGGAAAGAGAGAGAAGAAGAAGTGTGAGGTTTTGACTGAAAAAGAATGCAGGCTGTTAGGGTCTGCTGAATCTCACAGTGTGTTTAGAAGTGAGTGAAGGTAATAGAAAATACAGCTGGGCTGATTCAAAGCAGTCAGTAACAATGGCTTTATTCGATCCTGCTGGTCAGATTAATTAAGAGGAACATGTGGATCGTTTGACTGTAAGGACTTTTTATTTATTTATTTATTTTTTTAATATGTGGAATATGAGTGCAGAAGGATCACCTAACTGCCCCATTCTGTAAACTCAACACGTAGAAGAAAGAAGGGAAGAGAAAAGCAAGAGAGAGAGAGAGAGAGTGAAAAAGCAAGCTAGAGCAGCAATTCTGTGAGGAACTAAAGTGATGGGAAACTGCACCAACCCAGCTGTGAGACACAGGATGAAGAAGGTAAGGAGGTGTTAGAATGTGTGTCTATATTCAGAACCTTAAAAGAGCTTGTATCTTATCACGCTGTTCTCTTTATGTCTGCACAGCACCTGTATAAGTGTTCTGTAATTTTACTGTTTTGAAGAGTAGACCTCCTCCTCTGCCTGTATGCAGTTTTACTTATCTTGGTGCTCTCTAATGCGGGTCACCTGAGTTGTATTTCCGACTGTTCCATGTGTGCTGAGCAAACAAATAAGGACCTTCACTGTTTGTCCTACTATATTTAGATCAGGGGTAATCAGTTCTGGTCCTGGAAAGGCCGGTGTCCACCACAGTTAGAAATATTGCTGTATATTGACTGAACAAACTGTGATGAGATGATTCAGTTGTAATTGAACAGGACAATCACCACATTCCACTGGGCTGCAGCTCTTCAGGACCACAACTAATGAACTAGAAGGCTTTAGTCAAACAACATTTGATACATACACCAACATTCAAAGGTTTGCTAATATAATATAATATAATATAATGTGTATTTATAATAATGATAACTTTATTAGAAACAAGGGATTTTTTATTCGGTCCAGAATGAACAAAGCAGTATATAGAGTTGTGATCAAAAGTCTGAACATCTCTCATCAAATTGCGTTTTTGTTCATTTTGTATAAAGTAGAAAAAACTTAATTAGGCTGAAAACCTGCAATTTTTTTGTGGAAAAAGTCTGTTTAACCTACTGGAACAAAATATATAATATAAAATATTCTGTAAAACTCATACAGGCCACACATTTTATAATGGTGAACAAATCACTGACAAAAAAATATCTGTAAAAAAGTATTTTACTTCTTTATTTTACTTTACTTTTTGGTACTTTAGCTAATTTGTTAACATTGTTAGGGACACTAACCCTTGTTTTTGAAAGGGACAATTTACATCCCAGTAACTGTACATTTACACTGGCAGCCCACAAAGCAGGAGGCGTCCAGTCATTTTCTGAGGGACTATGCAATTTGCAACTGCGATAAAGTGACAAGTAAATAGTGACACGGTGGCAAAGCAACAATTGCAACTGGAACAATGAGAAGTGGAAAGCAACATGGTGGCAAAGCAACAACTGGGCCAATTGTGCCTAACCTCAGCTCTCTGAACTTCTATTCCCAATAACTTCCCACAAAATATGGAAGAAACCATATGAATTTGTACACTTATAATCACTATTCATATTTTAATAATATTTTTATAAAACTGCTATACCCAAATCGTCACTGTCCAAAGGAAAACAAGTATCTCCAAAATTAAAGTTAAGTGAGGTTTTTGGCCTCTCCTATAAAGTCACCACTTTATAGGAGAGGCCAAAAACCTCACTTAACTTTAATTTAAGTCAGTGGAACCAGACTTCCTTTCAGGTGATTTCAGGCCATTTCTGTTGGTCCATTCCTATGAAATTTTCACGCTGTGTAAACAGCAGCAGCTGTGTTCAAATGATACATCAAAGTAAAAATCAACATGTTTTCTTTGGACAGAGACGATATATTACATATTTCACATTTTCTTGTCTAAATCTTTTTCACAACTTTATCACCTCATACTGTGAATGTACAGTAAGGCTTCACATGTGTTAGTCTACAGCTAGATAGTACTGGTCTAAAGCACGCTGTAACTATGTCACATGTCTTAACTGATCTGTGGCCCCACCACAAGGGTGTGGCTGAGGGGAATGGGGCAGTGCCCCTGGAAGACGATGGGGACGAGGAGGCAAATTCTGAGTTTAATCAGCCTTTCAGTGCACTGGTCCAAAACTGCACTATGCTTCACAACATCGTCGGCCCTGCGTGCATCTTCCTGAGGCGGGGCTTCGTCCGGACACAACTTGTATGTATATAGAAACATGTATGCTGTATGACCACATCAGCCACCTGCATCGTCATTATGGCAAACCATCGTGGAGCCGTCTGTCATCCCCTGAACAGTCATCTTCACCAACATACCCATTCAGTGGTGAACACTTAGTTTCTGTGACTCATCTTCATTCTTAACAAAATTTATATACCCATTTTTGGTAAATACTGGACTGCGGGGAATTCCCTAGGCTTAGCCCGCACTATTCTGCAGTGCAAAGGTTTGAGAAGTCTTGGTTCTGAACGTTAAAGGAAATATCAGTATATACAAGTGCAAAAATAGATTTTCTATCCTGTAGACATTTTCACAAACCTTTTTTGTGATGACATCCTGCACTTTATTACAATGTTAAATGGAGTGACTCTTCCATTGTAGAGTATCCCAATCAAGAAGCTCTAATTAGTGATTAGTGAAGTCTATTGGCAAGTTGTCCCAGCAGAGGTAGCCATTATTACAGGTTTTCTACTAACAAGTTTCATATAAATGAACGTATGATCAGTGTGTTGTAACCCATTTTCTTTAGCCTTCTCTGCCACTTGTTCAAACTGTCACTCACTGAGTCTGTTTACATCTTACATTGCTGTGTGCTTCATGTCCAGTTCATAACTGGACTCACTGCTTGCATCTCTAACAGGGTGAGAGACGTCCCCATTGTTAGTGGCCTGTCCCCTGATAGAGCTGTCCCTGTAAAGGTCCCTGTGTTTATACCGCAAATTGCAAACAGATCAGAAAGTCCTGAGAAAGACCTGCAGCAGAGCAGACGTGCTTGTTTTGGCCAACAGAGTGAGCTGCTGCTATGTACTACCCACTTCTACCACTTGCTGCAGAAGGGGCTGCTGCTATCTACTAATCATATCTACCACTTGGTGGGCTAGTTTTAGAGAATACTGCTGTGTTAAGCTGTACCTGAAGTTCTCAAGTGTCCAGTGAGTCCTTATCAAGACATGAGGTAACCCATGGGTTTAAAGCAGAGGTCAGTTATGGGACTCGAATCATACCTATGGTAGGATCTGATTTGTACAGACGTATAATCTACTTGAATGTGCCTACCATGCCATCTACAAACAGCCCATCAATTTTTAAACTGTCTCACTTCTTCAGCCATCCACTGACATATGGTATATGTTGGTAGCAGTATGTCTGTCTCTCCAGAACTGGGGCTAGTCCAGGGTTGTGTTTAGGGTCAGGCTATTGGGCTATAGCCACAGGGCTCCAAAATATGTAATATACATAATGGGCTTAATACTGCCACTGGTAAATGTATATTTGCCTCATCCTTGCCTAAGCCACTAGACCTCCTGAAATTTACTCCGTTATTACCTTTTTTTTTTTTTTTTTAAATATGAGCGATAAGTCTTGCAATATCCCTGTTTTTTTCAGTAATCTGTTCATCTCAGTCTCTGACCACCCCAAATGTGGTTTTAGAAATAGTAAGCACAATATGTCCCAGCTGTGTTTACACCTGGCTTGCCTTTTTCAAGCATTCAAGCGAAGTCCGAAAGTAAGCCGAACACCGAAAGCCCATGTAGGTCCAAGTTGTAAACAGGGCCTTTAGGTTGGAATAACATCTGATTGTGTCATGATTTAGACTCAGTAATGTAATCCTGAAGTCAAGAATAATGAGTTATTCCTCTGTGGAAGTGACAAAAATAGTTTTGTTTTGAGCAGCTATTAAACATCTCCCTCATCTCAAGAAAACGCAGTTCTGTTTTGGGCTGAACAAGTGATGAGACATTATCTGAAGTGATAACCAGTGACGTTACAGCAAGAGAAATGTGAACACAGAATGCTAGAGTGACCCAAAGGAATGAGAGAGGATTTAGCCGCAGTTGGTGGTCCTGGGGTCAATCCACAGTAATCCACTGGGGGCAGTATGGATGAGAGCATGAGCGGGTGTGGGTCTAGTACGTAATATACAGTATTGGGTATTATAAATAAAGCTGTAAATGGAAGAAGAGAATCAGCCCTGGGATTTTTCTCGTGACGTCACCCACTGTGTAGACAGCGTGAACGGTGTTCAGTGTGTGTGTGTGTGTGTGTGTGTGTGTGTGTGTGTGTGTGTTTGAGGGTCTTCCTCAAGCTAAACCCCCTAAATCTCCTTATCTGTGCCCGTTGCCATGCAACACCCTCGGGTAATCTAGTCACTGTGGTGAACTGTGTACTAATGCATGTAGCGTATGTAAATGATGGTGGGATACAGGCCGTCCTGTCCTAGATGGGAAGCTAACTCTTCCACATGTTCATGTTCTCTCCTTGACCTACTCACCTCCTGCACGTTTACAAGCTTTATCTGCACTGGGCTGCTCAGCAGCGATGGGTCTTGGATTGAGGGATGGAGAAAGGGAGAAAAGAGGGGGGAGGGACATGGAGAGAATGTATGTCAGAGAAATGCGTCTGAATTTGATGTTTTCATGTCACTTTGCTTGCATGCTGCAGGACAGGGATCTACGGCCTGAGGAGATAGAAGGTACTTACAGAAACCATCCCCTTGACAGTTCATTTAGTCACAGCACACTGATCCTCAAACTGCATCTCTAAATCACACACTTGCTTGGAATCATATTGAGTTGTTAAGCAATCTCAAATAGACTTGCTTAAGTGATTTCCGACATCCCCGTAAAAATGGAGCTTGATTTCCCAAGCATATGGAAGAAGATATCCTATCACTTCCTGCTGTTTGCGTTCAGAATATAGTGTACTATGCAAAAATCAGAGACCACACTTTCATTTATTCACAGTCAAAACAGCCATTAAGTACAAGTAATTCATTTGCCAGAAATTACACAGGAATTACACAGAAACCTTAACAACTAAATATATCATTTTTAAGTAGTCCATTCTTTGTCTTTCATAGAGTGTATGCATTGATTCCACTTTCCTGCCAGAATACAGAATACGTCCTTGTGGTCATCATTATCTTTAATGTTTCTCTGTTCTATGTATAACCTGCAAATCTACAGAGTTATCAGGCTGACTCTCTAAACATGCTTTGTGGACTAATGTCACCCCTATTTCTAATGAAATATCCCAATCACAAATTTAGACTAATCAGATCATAAAGCCTTACTCTCTTAAATGTCCAGTTTCTTTTTCTCACTGAGGAGCTTCCTGAAAGCTACACATCCCATAGCGTTGAGTTGTCTTTTCTCAGTGAAAGGATGGACAGAAACAGCTGTGGATGTTTTCAGATCTCTCACTTTCCTCGTACCACATAGCTTATTTAAGTCATTTTAAAGAGGAATCCAAAAGCTGAACATAATTAAATAGCTAGGATGTAAACAAAGTCATTCAGAGTGGATTGATGTGAAATGCTTAATTGGAAAGAAACTTACAGACTCTAAAACAGGAGTCACCATGTCTACAACACACATATAGCCATCGTATTTACTATCCAAAACCACCAGTAAACCTACAGGTGCCTTCTAGGTTCAGAAGTTTTCTTTGAGGTCTGTTTTGCCTTACAATGTCCTGCATGTGTCCCTTTATGTCAATTAGGTCAAAGCAATATCACAAACTACTATAAAACAAAGTGTTAGACATCAGGCAGCATATATCTAACCATTTTGTGTAATAACTTCCTGTGATGGAGCTTTTAGAGGTGGACATTCCTATCACCACCACTGTCAACAAATTCTGAGTCGGTAAGTTTCTCTTGAACAGAGGATTTTTACATCAACCCACTCTGAATGACTTTGTTTACATAGCAACAACAGAATTATGCAGAAATGTAGCAAAATCAATAAAATTCCCCTTTAAATAAACTTGCTAATGTGACTGCCCAATTTTTATTTCTGCCTTAGCTGGATCTCCTGCAATCGTTGCCACTTACACAATATTGTAGCAGAGCTCTAACTGCCCAGTCCTGTTACAGACACTGAAAGACAGAGGAAGAGGAAACTAGAGAGCAGACTAGTGTTTCTCTTGGACTCCAGGTCACAGACGACTGTAGCAAACCTTAGACAGCCGCCAAAGGGGGCAAAGCTTCAACAGACATCAAACCTATCTGAGGTATCTCTTTAGTTGAAGTAGATTTGTCTCTAATTGTGCAATTATCCTGTTGTGTCTAGAACTGCGAGAGGCCTTCAAAGAGTTTGATAAGAACAAAGGCTACATCAACTGTAAGGACCTGGGCGAGTGCATGAGGACTATGGGATACATGCCTACAGAGATGGAGCTCATCGAGCTGAGTCAGCAAATATGTGAGTGATGACGCCAACAATTCACACTGCAGTTCAGGGATGTGCTTCAAATCCTGAGGCCAGATTCACAAAAGTGTTTTAAAGAGAATCTTTCTAAATACACAGTCGAGTCACTTTATTATGACCACTCCCACCAGATAATATCCAGATTAACCTCTGTGTGCACATGGACAGCAGCTAGACAGTGACTCAATAAGGTCCTGGTAGGCTTTCACAGGAATCTGGAGCCATGCCGGCTGCAGTGCATCCCACAGCTGCTGGAGGATTCGTGTGTGTGTGTGTGTGTGTGTGTGTATATATATATATATATATATATATATACTGAATTTGTGTAAGATAAAACTACAGCAACTGTCACATCAACTGACCACAAGCACAGAACCAGCCCTCGAATACATATGAATATATCATATTTGTTCAATATTTTTCAAAACAAAATCTTATCAAAAACAATGTTGCATAGAGGCAGTGTACTCAAACATTTTGTGTAATAACTTTTGTGAAGGAGCTTTTAGAGGCATTAAACACTTCAGACGTCTGGTTCTGTTGATATCTTAGCAATCTAATTACACAGAAACTTCCCTAGTAAATGCTGCTGTGTGTGCATTTTAGGTGGCGGTAAAATCGACTTTGAAGACTTTGTGGAGCTGATGGGGCCTAAAATGCTAGCAGAAACTGCAGACATGATTGGTGTTAAAGAATTAAGAGATGCCTTCAAAGAGGTACATCCTCCCTAAACAACCTACACCCACAAACCTACCTACACCCACTGACACCCCCTCAGTTTAAAGTTAAATCATTCTCTGAAAATGAAGCTTATTATCAGCCAGAGATGTTATTGAAGGATTCATATTATGGAGAACTGAATTTGACTAGCTTTGTTGAAATTAGAGTTTAATTCTAAATAAATTCTGAATATGGAAACTAAGATGCAAAACCAGCTTTTTTTAATCCCATGCATATTTGCCCTTGAAGGAAATGGAGGAACCTGTGTTGCACATTTCTGTAAGAGCCTAGAGCCATTCTCTCACTCTAAGGAAGTCACACTTCTCCGTAAAGGGCTGGTGAGGCTACGGAAAGCAGGAGCTCACCTGAACAGTTGTTTGAAGACCAACAGATTAAACACGTGGAACTAGGAATGATTATTCAACCAAACTTTAGTCTAAAGAGACTAAAATCCTTTGCTCTGAGTGACCCTTAATTACGTACCTTCATTACGTTCATTTTATTAAAATAAAAGACTGAACATTCCAATTTGTCACCACATAATCATAAATAATACCAATATTTTACTAAAGTTTCGGTGGTGACAATGTTAACTAATTTTGAGCGTAACACAAAAT
Source organism: Semaprochilodus insignis (assembly GCA_034552555.1). Lineage (NCBI taxonomy): Eukaryota > Metazoa > Chordata > Actinopteri > Characiformes > Prochilodontidae > Semaprochilodus > Semaprochilodus insignis. The sequence goes on along the minus strand of CM067485.1, from coordinate 19,911,264 downwards.
GCTAGACAGTACATGACTAGCAAACACAGCTTTGAACAGTCGTACACACATAAAATCACAATATCTTTATTAAAACACAGTAATTTTAGTAAAAAAAAGTGATTTAATTGCAGAAAACGTGTATTTTGGTAGTAACAATTTGTAATGTTACACACTGATTTTTCAGACTTTGGGACACATTTACTTCATAACAACATGATTAACTTTTCACATGGGATGCAGTCTCAATTCCTGCTGTAAACTGCAGGGACCTGGCTAAAACAAGGCCCCGCCTACAGACTAAAACTCTTTGTATGTGTGAAGTTTTTATTTTAGACTGATGACAAATCCGAATCTTTCAAACTCACTTTGAATGAAATCCAAACTATCTTTAAAATACTACAATAATACAAAAAAGAAAATCATATTATAAACAATAGCATCATTTTCATTAATCATTTAGCCTCCCATCAGAAAATAGCCTATAAATGATGGCTTTGCATATACTTAGGTTATTAATATCTCTATTAATCCCCAGGTTTAAACAGATCGGAGCATGATCATATTAACTATGTAAGGTCTGAACACTTAATAATGTTTTTACTGCAGTAATGCGGCATCAAGCAGTACTTATACGCCATCTAGAAGTCCATATGAACTTACAGTGGACTTGCCTGTCTTTTGTTCACACACAGTTTGACTCGAATGGTGACGGGCAGATCAGTATTACTGAACTGCGGGAAGCCATGAAGAAACTCATGGGTGAACAGCTGAACGCCAGAGAGATTGACGAGATCATCCGGGATGTGGACCTCAACGGAGATGGCCAAGTAGACTTTGAAGGTCTGTAGACCAGTGTTTCTCAGCCCTGGTCCTGGAGGCAGCCCTGCCCTGCACACTTTGGTGGATTCCCTGCTTTAACACACCCCCTGTAACAGTCCTGTTAATAAGCTGATAAGTTTAATCAGGTGTGTTGCGAGCGGGGAAAGCACTAACGTGTGCAGAGCAGGGTGCCTCCAGGACCAGAGATGAGAAGCACTGCTGTAGAGTTTGAAAAAAAGTGATTCATTCATTCCCAGTGCCAGTTCTGGGTGTCCACTGCTATGCTTGCCTTTATGCAGAGAGGAGACTGTTCAGCGACATTCGAAGGGGTGGGCTGGGGGTCTGTGAGTACTGTAGTAGTGTCTGGATAGTTATACAGCGCCTTGTAAGGATTTCCCATTCCAACACATATGCAAGACTTTTGTATAGTAACTCAGTAAGTGTAATGCGTTAGTGTACTGTGAGTAGTGTGTTGGTGTACAGTAACTCAGTAAGTGTAATGCGTTAGTGTACTGTGAGTAGTGTGTTGGTGTACAGTAACTCAGTAAGTGTAATGCGTTAGTGTACTGTGAGTAGCGTGTTGGTGTACAGTGACTCAGTAAGTGTAACGCGTTAGTGTAGTGTAAGTAGCGTGTTGGTGTACAGTGACTCAGTAAGCGTAATGTGTTGGTGTATCTGTACTGAAGTGCTTCCATTCTGGGGGACTTCTTACTTTAACTCCACTACATTTCAAACTCTAATATCTTACTATGTACACACTGAGCTGATTAAGAGTCTCGTTCCAGAAATGATAATAGGACATTACAGCCATAATAAATCATGCTGCTGTTACTCTCCATGCTTAAGTACATTTGAAGGTAAATACTTTAGTACTGTTACTCAAGTGGAGGTATAGAGGGAGGAACTTCTACTTTTACTGGAGGGATATTTTAACTTGGGGATCTCTACTTTAGCTCAATTACATGCTTTGTGTACTTCGTCCAGCACTGATTCATTGTGAATAGGAACAGGAAACACTGAACTGTGTTATGCCATGAAGCCCAGTACTGGCACTGGAAACCACTGGTGAACACTTTCTCCATCCCTGCTGACCTCTCTTCTTTCTTTCCCCATTAGAGTTTGTGAGGATGATGTCACGCTGACAGATCACCACAGAGAATCGTCACTGAAGAGTCTGTTATATACTGTATATCTGGACTTGCACAAGTGCAGTATTTGGAAATACTTATTTTTTTCTAAGGAGATGTTAGATAAATCAGATTTGTACAGGTTTATTTTTCAGTTTAGTTGTGTCTTTAAGGAACTGTTAATAAAGTGGTTTATTAATGACTGTGGTTTTAATCTGTCTGCAACAACACTGAAGGAAATATGATTGTGGGAGCAGAGTGGTCAGATGGCCACGTTTTTTTTTTGGTAATACTTTTATTGCAAGGCTTCAGACTAGCAACACATATGTAAGACTAGTAACACATGTAAACTAAGCTAAAAATTTAAATAAAATACAATATATACACTGATCAGCAAAACAAATAGTTGCACCCAGAAGGAAGTGTGGGACTGCAGTGCTGTTGGGAAGGAAGATAAAGGTTACCAGGAACAATAAATGATGATAAATTTAGACTGATATGGGCAATATTTATTTAGCTACACATACAGAAATTGTCTCTCAGTATGGCGTCGGGCCCCCATGTTTGCAAACACAACATGCCAGACGTCTCGGCATGGAGCTGTAGAGGTTCCTAATGGTGTCCTGTGATAATCCATCCCATGCAGCTTGAATATTCTCACACATTTTCAACTACTTATGAAAAAAAAAAAATTATGTATTTAGTTTTGATCAGGCCACATTTTATGATTTATCCCCCCCATATGTACATTCAAATTTAAGTGTGTTCTCTGTAGGGGATATTTTCACTTTTGTTGATAATCAGCATGCCCAAACTTCGCAAAGGACTGCATATTAAAATATGTTCCCAAATGAAAACACTAGAGGGCAGAATTTACCATACAGTGGAATGTAAATGAGATTCAAATGTTCCCCAAACAGTGTAGAACTGTTATGAAGTCCTGTTAGTTCTAAGCCTGCATCACTTGCATTTCTTATTATAGGCTCGCTGAGCACTTTAGATGCACCTGCCTTATATCTACATTTATTAACCATTTTATTATCTTCACTTACCATAAAGATACAGCAGTGCTGCTGGAGTGTTTAAACTCACTGTCCACTCTATTAGACACTCCTACCCTGCTGGTCCACCTTGTAGATGTACAGTCAGAGATGATAGCTCATCTGCTGCTGCACAGTGCAGTATTGGTCATCCTCTAATCCTTCATCAGTGCCCACAGGACGCAACCCACAGGATGCCGTTGACTTGATATTTGTGGTAGCTGGACTATACGAGTGTGTATACGTGTGTGTGTGTTTCACATCCTCAGAACTACAGTTACAAATATGGACTTTGCTTTCTGATGTTTCTGAGTCCAAATAATGCATTACAAATGGACCCAACCACCTACAGTTACAGTAAAAATGAAATGACTAAGATTAAACTTAAACCTTGCTGGAGCTGGATCAGTCTTCCCCCGCTGTGCTGTGAACTCTGATTTCCTTTAGTAATAATAGTCCTGCCTTACTTCTCAGTCATGTAATAAAGTTATTACGTTTTGTTACCCTCAAGTTTAAACAGGACTACTGTGATCTAAAACACATTTGGTGATGGGCTAATCAGAAGGAGAAGGAAACTGGACATCTGAAGGCACCCGTCTTGCTGGGTGACATTTACTAAGTTATATGAGACTTTTCTAGACACTGTTCCTGTTGACGGTTTGGATCTGTTTAATACTGAAGTGAATGTCTTGATTATGATATTAGGATCCAGACTATCTGAGCTCATTTAGGGAAATTACACAGATACTTCATCCTTCAATACTTTAAGATACTTTTAAGAATTGGTCAGTCAAATCTCTTATAAATGATAATATCTGACTTTCCCCTGGTAAAACTAATCCAGCTCGAATATGACTTCACTTTTGACTGGTACTGAAGTTTAGATCCAAAAGCGAAGAATTTAATCCAGGTATTCAAAACATTAGAATGCTAAAGTAGACTAAACTCACTGGCCACTTTACCAGCTCCACCTACCATATAGGTACACATCGCAGTTCTACAATTGCAGATTGCAGTCTGTTTGTAGTTTCATTAATTCATTCATCAGTGTTCAGGACCACCACAGAGCAGTATGAACTGGGGGACGAATCAACTAAAAATAGTCAGTCAACAGTGTCCAGTGACCTCTGATAAAGGACTAGAAGAAGAGCAACACAAACTATGAAGAAACAAATAAGCCATTGTCTCTGACTTTACATCTACCCAGTGGACCAGCAAGGTAGGAGTGTCTAATAGAGTGGACAGTGAGTTGACACAGTGTTTAAACACTCCAGCGGCACTGCTGCATCTGATCCACTCACACCAGCACAACACACACTAACACACCACCACCACGTCAGTGTCACTGAGAAGGATGAGAATGACACCACCTAAATAATACTTGCTCTGTGGTGGTCTTGTGGGGGTCTCTTTGATACAGAAGATACCTAACCTTAAGAAAGGTTAACAAATTAATTGTGCCTAATAAAGTGGCTGGTGAGCGTTTGATAAACTTTGCAGGACAGTGGCTCACCAGGAGAAGCCTAATATGAATGGTTCATTCAAAAATGCCATTTGCTTTCATTTCACTAGCCTTCTGAAAAATGATCTCATCACAAGGCATCCCAGATTAGAACTGCTGGTTTAGGATTTATTCCTGTCAGAATGATCAACACGTACAGCATGAATCTGATCCTAAATCAGCACTCGATGCTTTGTGGATACGGGAAACATTATTTGTAATGTTAGTTTATACAGTTATGGATATCCCTTTACAATCGCCACAAATTTCAAGACCTGTTGTTTTGCTTTTGTTTCACACTCCTCTCTCTGCATCCTTCCACATCTGTCACACTTTCTTTTCTTTACACCAGGAGTTCAAGTGGCGGTTCAGGCTTTCTTGGTATTTGAATGTCCGGAGGCAATTCGGGCACTGGTGCCAGAGAGGCTCCCAGTTGCGGGGGTCATCACCTTGCATCTTATGAACATAAAACTCATGACGCCGAAGGTTCCCACTCTCTGAAAAGGCCCTTCCACAGAGGCTACAGCTGTAGGGCTGGGCTCCAGTGTGAACTGCCATGTGCTTCCGCATGTTCCCACGGTCGTTGAAGCTGCGCTTGCACATGCTGCAGGTGAATGGCTTGGCTCCTGTGTGGATGTGCTCATGGCGGTTCAGGTCCCGTTTGGAGAGGAAAGCCTTGCCACATGTTTTGCAGGGGTGCTTGCGTGGTTTACCCGATTTAACGGTAGGTGTGGTTGGTTCAGCTTTCTTCTCCTTCCTTTGCTTTATGTCTGAGCACGTGGGTAAATTAGAAGAGAGTGATTTCTTCACTGATGTTGCCCCACGCTTTTGATAGTGTTCCTTGGTATTTTTGGATTTCTTAGGCTGGGTCCCAGATCTCTTCAAGACATGCATGCTGGAAGCTGCTGAAATAACCTTGTGTGGTCTCCAGTTTGAATCATTTACATCACTGTCCTCTGATTCTGATTGGTAGGAAGATGAGGTGTCCCTCCTTTTCCCTGTTACAAAAGTCTTTTCTCTACAGCTCCTGGGCCAAAGCTGCATTCTCTGTGTGGGCAAGACATCCTCGAGGGACTCAAGGGAAGGAACACAATCATTTAAATTCTCAGTTACTGGAATCTGACTGGTGAACTCCCGAGGTGGTGTGGAGGCTGAAGGCTCCTCTTGTTTGGCTGGTGAGTTGAAAGGCTCTTGCTTTATTATATCAGGCTTGAACTCCTCCTCCTCCTCATGGTGCTCTTGCTTGAAGATGAAGTCTATAAAGGAAGGACGCAGTTCTGACTCTACATGCTCTTCTTTGACAGGCTGAAAGAATACAAAGTCCTCTTCCTTCTTGACTGACGCTGAACACCACATCGCCATCTATACAGTCAGGCAGAAGTCACAGCATTAACGTACAATTTGCTTCATATCACCCAAATTATAACACACAGATACACAATCATGCTGTGATACAGTGGGCCGGTAAGTGTATCCTTTAAAAGCAGCCTTCGCTAAACCAAAGTGAAATACCATTGGATGTTCTTAGTCTATTTGTAGACACAATCTATTATGGCTGCAATTTTTATTCCAAATAAGCAGGAGAATGTGTTGCATGTGGTTCTTTCTGAAAATGGTTCTGTATAGCACCAAAAAGGGTTCTTCTATTGTTACTATATTGTGATAATAGCAGAGCCCCTTCTGGCACACTCATCATCAAAAAAAAAAAAAAAAATAGTTGCACCCAGACAGAAGTGTCGGATTGCAATGCTATTGGGAAGGAAGATAACGGTTCCGCTCATTTATCATTTATACGGAACAATAAATGATGATAAATTCAGACTGATATGGATGATATTTATTGAGCTACACATACAGAAGTAGTGTCTCTCAGTATGGTGACGGGCCGCCATGTTTGCTAACATAATATGCCAGACATCCCATCCAGCTTGAATATTCTCACACAGTTCCTGCAGATTGAGCGGTAGGGGTGGAGGTGGAGTGACACCAGGCCTTCTGGCCATATGACGTGTGACAACAAACCGTTCATCTTGGTCATCCCACCGAGACAAAAGCCACTGAAGATGACCTTCTGCCATTCTGAGTCCCTTCATGACAGTCTGGCACAACACCATTGCAGTCTTTGGCGACACTGACCCATGTAGTCCTATGTCATGCAGCCGTCAGCCAATGGTGCTGCACTAACGGGATGACTCAAGTAGCAAGCATTACTACTTGCTGAATGTCCACTACTGTGGCTGTTGGGTCAGTCAGGTACAGCAATAAGGCCCGTCCTTGCTTACGTCACACGGGCAGCCAGGCGTGAAACTTAAATTGCTTGCCTCATGACATCAAACCAACCCAACCAAGTTTCATTCCTGTCGGATGATTCCTTCTGGGTGCAACTACTTGTGCAACTATTCTTTTGATAATGGGTGTATGTTTGGAAGTATACAGACCCATTGTCTTTACTACACTCAAAGAACCAACTTTTTGTGTAAAGGCACCTGGTCACAGCACAACCCATAGCAGGATAAGAAACAGATTAATTAACATTCAAGAAAATGTAGAAATTAGTGTCAAAATACAAAATTAAACTCTGTTTACTTGAAATTCCTTAGTATCAGAATACACCAATTTATTGATACCATACGGTCATACCTTAGAAAGCAGTTCACCGTAGTTAATTAGATTATAACTTTTTAAGACCCTAATACACAATAACTAACCAAACTACAGCATTTCACATCCACAGAGATTTACAAGCAAAGCAGCAGTCCGGTCTTCAGATTAGAAACACTACATGAAAAATATTTACTATTAATATTTATATTACTATTTACATACTTACAAACTACGAACATATAAAACCAACTTTATCCAACTTTAGCTACAGCAGCGGAAGTACCGAGCGGAACTACGTCACTCGCAGGGTCTGTTTATTTAACAAACGGCGCCAAAACGACTAAAACTCATGAAGCTCTCTCACAGTAGAAATCACAGCACCATCAGCCAACACACTTCAGAGTACTTCACAGATAACATTAGACGGCCAAAATGGCTAAATATAAATCGATATTTTACCTTTGTAGGAAGACAAACGGACACACGTTATCAACCGGTGGAAATCTCTTGGGCTCATAGCTCCACTTCCTCAAAGCCAACGACACCTATACCTTTGACACCCGCTTTACCGAGTGCCACCTGCTGGCCGGGCTCTGTTTACCTTAAACTACCCTTAATTAACAGTCAGTTGATAACGCGGTTACGAGCCCCGGATGGGACACGGGTAAAAATAAGAATAAGCATTAATATGAGGGAACAATTTACAGTCACCAATACAGTTCGTTTCAGTTAATTATGTCCCTCAGACCATCAAAGCTAACCAGATAGCTCTGTTTTCATTTGAAGCTTATATCTATGGGAACTCATTCGGTTCTTACAGAACATCAAGAACATTAAAACATTTTTTCAAACCTTATTAAATGTGTGTTAAAACACATTTGAAGTCAGAAGAATATAGCATGTGGGATAATTTGTGGGGCCTTAATGTTGAGCTGCAGCCCCATCTGTAGTGAGGGAGTCTCTCCTGATTCAGCAGCAGGATGTGGTGTGAAGGGTCCTCAGATTGAGGTCGATAGTCAATTGTTATGTCTTATGATTTACCAAGAAACTGGCCATAGGTGCACATCTTAAACGCAAACATGTCATCAAGGTAGTGTTAGAAATGTAAGTTACAGCCGTTTTTCAAGTTGTTTTTCATGTAAACAACATGAAAAACATGAAAACAAAACTAAAGCACAATAAACTGGAGATTAAGAATATTGTGATTGTGCACACTGCTGTTCATCACTGTTGTCGCTTCTCAGTTTCAGTTTCTAAAGCTAGACCTAAATATATTTTTTCTTTATTTTTAGCATTGATATTTGTCCTCATTACTAAGTCTATATATTGTAATAAAGTTTTGTGGTTTACAAATAAGCAAACAACCACCCCATACCAGCACCACAAAAGCAAACTGGGGGGCTCACAGAATGAAAACCACTGGTGTATTTTATGATTTAAGTGAATATTGTAGCCTTTATTGATGAACGTGTTTGTACTTCATATATAAAGAATTTCACAAAGAGATCCAAGTTTCAATCTTTTGGGTTTTTATTGAAAAGGTGCCCAGGATTCTGTACATTAGACAAAGGGAGATATCCAAGGATCAGGAGCTATAAACTTTCCTCATCTCTTCATCTCTCCTTCTCTCTTTCCATCCTCCAGGCAGGGTAAGGGAAGAAGGGGAGTAAGGGTTGTGGTGCGGATAAAAGATAAAAACTAAAAGATGGAAGGAAAAAAAAGCCATGAAACAGGAGAGAAAGAGAGGAGAGGAAGTGGGAGGAAGAGGGAAGGTGTTGTTTTGTTTCCTCAGCGCTCCACAAACAGACATGTGGAGGCCTGGGAGCTTAAAAAGGCTCCAGTAGAAATGTACAGCGGGATGTCCCGTGTGAGCCTGAGAGTCTGTCACCCCTAAGCACCCTCCCCCCCATTTTATCTGTGCAGAAGCGTGGTACGGTCCGTCCCGGTCAGGGAGGCGCTTTTGGCCTCAGATGTCTCTCCTCCTCTCCTTCCTCTGGCGCCCCTCTGCTTCTCCTCCGGTCCGTCTCTTCCGCTCCTGGCCAGGCCCTCACTTGCTGGCCATGGTGTAGCAGCCATGTGGGTGCCACTGCATGTCACGGATGCGCCTCATGGACTGCATCTGAGGGCAGCGAGCGCCGTACTCGTTAAAGTGTCTGTAGTCGCCCTTCTCCAGGAGGTACTGGCTGCCACGGTAACCGGGGTACTGATAGCCCACCCAGCTGAAAAGCAGATTGGTACATTTGGTCACTTGAGATGTGGGCTGGTCACATTTTGTGTGTACTTGCTATCTATACATTACTCTCCAATCAAGCGTAGAGAGTAGGCCAAACCAAATAGCATCACTGAGCTACAGGAACACCGGTGTAGCTGATGGCTGCCCACTTACGTTCCACAGCTGACAACGATGCTGCCCACTCTGTCGGTGAAGCCATAAGAGTACAGGCTGGGAACGTCATCGTCCATGATCTCCATCTTACGGCCCTTGAAGTCGCCCACCTCATACAGGCAGATCTTGTGCTTCTCGGGGTCCTGAGAGGAGAGATTGGTGAGTGAGTATGTTTTGACCAAGCGGCCAGAATAAATAAAACTACATTTGATGGTCTGAATCAAGTGTGTATGGAAATATGTGTGATCTTAAAATGAAGTCTTCCCACCATTCTGACGGGTCTGAAGGACAGCAGGTAGTCGTTCTTCTGGCAGTTGCTCCAGGAGTCCCAGCGGGGATAATCGCCCTTCTCCAGGATGTACATCTCTCCACAGAAGTTCATCTGCTCCCAGCCCACGAAGCTGCACAGAGAGCAGACACAATGAGCAAGTAGTGCACATGATGAACACACACCACAAATATAGGGTTGCTTCTATCCATCCATACAACCATCAGTCTCTCCATCCCTCCATCCATCCACATAATCGTTTGTCCCACCATCAGTTCCTTCATCCATTCATATAACCATCCATCCTTCCCTACACCAATCATTGCATCCATGCCATCAGTGTAGGGGTCAAACTTACGGGCCGCACTCCACACGCAGAGAGCGAACTTTGTCCATGCCCATTTCACACACATTCATGCACTCGGCATTGATCTCGATCATGCGACCCTGGAAGTTCTCCTGGTCAAACACGTACATCTAGTAGAGAGAGAAAGGTGTTGCAGAGATTTATTTTCCCTTGTAAGAAACTATGAGACCAGTTGATATTTCAGACATTAACATACATCTAATACATTCTTAGTTCTTCAAATGATCTTTAGTAAAGGCAATGGATATATATATAACCATGAACTCTCAAAGAACCACTTGAATGCATAAATGCTTCTGTGCCTGGTCAAATGGTTCCTAGATGGAAAACCTTTTGTATATTGCTGCTATCAGACGAAAACCTCATATCTTCATTTTGGGTGTTTTATAGTTGTAGACATAATGTGAAAATGAATGTTGTTTTATTTTCATCATGTGTAAATTTCATGACGAATGGAAAAATGGCCCAAAATGACTTGGAAAAAACGTCTGGTTCCATTGACTTCCATTAAGAGTCATTAAGAGTAAAGTATATATTTTTTTCCTCCTGTCAAGTTACCATTCGGAGATACATAGTTTTGTTACAACAGCATTAATATGTTGTTTATAAATAAAGGTTCCATATAGCATCCATCTATCTATTTATATATATATGCTTTTAAAGAACGGTTCTATGTAGCAGCAAAAAGTGTCACTTTTCACCTCCCATGTGGCACCCAGAGCTTGTCTAAGGTCAGAATTCACCAACCTTTCCAGTGCCTAACTAGTTGTTGTTAGTAAAGCATGTTTGTATGATGTAAACACAGTGTTTATATGATAATTGTGTCTCTATAAATCTGGCCACAGATTGTTGCAGAGATTCTGTGGCTTTAGCGCCAATGCAAATGTTTGTATCCGTCCTCCACCGGTGTATTAGCTTATGACCGGACAATGTATTTTGCCTTGGAGATAATTTGGATGTCTGTAGGTTCATGGTTTACCTTGTAGGCCATCATGCCCATGCCCATGTCGGACTTCTTGGTCTGGGCGGCCTTGCCGTCGGTCTGAGAGGCGGTCTTTTTATCTCCACCGGAAGACATGATGCCTGTAGAGAGAAGCAGAGAAGCAAAGGTTAGGGACCCTGTAGCTAAAACAAGTTATTTTCTCTGATAGTCCAAACACTTTCTTCTTCTTAGCTGTTATAGTTAGAGTGCCATATCCATGTATGTGCCATGCATGTATGTGCATGTGCATGTGCGCATGCGTGTATGTCTTACCTGTGTGTTCAGTGCGTGTGTGGCTGTGCCCAAGTTCACTGTGGGAGTGTGTGTGTCAGTCCATGCCTCTGGCTCTTATACCCTGGCGCTGAGTGAGTGGGGCTTAACCCTGGACAATGGGGCTCGCTGAGCTCAGCACACACACAGAAAAGAAGCCCCTCATCATCACCACAGAGGGCGAGAGACACAGAGAGACAGAAACAGAGAGATACAAACACAGCAACATAGAGTATAGGACCTCCACATGACAATTCCACAGCAAACCCTGAAATGACTATTAGCTCTAATGTCACTTCTCACATCTTTAGTACAAAAATCTATATATCAAACAGAATAAGTACAAGCCCACTTCTTATGCAGTGTAATATCAGATAGGATCTACAGTCTCAGGCACATAAACACATTGTGTAACACTCGTTTTTGCACCTACAGAAACTTGGAATAAGTATAAATAAACATAAATATCACTGCAGTCAATAATAATTATTTTTATTGTTTGTATATATTATTATCTTTCTGTCATTTGAACAGCTGTCTTTTACAATGTGTGAAGGGTTTATAGTGAACAGACTAATAGAAATGCTAAAAAATCACTTTAACTTCCATGAACAGTTAGGGAAATGCCCTGTCCTCTACAGTAAGGTTACTATTTTGGAGATACCTGGTTTTATTATTATAATTATTGTTATTTTTATCATTATTATTTTTTTTTGACAGTAACTATTCTCCACAAGTCCTCCAACCGTCGCATGAATTTGTCCAATTCCATCAGCAGCTTACTCAGTTTAACATAGTAATCATTAGACAAACCAGATATTGAGTGATAACACCAGATAATACTGGGCTGCCTCGAGAAGAGGACTGGAAATGGTTAGACGGACACATAATCAGACATACAGCAAAAGCTTAGACACGGCTACTCATAGAAGGTTCTCCTTATGTTTATCTTAATGATTTGCTTTAGAACAAAAGTGAAGACATCAAACTATAAAATAGCACTCATGGAATTACACAGTCCACCTTAAAAACCTCCAAAATGGAACTTTACAGGAGGATAAAACAATTTTTTGAACCTGCAGTGGAGTTTGATATAACAAGGTTTATTTCTAAGCAGTTTTGGAGCAATTCTATTGGTCTGTCCATCATCAATATTCACTAAACTGCTTTTACACTGTGCAGAAAAAGTATACGTGGTATATCAGGATATGTACTGTTTCAGTTGGAGCTGTTAAGTGTAAGCATGTAGAGTCTTTAAGATCACCAACAACATCCATTTAGTTGGTTGTGTCTTAATGTTTTGTACTAATGTTATTAATATTCAGGTTTTTCTAAGCAAATAAATGCGTACAGCGCAAAAAGAAGGCTATAAAATATAAACAGATCAGGTGCCTAATGATAATGAGTCTGAACAGTGGTTTCATGCATGAAAGAGTTAAAGCCAACTTAAAGTGGACAGTATGAACATTATATGATAATAAGAGTGAACTGTGGTCTGTGATTTAGGCCAATATGTAACCCAATACACTTCTATATTCTTAGCTGCCAAACAAACAGCTGCAAGATTCCTTACACTCTACTGTTCATCATTCATGCTCTATATGTTAGTGAGATTGTCCAGGTTTTTAATAAAGTGTTTACTTCTATTTTTTCTACTGTTTGACTGAATAGTATATTGTTGCAATAATACCCAAACAATCTACTATATATATTGTAGAGCAAATATTTAGGAAGTCTATCCAAGATGCAGTTACTAACCAGTTAATGGCTGATGCGGTCCACTTTTTGGGTGCTGAATATCTTATTTCAGGGTCCTTGTGCACTATAAAGGGTGTAGGAAGTTATTTAGATTCAGCCACTAGTGTTTTAGGGTGTATATATTACAACTGTTATGTATTTTTAATGTATGCCTCATAAATAATATGATATTGGGACCAATATTGGCATCATTTGGTGGTAAAAGTAAGTGGTGGATGGTCTGGGAGCGGGGAGTGATAGATAAAGTTTGTGTGAATGTGTAAATGAGTGGGAGTGAAATCACTGGTGGCGGGAACAACTGGATGTGGCTTGCATCCAGACTTCTCATTTTGGACTGATGTAATAGCCGCTAGAGTTTATGGCCAAAAAGCTCCACTTATCCAAAGTACATGTATTTACTCACTAATATCACTTAATTTGTTGTATGGCAGATATATATTGGGCAATTTGCAGTCCATCACTCCATTACTCCATCCATCCAAAGATCTGCCCATCCGTTTCTCCACCCATTCTAACCATTCATCCATCCAATCACCAGTGCATCCATCTGTTCTTCTATCCCTTCATCCACCATCAATGCACCCACTCATTTCTACATCTCTGAATTCATCCACGCAATCAATACATCCATTTATCAACCTATCAATCCATCTGTCCATTTATTCCTCCGTTTAACCACCCATCAGTCCATACATTCATCCCACCATTCAACCACCAATCACCAATCAATCTATCCATCCACCAATTCTCCATTCCTTCATTTATCCATTCATCAATCCATCCACCCATTCCACCATTCCTTCATTCATCCACCCATCAGTCCATCCATCTATTCCTCTATCCATTAATTCATTCACCCACCCATCCATTCCTCCATCCCTTCACTAACCCACCCATCAATCCATCCATTCCTCCATTCAACCCACCCATTAATCCATCCACCCATTCCACCATTCCTTCAGTCATTAACCCATCAATCCATCCATCCATCAATTCCTCTATCCCTTCATTCATTCACCTATCAATCAATCCATCTATTCCTCCATCCCTTAATTCATCCACCCTTCCACTTTGCCACCCCTCGTCCATCCATTTATCCAAGCCTGCTCCAACTCAGTTAGTTACAAGTTTTCTGCTCCATACATCGTGCACTCTAAACGCACTCTTACGCGCTCCCCTATAGGCACCTACGCGCTTAATCCCCGTTATTTCGCTCTCTTTGTGTGTACTGCTGACCTGCGCGAACATACCAGTCACACCGCCTTTTGTGCGTCCGCTTCCACGCGCCCCCCTCAGCCCCTATTCACACGAGGCACAAAGCCAGGCTGCGTGCAGCCGCTCTATAGTATGTGCTGAGCTGGCGAGCACGAAAGAGAGAGAGGGAGAGAGAGAGAGAGAGCTGCAGTCTGCGTGCGCATCTCTCGCTCTCTCTCCCTCATGCCGGTATAAAACCCAGGCGCCAGGTTCCCTCCAGGCTCCACGCGAGACAGGCGTTATAGAAGCGAGTCAGTGACTAACACGGTAAGGCGCGCTCACGCGCTGCGCTAGGAGACTAACTTCACTGGACTCTAATCCAAAAAAAATCAACATCATTAACTAGCAGGGACACCATCATTACAAACTCCTGAACTGCCTGCTTTACCACCTAGAGCTCACCTGGAAAAGCTTTTTAATGATTATCATTTTTAATTAATGCATTTATTATTTCTTGTTAATGTATTTGAGTTGAAAGCTTCTTAATTAAAATTAATGCATCAGTGAAATAAACCTTGAAAAATGTCATGTACTTTTAGTAAGACTTGGCTGATTTAGTCTGTTACTGAATTGAACTAGTATACTTACCGTACATGCACAGTACGCTTGGTGCAGCCTTGTATATTGGAACTGAAACAGGCAAAGCTTTTCCAGTTCAAATCTTTTGAATTTTAGCATCATTTATGTAATGTTACTGTATCACTTCTTCTCCATCCTCAGGAATAAAGATGTATCGATTCAGCCGATCCGCCATGATGCATCCCATGGTGAACTCTGGCATGGGAATGGCCCCCTTCTGGAAGGTAAACCAATAATAGTCTGTGAGTCTGCAGCTCTTTCCCTACCCAGTTCTGAGGACCCTATTCTCTACTCTGGCATGGGAAGTAGTTAATGGGTAGAATCAGGTGTGCAAGAGGAGGGCACAAAAATGTGTGGGGGTCCCAGGACTGGGCTTGGGAACTAGTTAATGGGTTGAATCAGGTGTGCTAGTGGAGGGCATAAACATGTGTGGAGATCCCAGGACTGGGATTTCGGCATACCTCACAGACACCTCTAAGCTCTGCTTTGGGTGGGTTTCAGGTGACCGTGTTCGAGCAGGAGCACTTCCAGGGCAAGTGTCAGGAGTTCACCTCCGAGTGCTGCAACATCCAGCAGTGTGGCTTCGACAACATCCGCTCCATTCGCGTGGAGAGTGGCGCGTAAGTTCACTGTGTGTGTGTGTGTGTGTTAGTGTCCAGTTTAATTCTTGGTTTAAAATAAGTAAATGAACTTGGATAAACTGTCCTGATTATGAATTACAGCAAAAATGTGTTACCTTAATAATAATAATAATAATAATAATAATAATAATAATAATAATTGTGTGTTTTATTATTCGAGAAACACAATAAGACATATACTGTTCCTACAAGACGCTGAAAACTACTAGGCTACACTACTGTAACATGCTTCCCTACTTCTAAATAGGGTGGGTCAGGATAAGACAGCCTATGTGTTACCATATTACTCCAGTCTGTTTTTGCCGTTTAAAGCCCTTAATGGCTGAGCGCCAGCATATCTTGTTCTGCTGAAGCGTTATAGCCCATCCAGACCACTTCACTCAGCTTAGGCAGGCTTACTGCAAATGCCTAGGATCTCTTACAGCTTATTTAGTGGAAGATCCTTACACTCCGGAAAAGCATTCCAGAGAAAAACAGGAATGCAAGCTTGACAGATGTTTTTAAATCTGGATATATGTTTAGTCCAGCATGTGGCTTATTTTGTGCCATTGTTTTCATTCAGAGCATTGTGTATTCATCTTTCCAAGGTTTTATTTATATTGCTCTATAAAGCATTTTGGGAATTTTGCTAAATTGTGCAACAGAAAACTGTGCTAAATACATATAGAGACATTATTAGTAGTAGTAGTAGTATTGTTGTTGTTATTATTATTATTATTATTATTATTATAAACGTGTTATTGAGGGTTAACCCTTGCTCTTGCTCTTCCCAGCTGGGTGGGTTATGAGCACCATGACTTCCAGGGACAGCAGTTTGTCCTGGAGAGAGGAGAGTACCCCCATTGGGACTCATACTGTGGAAACCTGGCCTACCATGTGGAGAGATTCATGTCCTTCAGGCCCATCTACTGTGCTGTGAGTCTTACAGTCTCTGTCTGTATACATGACACATAACTGAACAGTACTCAGGAGCCTATGCACTGTACACATACTGTAAAACTGCATGGGGTTTTGATTAAGCTGCATCAACAGTGTACTGAAAAAGTTTAGAATCACTGGACATATTAATAACTGTTATTCAATAGTAACTTGTGCAGTGCAGATAAACTGTAATTCTCAATTTATAGCAATTTCTTGAGATAGGAAATTGCTATGACTAACTATTTGGTCACCAGTTTTCAAATACGAGGCCTTCTGGATATTATTTTTATTTTAAAAGGTTCATTCTCAATGCTACCCAGCTTTCTTAATTATTATGGGATCATCCGCAGCTTCACTTATCATTGAAAATTGAAAAGTGAATTTTACAGCTTCTTCTATAGTGTAAACACCTGAGCATGTGTATGTATGTAGTGTGGCGTTAACTGTCTGTCTCTTCTCAGGCTCACCAGAGCAGTCGTATGATGATCTTTGAGAAGGAGAACTTCCTGGGCCGCAGCGCAGAGCTGTGCGATGATTACCCCTCTCTGCAGGCCATGGGTTGGTGCCACATAGAGGTGGGCTCCATGCATGTGCAGTGTGGCGCGTGAGTATCCTCAAAGACACACATGCTTGGGGTGGGCAAAACGGGAAAAATTTAACATCAGGATACTTAAAGACACGTTCAGGATACATAAAATGTATGAAGAACACAATATTTAGTTTTTGCTTAGGTTTGTAAACAAGTTATTTAGGTTATCTAAGAAGAAGCAGGTTGGTAAAAAATAAATAAATTAAATAGAATGATGTCATAATGGGCTGGGACTAGCTCATCAAATAGGCGATTGGATGTGAGCCCATTGTGGTATAATGCCAGGTTAACAGGTAACTGATTAAATGGCAGTCCATTATAATTTCACAATGGGCTGATATTCTATTAACAAGTAATTAATTGGATGCTGGCCCACTGTAATGTCATAATAGGGTGACACTCATCCAACTGGTAACCGACTAGATGCTGATCTATTATGATGTCATAATAGGGTGACACTCATCCAACTAGTAACCGACTGGATGCTGATCTATTATGATGTCATAATAGGGTGAAACTCATCCAACTAGTAACCGGTTGGATGCTGGTTTATTATGATGTCATAACGGGCTGACATTCAATGAACAAGTAATTAATTGGATGCTAGTCCATTATGATGTCAAAATGGCTGACATTCAATTAACAAGCAACTGACAGAATGTCTGTCCATTAGGCTGTGATGTCACAATGTGCTTACATCCAATTAGCATACAATGCAATTATCACTGCAGTTATTATACACGTAAAAGTTGCAAAAGTTACAACAACTGTATTATTTTTTCCAAATATGCTAAATAAGTTGTGCACTAAAATTAGCAAAATTAGAAAATGGATTCAACTTTGCTTAACCTGTTTAAACATTTTGCATGTGACTGTTTATTATTCTAGAGGTACTAATAAGAATCAAGGCATAATCAGAAAAGCATATTTTGACATAAGGCAATAATGATATATTATCCAGCCCTAATGGTAATCGTTTTCTGTTTCTCTGTATGTGTGCAATGCTTGTGTAGTTTTGTGTGTTATGAGTTCCCAGGCTACAGGGGCAGGCAGTACATCATGGAGTGTGAAAGGCACAGTGGAGACTATCAGCACTGGAAAAACTGGGGCTCCCACAGTCAGACTCCTCAGATCCAGTCCATCCGTAGGATCCAGCACTAACAGGGCAGCCTCTGCAAGAGACACACCAAGGACCGCCCAGCCGCCTGGCACTCACATCTCATGCATACTGTTTTTCCTCACCAGTGTCTTTTTATTACCAACACCACACCACCACACACAACCACATACCGTACAGCCATCCGCACATGGGTGTCAAACACAATTTCTTGTCAGGTGCTAAGCCAAACCCCCTGAGGTGCTCCATCCCAACCAGTGCGCGTTCAACTTAGCTAGGCCACACCCTACCGCGAGGCAAGGTGATTGGTCAAGAGCAGCTCAGGTGTGATGTGCAGGAGGGGGATAATATATCATGAAGCAATAAATGCATAATAAACACATGTTCACTTCAGTGAGTCTGTTACATTATTGTGTCTGTGCGTGAAAACCCGATAAATCTGAAGTTTTCAGACCTGAACAGCAGGACCGGTTCCCATACAGATTCACAACAAAGTGTTTTAAAGCTGTACATTGTGTAATAAAAACAGATGACAGTAAATCTAAACCATTTATCAATTCACAATTCAAATCAAACCAAATATTTAACTCTATATTTTTAACACAGCTTTTGAATAATTATTTAATAATATATAAAAGATAAAACTCAACACCCTAATTTAATGCATCATGAGCAGGTATAAAGACTCCCAGAGCAGGAGTGGACACACATGTGCATTAAAGAAAAAAATCCTATGCTTTTCTCAGATAGTTTTAAAAGGTGTATATCATACGTTTTTCTTGTCTTTTTATTTGAGGTCCACTTCAAACAACTGTGTGGTTTTATATACCAAAAACAGCAAAAAAACACTAATTTATGACCATTCTTCTCTCTTTTCTGCATAATGGTATCAAACTGGCTTTTTTTGTTACTAGACCTCTGGGAGGCAATTTTACACTAGCATCATACCTGACTGAGGTTCTTAAATACAATGCTGTGTTCTTTTAAATACATAGGTTTTAGTGTATACTGTGTGTGTGGAAAATGGATCACAAAGCAGATGTAAATGCTTGGCAAAAAGAAGGATTGCATTTGGGCTTGGCCGTAGTGTGAAGGAAGTAGCTGTGAAAGTCTATCTATATATCTATATCTATATATCTACATCTACATATCTATATATACCTCTGTGTGTGTATAGCTACTATATACATACATATTTGGACCCATTTTCCACACCACCTCACTGTGCACAGTACCAAGGGATTTTTTTCAAAGCAATTTTGGAGAATTTCTTTTGGTCCATTCATCATGACATTTTCACACAATGTAAAGGACAAATGCTGAGGTCAAATTATGCGTTTATTAACTTTCCTTTTTTCTGGACAGCGACAATATGCTGGTTAGCTATTGTACCATTGTTATAAACCTTTTTAATGAATCTACTGTCAGTTTAAGAATACAAAGTCTGATGCTCTCAGGATTCTCCTGATTGCTTAGTCAGTAATACTATACAAAATTTTGACTACACTGTGGAAATATGCGCTGTCAGTAGTGTGATGTTTCCCCCACACACTAACACACACAGTGAAATTACAAATCAACTGTTTAATCTTGAACACAACAAAAACTCTGATAGAGGATGAGTAAATTGCTGAACACTCAGAAAACATGGCTTTGGATTACAGGCACTTCAACAGCAGAGCAAAAGACACTTACAGTAAGACAGAAATCTCAGCTTAAAGCATGTTACGCTAAACTAAACCGGCATCCCCTTCTCTCAGAGTTTCCTAAATTAAAACACCCATAAGCATCTTGCAAATTGTCCATAATAATTTTGACACTTAACAGTAAACAAGGTGGAATACTGACACTGGTTCAGCATATTTGTCTTTACACAAACCCTAAATCAGTAGGACCCTCTGACCTCAGGCGTGGAGATTCTGATTGACATGTAGAGAAGGGTGATTGTCGCACATTCCCAGCACCAGTGAGGTCCAACTTCTTTGTATGTTACTATGAAGAGTGATGGGAAACAAATTCAGAGCACAGCAAAGATGGCCAGGAATGCCTGCTACAGCGCTACGTAACTTTGCAAGAACTGCGGCACACTTTATGCCACCACATCACACCCCAGCAACTATGGGTCTTCACTAGTACAATGAAGCACCTTTGGGCTGAGTTAAGTTTGTCGACTAAAACTAATCACTGAAATTCTGTACCGGCCCCCAACCAATGCTTTTTTAGCCGAAGGCAATGGTATCCTCACAGCAATGTTCTAACATCTAGGGTAAAGCCTTCCCAGAGGGGTAGAGGCTGTTACTGCAGCAAAAGGGGACTCCCTATTAATTCAGTTGCTTTCAGAAGAACAGTCGGATGAGCAGTTGTCTACACACTTTTGGACATATTGTTTATTTCTCATAACTGTCACCCATAACTAATAACAACTAAAATGGAGCTTACCAGTATAAGAAGAGTTACCAAGAAGTTAATCCGAATCCACAACGACCACATCTACATCTATGTCTTCCTCCATGTCCTCCTCCTCTGTGCTAAGTCCTGCCCCCCAAATGGCAGTCGGCATGGTCACAGGCTCAGAGGCAGAGCTAGACACCTCCAACACATCCACTTCCTCATCCTCCTCTAAACCTCCTGCTGACTCTCGCTCTGCCTTCTCAGGTGAGTGTGAGAGGAGGAGATCACGATGGGGGAGTGAACTCAAAAACATTTTGAGGTCCCCCTCAGCAGGTATTGTTGGAGTTGTCTCATGCGCGTCCACCGTTAAGCCAGTCATCCTGGTGCCTTTGGCTGAAGGTGTTAGGTCTTGATGGCTGCAGGGCAAATGCAGAGCATGAGCTGAGAACGGATGACTCAAGCTCGAATAAAAAGTGCTTTGGGATGGTTCTGCAGTGCCGAGCAAAGGCTCATTGTTGTTGTGGTCACTCTCTTCTCCTACTTGGCTCGATCTGACAGGCTCTAAAACACACATGCACAAATCAGGTAAGTGATGTCACACCCTTAAATGTTTTTACCATTCTAAAGCAAAACTTGAAAACACTAACTTGTGCTAGAAATGCTGGTCTGTCTGCTGTACACCACACAACACAGTCAAGTGATGTATAACTTGCTGGAATGTACAATATGTTTTGAAGAGGGGGGTTTGTATTAGGGGTGCACTGAATGTCTGGCAACCAAAATGATTCGGCCGAAAAAAGACACTTTCTGTGTTCGGCCAAATAAGTGAAAAGACCGAATAATTTCTGCTGAACAATGATGTTTTTAATGACACCATTATCTTTTAGTTTTTCCCGGAACCAGAGTGGAACTTTTGCTTCAGGCTAGCGCCAACTGTTAGCAACCCCCCTGTAACGCATTGTTTTTCCACTGCGAGTCACACCGCAGCGTGCTGACGCTTCCCAACTTTTATGCACACTGTATAACCCATATAATTACCAGCCAGCGTGGAGTGAGGAGCTCTTTGTGAATGCACCATGTCGGCTGGGATGGCGTTTTTGTCATATTGTGCTTTGTTGGTGTGTCTGCTGGGATGTTAAGATGTTCAGTAAGTGCGTTTAAGCTGAAGATTAGAAATATTTTTTTTTCTTTGAAAACCAAGACAAAAATTCATAGCATACAGTAAAACTGTTCTGGCCCACATTCCCTATTTTCATCTGGCCCACTTGCCAGACAGGTTGACGGAACTTGGGGGGAGCACTCTCGGTAGCAAGATGTCTCCACATATGCACCACTTTAGGGTCACGTCTCAGCCAAAAGTAGGCAACTCTGTTGTATCTGTGCCAGAAGTGGACCAGATCTGTTTTGGGACAGGTGGGGCAAATGCATGTTGTAAATATGTGGGCCATCTTTGGCTCACAGCAGATTGCCAATGCTGACAGTGAGCCAGCAGTGCAATATCTTTGCCAGATGTGGCTCAGATCTGCTTGCTATATGGATTTAGCCTATTTAATTTATGCAGTGGTGAAAAAGTAGCAAAATTAATTGAACACCGTGAAAAAACGTGTTTGGCATTCGGCCTTCGGCTTCCAAATGTTTCATTTTGTTTGGTTTCGGCTTCGGACGAAAAATTTTATTTTGTTGCATCCCTAACTTGTACGTATTAAGCTGGCATTAATTTGACCTCTTACCTCCATCTGGAAACTGGCAACTCTGTATATGAGGCATTAGTGTAACTTCTTACCTGTATCAGGCAGCAGATACGTTTGGCATTGTCTGCTGTGTTCATTAGTCATCGTCTGCTCCATTTCAGCAGCCATGATATCCTTGTTTTCCTGCCTGCACCCCAGTTCTTGTATTCCACTTGCTCCCCTCTGTATCCCAGTCTCTGCACTGACTGTTCTAGCATTGTTCTCCGTTTCCACTGTGCTTCTGTCTGCCCTATCTGCTCTGCTCTTTTCCAAAAGACCATGTGTAGTGTTTTCAGCTGGGAGTCCTCCTTTAACTCCAGACACGCTTTCCTCAACTCCCACATTTCCTACTCCTACATTCTCGTTGGGTATTCCTATGCTTTTCTCTGTTCTCGAGTACTCTTCTTTTCTCTTTCTTTGCTTCTCCAGGAGCATTCTCATCTTCTCAAAAGCTGAGGATGTCATCTCAATATAGGCTCCACTGATCGTTTTCTTTACAGGCGACCGTCTGGTCCAGGAACTTGCAGATGCATGCTCTGTTTCTACATTGCTTCCTTTTTCATTCGTTCTGCATCTGTTTTCTTCTGTGCTCTTCATCTCCAAGTGCCTTTTTTTGTAGAGGGATTGAGTGGTGGTGGTACTTTTTGGGCCTTTGGTTGACTGTGTGGTTTTGCTTTTGCCCGCTCCAGCATTACTGACAGCATCTTCACTTACACAAATGTCAACTGCACATCCGACATGTTTCCATGGTGTATGAAGGTGTCTGACTTGTGGTCTTTCTGTGTCTGTAAATGCCACTGAGCCACTGCTTCGTTTTCCTCTGCACTTCTTTTCTGGAGTCTGGAGGCTACTTAATTCTAGCTTTCTCTTCCTGCTCTGGCTTCTGGTCACCCTTTGACTTTGAGGCTCCTTCTCATTGCTCTCCAACTTGGCCCTGGATCCTGTGCCACTAGAGGGATTCCGCTGTCTCAAGGTTGCGAGTCTTGGTCGATTTTGGCCAACTGATGTGTCAGCAGGAGATGACCTGATTGGCTGAGGTTGAGCTCTGGAGGTGAAGTGAGAGGAAACACTTGCATGTGGCACGTGACAATGAATTGAGTGTGGCTTTAAAGGTTGTAGCGGTGTGTATTTACTAGGGCCTCTACTGACCTGAGTTCCATCTGTGCTCCTGGCAGCAGTGTAATGATGTGATTGGCTATTCGCAGTTTCCTCCGCCTCGTCTAAATTACATCCAGCAACATGTTGGTCAAACGTGTTCAGAAAGTGATCGAGAATATCACAAAGTTCTCCTTCGGGCTGTTGTTGAGACGCATCTGTGGGATTCACTGATGAATTCATGCTGGGACATTCTGTCTTTGTACCAGAAGATATGTTTGAAGTCATGGTGTTCACAAATCCACTTTGGTCCGTTTGATTTTCCGCATGAACGGGAGGTAGAAAATTGAGTCCTAGCATGATGTCGTCCAGAAACGAGTCCATGGATTGGGTGGATGTCTGAGGAGCTAGTGGCAGTGAAACAGTGTGCAACAGGGACGGCTCTGGAGCACCCATGGTGTTTTGACAGAAACTGGAGGAACAAGGTGAAAGTGGCAAAGAGCATACATGTGGATGACTTCTTGGGCTGCTCAAGCATGGAGGGGCATCCTATGAGAAAAGAGACAGGTCAGTTAAAAGTGCAGATCAGCTGTACACAAATAAACAGCTGTCTAAGTGGCTAAATCAGGGGTGTCCAATCTTATCCACAAAGGGCCAGTGTGGCGCAGGGTTTCATTCCAAAGGAGCAGGAAGTCACCTGATTCTACTTGATTCAACAACTGCTCAGCCTTCAAACAACTGATCATTTGATCTTCTGCTTTGTTGGAATGGAAACCTGTGGCCACACCGGCCCTTTATGGATAAGATTGGACACCACTGGGTAAGTGTCCAAAAGCATTCAGACACCTACTAATAGAATAGAATGCATTGGTCACCATGTCCAGTGGCATGTGTCAGCTAGAGGGGTATAAAACACCCAGCACTGGGCTGTGTAGCAGTGGTACTGTACAACCATTGGTATATGCTGGACTGGTGTTTGTGATCCAGAACTAATCGGCTGATCTTACTAATGCTTTTGTGGCAGAATACGATCCAATCCACACACCAATGGTCTAAGGTCTACTACAAAGCCATAGAGAATTGATGTTCTTACTGCAGCAAAGGGGACAAATTCCTTATTAATACCGTTGATTTTTAAAGAAACATTGGATGAGCAGGTGTCTACAGACTTTTGGACATACAGTGTTTATACCTCAAGTGCATTAAAGGGCTGTTTGTTTAAATCAGTGGTTCTAAATCCTGGTCCTAAAGGCCACCTGCTCTGAGGTATATCTTTTCTTGCCCTAATGCACCAGCGTCAACTCAGGGTGGGCTTTTGTAACACACAAGTTACTGTTTGACTTTTATCTTGCATTTATGTGTTCCTGCTTATAAAAATGTGCAGTTTTATATACCAACAAAAAAAAGGTACTTTTGTATTTGCATGTTAAACTTTTTTGTCCCTCTTTCAAATACAAATCCTGCATTTACAAAAGAGGACGGTAAAATGGACAGATTTCAAAATCCTAAACTGCTGCGGAACACTCCTGACTCCTCCGAAAATGAGACCCCCAAAATGTACATATACCAGCTGAAGTTCCAGCCCAAACGAAATAACAACCACTGAGCAACAGCAATGGCGGACTATTCGTGCAGAGATCTAGTGTTCCAGGCTGTGATGTCATCACTTTTCGTGCCATTTCCAATAATCAGTCAGTGGGCATTAATTATGTTCATTTTCAAAAGGCTGAACATGGCTTTTATTCGCCAGTTTTTTGGCTGAATGTTCTGCTCCACCTTAAATACTACAGCTTGAACAGGCGCTGGCAGACTGTGCAGAAACATACTTTTCAGGCTGTAAGGGGAGGTCAACACTTTTCATACCCTTTTTAAGGAATTCTGAACAGGCATGGCTGATGTTCATCTTTAAACAAGGTTGAATTGGCAATTGGCTTCCTATGCACCAGCTGTTACTCTGTTTCACATAACATGCTACAGCTTGTGCATGCACCAGAATGTAGCGGAGACACCGTTTAAGACAGAACAGAAATTCTGCAAAACAAGCTGGAAAAGAGGAAGCCAACTTCAGCTTCCACATTTTCAACAGGATCCCGGACAACGTTTATTCAAAGGTGTTAGTTTGTTCTCTGCATTTCACAGTAGGTAGCAGTCATGCTGTGTGACTGTATCAGTGTTTGCTGGTTGAAGCAGATCATCTTAAACTGAGAGTTTCATAGTGAGGAACAACTGTAATCTACTTTGTGTTGATGTAGAGATTTATTTTATTTTCCTGTCTATGCCTACTTTGACATGTTGATTCCAAACCAGCCAATCAGTGCAGAGCTCATTTAAATATTGATGAGCTCCCCATAAAACAGGCAGTTTCATTCTAGAACCAAATCATAGGGTGTGAACAGGTGTATAAAACCACATATGGGCATTTTTCACCCCATCACATACCTTCTATGCAGACAACAGAAATGCATTCTCTGGCACCTTCAAATGGGGCGTATGGTCCCAGCATTTGTTTATATCCATGTACATGCAGGACATAATTACATAATAGTATTATTATCATTCTTTTCTATATATATATATTTTTTATTCTATTTTTATTATCATTATTTACCGATACAGATATTATGTTACTGACTTAAATGACTATTTATTCATAAAGCAGACTTTTTTGGCCTACTTGTTAAAATATCACGCTCAAATTTGCATACACATTTAGAAGAAATAAATAAACAATAGACAAAAACAAAATAAAGAAACAGCAAGACAAAACTGATGAATAATGAAGCTGTCAGTAAAATTTGCTGGCGCTCATTTTATGATCATTTTAGTATCGCCGATACCAATTTTGATCTACTATTGGTATTTTTACAGACCATATAGTTGCACAGTTTAGGAAAGTTTATGGTACTGTGCCAAGTAAATATTACAGCAAAATCTGGTCATTTTAGGGCATGTATAATGTGACTTTCTAGACTGATATGTTTTTGTTGTTGTTTTTATAAAATTACCATTTCATAATGTGTGATTTAGTTTGGACATTTTGTGTGAAATAAATCTCTCACAGGGTGGTCAATATACTTTTTATGCATTTATGCTGAAGGCACTCCCTTCTTTCTGTCAGCTATGAGCATGCTCACATTTCAGCTAATGGCAGTTTTAAACCTGATACTTTAATAGTTCTGTTTTTGACTAAGTCATGATTTGTAAATGAAAAACATTGAGTATTTAGTAGCCCATATGGTTTAGTGTCTGTGCTCACAGCAATCTGCAAAAAATAGACTCTAATCATGGGCTCACATTTAACATGGTCACTTTTAGATAAAGGGCAGCTAGTTGGAACACAGTGGAAACACTGAAGCTGCAGATATTACACGGTTTGAACTTTCCCTTTAAAGCAGGTCCACACAGCAGCACAATCACTTTTATGCCACCTGAAAATGTTCTTCACTGCTGCAGGCTGTGAAATAATGTTAATTAAGAGATAATGTCAATTAAGGATCATAATTGGTCAATACCTGATCGATTAAAATACGGCTGGACATCCCAAATACTTACACGGAGTAAAATATGGGAAACTTTCAGACATTTTATGCCCTTCAAAATCTTTGGAATGTGCTGATACACCTACCTGTCCCTCACCAACTGCCTGCGTGCCTCTCCTGCCTCTCTGTCTCTGTCTCCCTCTGCCTCTGCCCTCTCCCATCTCCACCAATGCCCCTTTGCCTTGCCATCTTCTGGTCAGCCTGACTGGATGTTTCCCTGTTGGCCTGGTGTCCAGCTTCCTCCCAACTCTACCCCCGCCCTGCCCCCTCCATGCCAGCCTTGGTGCCCATCCCCACCTTTCAGTGCGACTCTGTCCCCCCCGTCCTCTCCCTCTTCCTCTCCCTCGTCCTCTCACTGTTCCTTCACCTCTAGACCTGATTCTAGCCCTCCTCGCCGGTCTTTCTCCTCTAGCTCTTCCTCTCCCCCTTGGACGGCCCCTCCCTCTTCTCCCTGCACTCTGAGCATGAGCTGGATCCAGGAAGTAGCTGATGAAACCAGGGATATTTCCCTCAAACTGCTCAAATCCGTCCACAACGTCGTCCATGCCTAATGTCACAGCCCTTCCCCCCCCTTCTGCCTGGACGGGTCCAATCTCCAAGCAGGTGTTGTTGGAAGGGACAGGAATAGGGGGTTGGTGGTATGAGGGTTCTGGGGGGTATAAGTAGACTTGGGATACACATTCAGGCTCACTCACTATGTGATAGACTCCTGTCTCAGGAGCCATGGGCAGCACATCACAAGTGGAAGATGTCTTCACTGGAGGAAGCTGGGCTCCCTGTAGCATCACTGTGGCATCAGGAGCAGTGGTATAAGTGCCTTGTACATGGCTGATGGAGGAACATGCTGCATGGCCAATGACATGGAAGTTCTGTTGATGGTCAGAGCATACATGATCCGTCTGGGTCTCTCGCTCATCCGTCTCTCTCTCATGCTCTGTTTGTGTGCTGCTCTCTCTTATTTTCTCCTTCTCTCTTCCACTTATTTCCAGCCTTTCCTCATGCTGCCCCATCGCTCTTTCGGGATCATTCTCCTTCTGCTGTTCAGCACCTGCACTTTCTTTTCCAC
Source organism: Semaprochilodus insignis (assembly GCA_034552555.1). Lineage (NCBI taxonomy): Eukaryota > Metazoa > Chordata > Actinopteri > Characiformes > Prochilodontidae > Semaprochilodus > Semaprochilodus insignis. The sequence continues at coordinate 19,883,238 of CM067485.1, read as the reverse complement.
TCCTCTCTTTGCTACCAGGAGTCTCTCCAGTGTGCTCCTGAGGTAGCCTGATGCCAAGCAGCTCAGCTGCTGACAGGACATCGTTTCTGTTCTCATCAATCTGACCCGAGTACAGCAGGCTGACCAAGCTGAGCAGCGTACAGGCTTCCATGTGCTGGAGCTCAATTAGCCGTTTCTGCCCGGCCACCGGTGCTGGCAATGTGGACAGGGCTCCACAAAGCCAGGGGCTGAAGGCAGACAGCACACAGCTGTGCACTGGCACTGACACACCTGAAGAAGAGGTGGATCAAGAGAGAAAGAGATAGAGAGAGAGAGTTAGATAGTGTCTAAACAGAGCACTGTGGTGATTAAGAATGATGACGCATCACTATGCTGCTTTATGTTAATTAACTATTGCTAATTAAATAGCTGTAAAATGAAACTAAGGACTAACTTTTATTCATTCAAAGATCAAACAAATTCTGTTGCTTAAATTTAATCATAACAGATAAAGGTATATGCTATCAATCTCAGTTCACATTATATACATCTCCAACAATGCACATACACTTATACACTCTAATTTACAGTTTAAACAAACCAGAGTTTTAGGAATTACATTTCAGCATGTATGATTTTAGTTAAACATTAGTCACATTGCCTGTTTAAGGTAGTAGCAACTTCAGGCTCCAGCAGATGACGTTGCACAAGGATAATCAGGCTATAAATACCTGCGTTGTGTGAGTGACGGGATTCATAGATTGCTAAGAGGTGATATAGGGCAGTGAATGTATCGTTCCATGTGAGGCCATAGTGTGAGGTAAGTAGCTGAATTTGCAGATGTATGGAAGCGTACGGCCATACGGGTCTACCAGCAGTGGCAAAAATCCCAGTGTACATGAAATGTTGCAAGGGAAGGCATCCACCAAATCTGGCCAAACAGCACAATTGTTTGATGGAAGAGTGACCAGTCCATGCCAAATCCAATCACAGCTGTTATTGGTGCTCATGGAGACGCTATTAGGTAAGTTTCAGTCGCATGTGACTAATGTTTTGTCCGGTGAGCTTATTTAGAATGCTAAAATCTCATTTTTACTTCTGAAAACTGAATTAGGATCAATAGCTAAAACAGCTTTCCATAGATTAAACCAGTAGTTTGTAAACCACTGGCTGTCCACACACAATAAATCCAATGTGTACCTTTGGGGGGGGGGGGGGATCTGATTTGTAAAAACGGATTTAAAATGGATTTTGTGTGTTTTTTCTGGCTGTCCGGACTATCTAAAACAAATCCAGGTACAATCTGGATATATACAACAAGGGATTTGGGTTGGCAGTCTGAACACGTGTACAGTGTAGTTTGAATCCGATTAGCAAAAATCTGATTTTGTGTATTTTTTTTCCTTTTCAGATGATCAGATATCAACTTTTGGAATCTGGAAATGCCAAAACATTTGGCTGTCAGTCTAAACAAGGTCTTAGTTTCTCTAGAAACTACACTCAAAAGAATAGTTGCACAAATACTTGCATTCAAAATGAATCAGTCGTCAGGAATGAAACTTGGTGGGCAGCTTTGACACTGAGACGTGCAAATGATTCAAGATTCCTGCTCGGCAGCGCATGTGACATAAGAAAGGACTGGCCTTATCACTGTACCTGACTGACCCAGCAGCCACGATTGCAGACATTCAGTGAGCAGTGATGCCCTCCACGAGTCATCCTGTTAGTGCCAGCACCATTGGCAGACGGCTACACAGCGCAGGACTACATGCACATAGACCGTTACAACAACTACCCTTAACACCACTTCCGAAAAGCATTGCAAACAGACACTTCCTTCTGGGTGCAACTACTCTTTTAATGATGAGGGTATCTGGCATTGAATTTGTCACCAAGCCACTCTGAAAGACTCTGTTTTACATCTTAACCGTTTAATTATGTGGAAAAAATAGGAAACATAGGTGGAGTTCCCACAGGGCCCCTGGGATCCTGGATCTTGGGAACATAGCCAGTGAGGAGACAAGTGAATTCAGCTGTTCTGGAAATGGGCTTGAGGGTGTCAGTCTCTATGTCAATCACAGGCCTGTCTCACCTTGACTCTGTAGAACAGTGTCACAGAACTCTGCCCTGCTCTGCTGCCTCTGCAGCTGCTTCAGCAGCAACGTCTCGAACTGCAGCATGTCTGACAAGACACATAGACATGAAATCAGTTCAGAAGAATTCAGAAATTACACCACTGATAGTCCCTCTTAGCACAGCTTGGGGAACTTTTTGGGGACCAGGCTGAAGTTGGAGTAGAAGTTGGCCTCTCATTCGCCAGCTTCTATTTGGGATATTTCCGTTCCACCTTTACACCTTCATTACATGAATTGCTGAGCCACTTAAGGTGGAACGGAAAAATTCCAACATGAACCTGGAAAAAGATGAACTGGCTTCAGCTTGGGGCCCATTTAGGATATTTAATCTCAAACTTTGGAAGAAAAACGACGAGTTCAAATCTCAGGTTAGCCTTCAGTAGTTAGATGAAGGGAAGCGTGATTGCTAACCGGCTAGCCAATGTGACTGATAGCCCGGTGGAAGTTGTAGTTTTAGCCTGCCAGCTTAGCTAAAAGCAACGTACACGTGGCTTACTAAACAAAGCCACGGCTCTCTCACCTCTCTGGCTTTTCTGTGACCTCTGCAAACCAGTGACTTTCTACTCCGTTAACCGACAGAGGGACTTCCCCCACTTTCTCTCTCTCCACTCTGCTGATGCTACCTCGTCTGTGCATCTCTGCAGCTGCGGGCTTCTCGCGCTGGCTTGCCGCAGTCGCAGCATCCTCGCAATGGGCAACCAAACGAGTGATCCACGGGGTCGGTAGAAAATGGAAAATGCTTTTATTATTATGGTATTATTATTAATTTTAGTTTCTGGTGTCAGTAAGTCAGTTATTCCTAGTAGTTTAGTAGTTTCTATTATCTTGGAAACAAATGAACACTAAAAACAAATGTTTAAAGCATTATAAAAGATTAACATTTCTTTGCAGAAAGGCTTATTTATTTATTTAGCTATCTATCTTTTTATTTATTCATTCATTCATTCATTCATCATCAGGTGTACTTAGAAACTCTCCACTGTGTTGCGAGTTCATGGCAGCCCTGTGTGCAATAACCCACTTGATCCAGCAGATGGCGGTGCGCCCCCTCACGAACTGCTACCAGCATAGTGCCATTTACAGTATGTCCAAAACTACTCAGATACCCCTTTTAAAGGTCTGTTATGCTTATTTCCAGTTCATTATTTTATTTTCGCGGTCCACTAGAATAGATTTACAATTTATTTTCCACAAAACACAATATATTTTCCTCATCCTGTGTATATTTATTCATCTTCTGTCTGAAACACTGCTAGAGCGCCTCTGTCTTTAAGCCCCGCCTCCCGAACAGCCCAGTGTGCTCTGGTTGGTAATCTCGCTCACTCTGTTTTGATTGGTCAACCGCCGAGGCGACCACCTGCTGCAAGTTCCGCCCCTACAGCTCTGTAGCTATTCTCACAGTGACGCTTATTCTGCTGGATCAGTTTGAATCAGGGTCCCGTCCTGAACGTCTTGGTGAACTTAAACTTTACTTAAATACTTTACTTTCGTTATTGCATACATATATATATACAATATCAGAAGGAAGTGTGGGATTACAGGGCTATTTCGAAGGATGATAAAGGTTACCAGGAACAATAAATGATGATAAATTTAGACTGATATGGGCAATAATTATTGAGCTACACATACAGAAGTAGTGTCTCTCAGTATTGCGTCAGGCCGCCATGTTTGATAACACAACATGCCAGCCGTCTCGGCATTGGGTTGTAGAGGTTCCTAATTTTGGTGAGGCCAATCATTCTCTGACACACAGAGAAATTTGTCTTCTGCATTTAACCCATCCGTGAAGTGAAACACCCGCATACACACACACTAGTTAACACACACACCAGGGGGCAGTGAGCACACTTGCCTGGAGCGGTGGGCAGCCCTATCCACGGCGCCCGGGGAGCAGTGGGGCTTAGGTGCCTTGCTCAAGGGCACCTCAGTCGTTACTGTCGGTTAATGATGTCCTGTTATAAACCATCCCATGCAGCTTAAATATTCTCACACAGTTCCTGCAGATTGTGCAGTAGGGGTGGAGGTGGAGTCACACCAGGCCTTCTGTGTGTGTGAAGCATGACGACAAACCATTAATCTTGGAGCTGACCACGGTGCCTCCACACACAGATTCGTTGATCGTCTCCACCAGGACAAAAGCGGGACTCATCACTGAAGATGACCCGCTGCCATCCTGAGTCACTCCATGACAGTGGCACGACACCACTGCAGTCTTTGGTGATGTTGACGTGGTGTTAAAGGCAGTCGTCGTAACGGTCCCATGCAAGACGTAATAGACTACATGCACAACGCATGTAGTCCTGCGTCGTGCAGACATCTGCCAGTGGTGCTGACACTAACAGGATGACTCATGGAGGGAAGCACTGCTCGTTAAATGTCCAGAATCGTCTATATATTCTTACTGTTCTCTATATCGGTATATATTTGTGGTAGTAGCTTGTAGTCCGGGAGGTAGTGCGGGGTGAGAATTTTACTGTACAGTGTTTGTCTTAAATCTATACTAAATATTGGGACATTGGTGTCAGGATTTGATTGCATTCCGCCACAAGAACATTAGTGAAGTTCTGGATCACTCCAACCCATCTCAAAGTTCTTGGATGGAGCTCCATCCCTTCAGAGAATGAAGTTCTTGAAAGTAGGTGAATTCACTAGAAGTGCAAAGGTGCAGTTTCTATTACTGCCAGTAGGAGACAGTAATGGTCCCCAGAGTGAGCGACCATTAACAGCAAGAAAGAGAAGCTGCAAGGTCAGCTGATCGGACTCGCTACCAGCGCTGGATCCGACTGAAGTCTCTGACCACCACACAGCATCAAGAAAAACTTTGCAGGTATTAAATAATATGTATATTTTACACAAAGCGTGTCCATGTACGTCTCATTTGCTTGCAGGGTTTTGTGCCGTTGAGAAAGCTAGCGGTTTCCGACTGTGTCAGCAGTTGATTGGCTAGCGTTGCTGTTAGCGTGCGTTAGCATAATTGCTTCTTTCTAGATGTTTCCATTATTACCGGCCACCTGCCTCTGACTATTCCTTTAAGTTTATTTGCTTTTGGGTCAAATACCGGATTATTTGTTGAGTATTGTTAATACTAAACATGAAATTTATACAGCAGAAAGATAAATTTGTGGTTTAAAGTGGCCAGCCTCTCAGAAAAATGAAATAAGTTAGCTAGCTAAGTTAGCTATCTAAGTTAGCCAGCGCTGCTAACCTGCCGGTCACACTAGATGGGCTAGATACATCCTCATCTTTGTTAGTTTCTTGGCTTAAATCGAAGCCCTTATTTAAAACATATGCGTAACAAAACAGCTCATTTTGATTTAGTTACTGTGCTGAGCCTCGCTTAGTTTGTATTGCGTGTTTAATAGGGAATAAAACCGGAGAATGACAGACAAGCTGCCAGGTTTGCTGACAGTATTGTGTTTAGCCATTAGCTGTTGTAGGAGTGTTGGTGTCGGGGGTGTTTCCTGTTTACCATCCAAATAATCCCGAACGGGCGCTCAAGTTATCACTTTTCCAGAGACAGTTTAGGACCTAGTCATATAAAAAGAGAACCTGTTCAGTTGAGAGCCCCACTCACTGTTAAATCCCAGGTTAACACAGTTCATTTGTTTTAAAACTGACTCACAAACCGAAGGCCAAAGTTTGCTATTGTTCCAGTTTGTAGAAGTACAAAGGATCTAATTCCTGCAATAGTGTGACTGTAGAATACATGGAGTGATTTTATAAGCTTATTCCCATCGTGTCACTTCATCTACCTGCCAGAGTGTCTTGGCCAAGACTGGATGTAATATTTTTTGTAAATATTGAATGTTTTTAATCTTTTCAAGGTGAAGATCAACCGTTTTTTGGAAACATGGCTGACACAGAGCAGCAGACGACGCCACCGCCACCACCGCCGCCGCAAACCGGGCCTGCGGTAAGTGGTGCAAAGTACATGTCTGAATTTTTGAAGTCTTTGGTTATTTAAAAAAATGTGATCATCAAGTTAAAAAGCAGAGACTGATGTTTTCCAAATAGTTTGGATAGCAAAATGAACATTGAGTTTTGTGTCTTACAGCAATTCTTATTAAGTAACAAACTGGAAACCGCTATGTGGCTCTCACGTCTCTTCACGGTCTACTGCTCCATCATGTTCATTCTTCCTCTGCTTGGGTTAGTAATCTCACCTATACCTTGTTGGTTACCAATGTCTGACAAGTTATAAGAATGATAAGGCAGGTGCTCTAGGGTTGATCACCTCACCCAATATGAAGCTGATTCTGAAAAGCTTGCTAACTTGCACCTCATATTTCTCGCAGGCCCCTGGCAGCTGCAAATTTCTACCAGAGGGCACTCTTGGCCAACGCTTTGACCAGCGCTCTGCGCCTGCACCAAAGGCTGCCTCATTTTCAGCTGAGCCGAGCGTTTCTGGCCCAGGCTTTACAGGAAGACAGCTGCCATTACCTCCTCTACTCGCTCATCCTAGTCAATTCCTACCCCATCACCAGTATCCTTTTTGTCTGCACCGCTGACTGTCCTCCATTGTGAAAGACCCTTAAGTAAAAACCCTTATTGAGTAACAAGCTTTATAAGCTTTAGCAGTCGAGAGAAGTCAGTTGTGAAATTGTTCTGAAATATCTGTGAGTCATGAGTCTTTGTGAAAAGTCTGTCCTTAACTGAAGTTTTCAGTGAGCATATTCCCAGTGTTCCTCTTCTCCCTGCTTCATGCCACTGCTTACACTAAGAAGGTTCTTGATGTAAGTGTCTTTAGTCATCACTTACGAAACAGTTTGTATTGTTAAAATAAACCTGTGGAAAATGATCGTCATGATGTGATATTAATTTTTGATGTATCTTTTTTTTCTTTAGACAGTGGGACCAGAAAGTCTTATGTTTGTGAGGAACTTCCTGAACAAGCTCACAGCCAATCAGCAGAACATTCTTAAGTTCATTGCCTGCAATGAGATTTTCCTGATGCCAGCTACTGTCTTCATGCTCTTCAGGTACATATAGCCGAAGCCATTTATAGTCAATTGTGTGTTAACAGGCCAACTTTGCAATGCCCTTTACTCCTATCTCTTTGAATGACAAAAGAGACCAAAATCCTCCAAACTAAAGGTCAGATTACTGTTTCAAAAACACATTAAAAATCACTACTAAAATCTGACAGACCTTTTGAAACAGCAGTGAACAAAAAAAACAGTATTTATCTGGTTGTTCTGGCTACTGTGCTTGCACAGATCTGACTGGCTCTTCATGTTGAGCAAGACTTCATGTTGAGCGTTACAAGCTTTTATATTCGTATTTCATCCAGTGACTGGTCTCATTTGTAATGTAATATACAGTTCTGTCTTGCTTACAGTGCTGAGCTACAAATAAAAAAGCTGTGTCTATATTTTGTAATGTCTGAAACTTTCACTTGGCCATACATACATAAAATAAAATAGCTCTAACTTTTGCTGAATGCGGTATAAACCACTATGTTGTCTTAACTGTTTATGTTTAACAAAAAATTGAGTAGTTAACAAGTATAATTTCATCAATGTTAACAAACTACATCTTCCTGTTGATCTAGTTATCCACACTTGTGATGTTCCACACCCATATATACTATCAGCTGTAATCAGGTGCATGCCTTTTGATATGATCCTATCAGTGACCTCTGTTTGATCATTACAGTGGACAGGGCAGTCTCCTCCAGCCCTTCATTTACTACCGGTTCCTCACTTTGCGCTACTCCTCCAGACGAAACCCCTATTGTCGGTAAGCATTCCCTTTTCCTGCTCACATTTCCCTTCAGCATGCGACCCAGGAAAGTGGCAGGTTTACTAATTGATGATACATGATCATTGAATTGAATTAATTACATATCAGCAGCACGAGATGTTTTGAGGATTGTGGTCGTTTCTCCTAGGACCCTTTTCACGGAGTTGAGGATTTTGTTGGAGCATTTCGTGATGAAGCCTGCCTGCCCTGCCTTCTTCAGAAGAATGTGCCTCAACAGCATCGCCTTCATTAGCCGCCTGGCCCCAACGGGAGTCTAACCAACCTGTTTCTGTTTCAGCATCCAGAGTCACACACTGATGTATATACAAACACATACATGCGCTCACCCACAGACACACACAACTACAAGCTCCTACACAATGAGTAGGTAGGAGGGAGTTGCTCCGAGATAGAAGCAGGCAGACAAAATCTCTGAATGGTCAGAGGTGGATCCCCTGCCATTCTCTTTTTCTGCATGGAATGCAGTTACTACTTTTGGAAAGACTCCACTAATACAAAGAGCAAGAGAGAGACATGGTGGAGAAAGTGCAGAAACATCGCACTAGATGACTTGCTGTTGCACTCGGTGCATTGTAAAGTCAGTACAGCTCTTTGTGCTTTTGAAAGTTTATTTATAAATGGCTAATGCATATGTATGTTTTTCTTAAGGGGTTGAATGAAAATATTTAAGCTTAACCTAGAGTAAATAATTGTCCGGTAGATCTTGTTTTAGATGCCGCGAACGAGATTTTCATGTCATTTTACATGTATTTCAGTTGGATCGTTTCAATGTACTGTTTTTACGATTGTATAGTTCCTGTTTGTCTTGAGCTGGATTACCTCAAAATCTAAATAGCAACATATTTCATTTTTAAAGATGAGATCAAAGTGGAGGAGAGGAGGAACAATAGTGGTTAATATTTTTTGTGTGTAAACAGACCATCTTTGAAGGTGACTACTTTAGCCATTTACCCCAAACATACAACCCTTTAGTGATATGTTGCTTGCCTTGAATGTAACTTGTTCAAAGTAAGTGCATTATTTTCATTGTAGGTCCTCATAAAAAGGAAAGTAGGTAATTCCCTTGCTCACATTTTGATTTTATTTGTTAACTGTCATGTTTGTGTAGGTGAATTAAATCAATAAACGTAACAATTCAAGTTTGTGTTGTACAATACATTCTTACATACACTTGTTACACAAGCAAGTGCCAGTATTGCTAAAAGCAATAAACTATAGTTATGTATACATGGAAAGAGATCTAGAGTACACCACTGCTCAGCAGTTTGAGGTCATGTGATGTGTAAAATGCTATATTGCAAAAATTTATGAAGCTGTAAAAATGACATTTTGGTTGATAACTGAGAAACCTATATAGTATTCAGTCTATACTTTGAGTTATTACTCCAACAATTGGCAAGGGCCCCTAAATCTTTGTGTAACAACCTTAAGACTAGTGAACTTTACAACCACTGAAAGATGGGGAAAAAAAGCTTCACTCTTATTCCAACTTGATTAAGTGACCAATAATCTAAACAGTTCAGGTAAGGGGTGAAAAACCACAACATGGACATATCCCAGTATGGGTCAGAGTAATGATTGACAGGTCATCCACATTAAAAATAAACACATGCTAAATGGCAAGTGCGATATACTACATTGCCTCCATTACTTTCTAGCTACCTCCAAGTTCCAGCTCAAAGTTTACACTCCTGTCTTAAAATATGCCCAAGATCACCCACCACATTAACAGAAAATCCTCCAAATGATGACTTGGAACATGAAGCACCACTTTCCATAGTTCCAGTAAAGTTGTACAAAGAAATAAATTAATTCTCTATTGACAAGCCTGTTGTAACTGTTCACTGATTAAAAAGAGTCTGCCACCACAATCAAGAAACACCTAGATACTTAAAAAGAAATATCTTGTAAGTCCATCAAGCTGCTCTGCTTCAGGGGTTTATTGAAGGTGGGTTATTTTGACCCTTAGGACAAGGGGAAAATAATGCTCCAACTACACAAGAATTAAACTAACCACAACCTTAATCACAAGTCCATCCTCAAAGACTTCACACTCACGAGCCAAGATTATAGCACACCAGTGGCAAGGTTTATTTAGATGTCATCTTGGGGAAACAATCTTTACATTGAAATGTGTAAAGACACCACTGGAGTCAGTTTCATAAAAAAATGAAAACAATCAAAACTGTGCTTGATTACCTTCTGTACAAAATCTCTGGGTACATCAAGCATAAAAATAGCAGTCCTATAGGACTGCACATAAAAATATACATGAACCACTAATCTCACCACAAGCCCAATACAGACGCTATGGTGTCCATTATTGAGTTATGGGAATATGCAACATTCCAAGAATGTATACACAATTCCTGTTAGAGTCTGAAATCTGGGAGTATAAAACAAGACTGGGCAGGGTCAGTTCAACACCAACTTCTCTGGGGGTTCAATGAGTGAAACTTCATGGTACCTAGAAGAGAAAAAGCCATAGGTCAGACCCAAAAAAATAAATAAATAAATAAAAATAAATACAAATAAAAACCCAGTTACAGAACCTCAGTTAGCAATAGATGCACATTTAGCTTACTTTGAGCCTTTGTATTTCTCCCTGACAGACTGCTGTGCATGCTGGGCAGCACTGAGGTAGGTCTGATGTAGATCTTGGATACATGGCATAAGGTCTTCCAACGTGTAGCCTGTCATCTCAACGAGGGCCTTTGACTAGAAGATTACAAAGTATAATCAGTGACTGAAGGTTTCATCTTCAAGTACTAAAGTTACTGAACACATTCCACACAGGCATATAGACAACTTACCCATGAACCCCCTGCAATAGTGTAATTTGCCAAAATAAAGGATGCAGCAGCTGTTTGAGAGGGAAGGTACTTCAAGAAGGGGTCTGAATCCACCAAACTCAGCTCTCCAAGAAACTGAAATGAAGAGAAAGCTTATTACAACAAGTCAAGCTAAAAACCTAAACGAAAACCCCCACTACAAGTGACTTCACTCACCATCGACAAGCTCTCCACCTTGTTCCCGACACGCTGCCGTAGGAAGTACTGGGTGAGAAACTGGTTGATCGTTGGGGCGGCCAAATCAAAAGAGAGGACTTTTAGCACCAGATGCTCCATTCTCAACACTTGTTTCTTCGTATAGGTGTCATCTGTGATGTAAACGAACTCCGCCACCTCCGGGGGGTAGATCTCTTCAAATTTCCTGTAGTGGGACAAAGCCTGTGAGCAGACCTGAAAACAGGAGGAACACAAAATAGAGCAGAAGAGAAGATGTGAAAGAAAGCAAACTCACGAAGCCAACAGCATAGCTGCCGTGCCGACGAGTTGCAGCTTTCCTCTCAGGACAGACATTGAAGATAGGAAGCGGTCAATGTAGTTCACTGCCAGATGTAGAGTCTCATTCTGGAGCTTGTATTCCTCACCGACCTCTACCAGCCAGTCAACCAAGATGGCACGCATACTGTTCGTGATGTCTGGCTGCTTCTTCATATAGCCTGCTTTGGGTCTGCATTTAAGCTTTTTAATAAATAAAAAAGAAATACAAGCAAAATTACTACAGGCACAGCACATTTACATTAAACTTTGCATTCAGAAGTTTAGACACCAACCTCCATCTCCCTCAAATGTGTGTGAATTTCAGCAGCATAGGCAGTAACTTCATTTACATTCACCAGCCTCTCCTCACCCTCAACTATTGACATGTCCATGGGAGAATCTGCAAAGAAGAAGGTGTTAATACGACAGTCAAGACACTCCCGTAAGAAAAGTACTGCACGTGTCAGAAGCCATTCTACTTACCAAAACTGAGATCCATTGGCAGGTCAATAGTAGCGAGGGGCTGCCTTAACCGTGTGACAGTGGGATTCAGTGTTAGTGGAGAGCAGTCTATGGTGGCTTTCTTTGCGGAGGCTTGTTTCTTGGAGCAGGCGCCATCAGGTTCATCCACATGAATCTGAAAAGTAGACTGCTTGACTGGGGGCTTCTCTGCATAGCTTTTGCCATGGTCTTCTGATTTACAGGGTAGAACTTGGGATGCACTGGCCTAGAAGTGAGAAAGAGGGGAAGACAATTCCAATAAGGGTCCAAAATAGGAAGGCAAAAAAATAACAGTAGCAGGCTGCATGAAGACAACAGAGCAAGTTAAGCCACAAATTAAAAAAAATAAATAAAAAAAAGTTATCAATTCATGCAACCTACAGGAATGTTTAGCAATTCACCAGCATGACAAGTTGGCTAACTAGTATTGCGAGGTGGGACCCTAGTGTCACTTCTGCGTAGCTGCTAAAATGGCGGTTTAGGAGATGGCTGGAGGAAGCCTGGTTATTTAAACTGGTATCTGGACTAAATGACGCCAGATATACTACAACGGTAGGATTAAACTGCAGAAGAAAGCGATGTGTCATAAAACGCATCTAAACTGGATTAGATTGAGGTCTAAACACACAGGTCAAGTTAGCTCTCCAGTGCTAACTAACCTCACTAGGCTAACGTAGCCTTAAGCCAGTAACAGCTAATTAACAATTACTAGCCAACTAAAGCACAAAGTTATTAGGAGCTCAAAAATGACCCGACATGTCCCTCAACAAGCTAAGCGAGGGAAACGTGGCTTCAGAAACACACCCGGGGTATTCCTGCAAGCCTAGAGTTACTAAATGGCTAGCAACGCTAAGCTAAGGAATGGACCAGCACAGCCAACAGCACCAACCTGTTTAGAGCCGCGCAGGGCGGGCTGCCGCCGTGGGTTGTTCTCCAAAGCCCCTAGGACGGTCCTGTTGGGTGGTTTCGGGTTCACATTCTCCTGGTTCTCCAGCCTGTTCTTCACGGCACCGCGTAGAGAGAGCCGGTTCTCCTGATTTCTAACCGAATCAGCCTCGCTGGTGTCGACCGCGCTTCCGTGCGAGGACATAATGCAACGAGCTGGACAAAAACGCGGACTGCAAGTGGAAAAGACAAGGTTGATAGGCCGAAGTTTAGCCCAAACTTAAAAAAAGAATCTTCTTGCAGATGTATATTTATACCCGGCAGCGTTGCACGTAAACACTAGACTACATTAAGCGAGAAGAACCTACCGAGATGGGAAACGCAGAAGCGACTTGTTGCTAAGCCAGACAAAAACAAGTGTCTCCTAAAGCAGCAGCGGCGTCTTACGAATGTGCCGAATATAAACAAAGCACAAAAAAAGCCCAGACTGTGACTTAAACTACATAAAAGGCGCCATATTCTTGTGCCGCACCACCTAACACGCTTTGACCGGGCTCTCTGAACCTCAACGCCGCCTGCCTCGGTTTGTTTCTGTCTCAGTTCAAGTAGCCCGCGACTATTGAAACCGACCAATCAGGATGCAGCTTGGCGGAGCGTCACTGATCTACGGCAGCCGGGAGGGCGGAATCGCGAACCGTTGAGAACTCGGAGCGCACGAATCATTGGCTCAGAGGAAATTTTAAAAAGAGAAGAGAGGAAGATGTGGGCAACAATGCACGTCCCCAAATCTTCCCATCTGAAACTTTATAAATGATTACAAAGGGAATAATGCACCAGCGCAGTGCTGTGTTCTCTGTTCTACATGTGCTCTCTCTAAACAAGCACAAGGAAATGTAGTATATGGGCTTATTATATTATATAAGTTTGGAAAACAACATTGATGGACAATAAAGGACATCCACAAAGAACAAGGCAGCTGGATTTGGATATTATGGTAGACACTTGTTTCTGTTGTGCTTACAGAATAGGCCTATTAAACATGTAATGCGTAAATTATTAGAAACTGTATTATATATTGTAATATTTATAATTATTATACATTATTGTATATATGTGTATAATAAATAATGTATTATTTCATAAATCTACATAAAAATCATAACAATGTTTATGAATTCTACCAACAAACTATTGTACAGTCCACATATGTTGACGCCTTGCTTTAGTGGAGTAAAACAAAGGAAGGAAAAACAATAATAATAATAATAATAATAATAATAATAATAATAATAATAATAGCAGTTTCCCTAACCATCTTTTTATTAACTTTTAAATGTAATATATTGCAAAACTAATATTTAATACAAACATATTTCCCATTGCTGCTCTCTCTGTCACCGTCACTTCACTTTGATGCGCTGTCTTCTGGAATCTCCACGATTATGCTATAATGTGATATAGATCTACATTGGCTCTGGTTCAAAAACAATACAAAGGTTGTGATGTGCTACTGAAAATTAGTTTAAGCCTGTGGGCAGTAAAAAACAGTATTTTTTAAAATACAAATTACAAGTTTCATTTCCAAATAATAAAATTGTTAACTGCAGCAAATATAATTTTTGCCCAAAGGTACTACTATTATTCATATACACAATACACATGTATTATTGTTTATATATATTATTCAATTTATGGTTGTTGTTGCATGATATCTACATATGTTTGTAGGTAGTGTTCTGAGGCATAAAAACAGGAAATCTAATCATGTTCTGTTTGACACATTTTGTTTACTTGGTTAGGCCATTATAAATAGAAAGTTATAGAGATATACCAGAGACACTGGCTGGATTGTTGGTTTTGTCAGCCATCTTGGACCCCAAGCCTTAGCACTCAATAGTACAACAAAATTCAGGAAAATGTCTTTCTTTACATTGGATCAATGGGCCTTAGGACTCTAGTAGTTTGGAGGATACAACACACTGTATATACCTTAAAAAATAAACTGTTATTGTCTGCAGGTGTGGACACCATGCCTGAAAGGGTTAACTTATATTCTGTAAGTGGAAAAGGCTGGTTTTCACATACAGGACTTATGGTATGCTATTCTGTATTATGTGAGATTCCATAATTTTATGATCTGTCCAACATAATGTGCATTTTTTAAGATAGCCTTTTAATTCCTGACTAATGAGTTTCAAACCATGATGAGCACTACAATATTACATGATGTATGTCGTTGAGTTGGGAGTGCATTTTGTACATACAAGAAATATCAATCTTCTATTATGAATAATATTACTTATAGAAATAAAAAACCTTTTTTAGGTACTAACATGTCATGTATTGTTCATTACAATTCATTTTGGAATCAAAGTCTTTAAAAGTAGATTTATAATTTTTTATCCATTTCAGTTCTTACAATCATTATAGCCTTGAATTAGAAGGAGATCAGACTAAATTACACAAACAGACAACTACATCATAATGCCTTGGAAAATGTATTACATGTACAAAAAATTACCAATTGTGTCCAAAAAAGATGACAGTATTCACATCTCACATCATCGCTACATGATACAACACATCATCTACGACAGTCTCAATATAACGCTGATATAACATTGATCCTACTGTACATAAGTCTTCTACAGCAAATAAATATTAAAGAAAACTATTCACAAAATAAAACAATTACAAATAACCAATCGAATCTGATTTTGGCTTTTCTTTTCTTAAGCATCGTTGAAAAAATCCATCAGAGAGTTCAGGTCATAGTTGTCTAATATTTCAAGAAGCTGTGAAACCTTTGTCTTGACATTTTGCCCTTTAAATTTGAACTTGTCGATGAAAAGGTCGGTTATCATGCCTGGGGGAAGACAATAAAACAAGTCCACAAGAGTTATATATGCAAGAGACATGCAATCAGCATTGCTATGAGTTTGATATTTGATATATGATATGACTCTCGTAAGATTAATTTCACATATGATATGCAGGTCTTACCATACAGTCTTTCCAGGTGGGCTGGCTGTTTCTTGTATTCTTCTAAAAGACGGGCAGACTCATCAAGTATACTACGATACTCTGGAATCAGGAAATCTGCATTCCCTTCATGCACCTGCAGCTCCTACACAGCAGATACACACAACACTGTACACCACTTAACCTTTCAACTAGCGTACAGATTGATGTATAACTACTCATTGCAGGTTACCTTTAAAGCATCAATAAGCTGAACCTTTTTGGCCAACAGCAGCTGATACTCGAGTTTAGGATGAATCATCTTCAGCGTATGGCTTACAGAATCTTCGTTCACCTCTAAAGCAAGGCAAGGAAAGCAAGGAGCACAAAGAACAATACAGTAAACTTTACATGGAAAATCAATGTGTTGAATATAGAGTTATGAAACATTTTCTGCACCCCCTGTTGATTTTCTGCGTTATGAAAATAAGTTAACACATCCTCCACAGAGAACAATTTATTGCACATTTTTATGCAAAAGCTTCATTCAAATTGTGCAATAATTCGATAAACTACCATATTTACGTTCACTGTGATGTGTGAAGTAAGTTAACTAGTATTCAAATATTTGCATCTCACTATATATTTCTAAGCCACTTCTAATCACAATATACTTGAGTCACGTGTCTAAGGAGTCTTATGTGCGAGGGTAAACGTACCATAGGAAATGTTGAGGTTGATTTTGCGCTTGGTGGCCTCCTTAGAGAGGACATCTTTGAGGATAGATATGGTGGAAATGTTATCTGATTTAAAGTTCCCTTCACCTTTGCTGAGGAAGAAAACAGCTAATTAAATTCCAAGCTACATACTGCATAGAATTACATTAGTAAAGCCATCAATTCATTTGAAAGGTGGTGATTCAGTGCAGGATTCAGTGCAGCCTGAAGCCGGCGGTTAAACTGCATTTGAAGAGCATTCGAGTTTGGAATGTTAGAAATAATTCTAATAACAAAAATCTCATAAAATGGTTTAGTGTACAGTCTTTGTTCAACTATAAAAAACATGGTAGTTCTTAAATTACTAGAATCCTACCAAAGATTATGGTAAAACATGAAATTCCAAAAGAATAGTAATCTAATCAAATTAAGAATCTAATCAAATTAGATTAGAGGGCAGTCCAAGGCAGTTTGTTCCACAGTTTAGGTGCCACAACACTGATACATCTGTCACCCATGGAAGAGAGACAAAACTTTTGAGCTGCGAGTAAACCATGACCTGAGAATCAGTAACTGGTAACCCAGTGGTTCCTTGAGAGCACATTTTTTCTACTACAGCAAACCCAACTTAACTCAGGAAGAGTTTGCTAATTAGCAGATTAGTTGGATCAGGGCAGGGCAGGAGGTCCTCCAGGACAAGGGTGGGGACCACTGTGGTAACTGGTAACCAGTTCACTGAATTTCACATTGACAATAAGTATCTGTAGTTTATCAGTCATAGCATCTTTGGCCGTATTGTTGCCATTCCAGCCTTGGTCCTGAAGGCCCACTGGCCTGCACCTTTAAGTAATTTCCTTGCTTTAAAATATGCGTCCGCTCAGTAAGTGGTTGCAGTGCAGTGGGGCTCCAGGACGAGGGTTAGGAACCACTGCTTTCAACAAAGACTGACTAGAATTGAACTCTGTCTTCTCTACAGTGGAGCTGGTCTCACCAGTAGCTGGCCTCAAGTTGTGTTCCCAGAAAAGTGTTTTGAAAGTAAAAGGTGATGTTTTCTCCTGCTGGGGTTTTCTCTGGCACCTCAGGCAGGCAAAACACAACCCACGAATGGATCTCTGCAAAGCTGAACTGGCCCACCAACCGCAAAGTGTTCATGGGTCTGTAGACAGAACCAGACAAGTAATGTGTCATATGTGCCATATAATTTAAGCCTGTAGTAACTGGACGTGACGCTCACCTGTCCTGATCGATACTGTGGGTCCTCTGGTGGAGGGACAGTGGTTTGATCTGGTATTGCCGAACCTGGCAGGTTTTGGGCTGCAGCCGTGGAGTTACATAGGCCTGAAGCGTGCCATACTGACCCTCAATTGACCTCACCTGGAAATAAATGAAAAATAAGTAGTGGGAAGCTTGATTTGTCTGAACCTGACAGACTTCATTCATTCATTTATTCTTCCTTTTCCTATTTTTATTACCCTAAAGTTTAATTTAATACTTCAGATTTTAATTTGGAGTCACCCACTCGTGTTCAGGGCAGTACACTTTAGCCAAACAGACATTTCTATTTAATTTATTTGATAATATTTATAATAAGATAAGATAAGATAAGATAGCCTTTTATTGTCCCACATGGGGAATTTTACATTGTTACAGCAGAAAAGCAACAGAACAGATACACAGCAAGAGGTAGACTAAAGTGCAAGTTATACAAAATACAAAATATAAGTCTCTATACAAAAAATAAATCTCTATTGTTAGGCAAAAATGAAACAAAATAAAACAAAAATCATACAAATTTACATGTGTAATAATACATTGTTGAGTTACGTTCAGTGTCAGAACCTAAAATATGATGGTAGGGTTTGGCTTATGTTAAGTGCTCAAAACTTGGACCAAAATTTCTGAGCCAATTAAAGCTCTAATCGTTATTCAGGTATTTGTTATACTAAAATAGTATATACTAAAATTATGGCAGTGAAAAAGAAAACTCATGTGGGAAAGTCACATATGCTAATCTCTAGTAGCCTATTTTGTTTGGAGTTGAGATACATACATATGACATGCTTATTTAATAGCCTAAGTTATGAATCAGTTTATCAGTGCCTTATAAGTAACGAACGACATGTGACCTGTAACGAGATTATGTGTTGACATTCAATAAAGCGTTTACTGTACATTCGCTATATAAACAAAAACACGTGCTTTGCTCCATTTGACAGGGGCAAAGTTTAATTACAGTTGGGAAGAAAAAAATATTTTGTTATGCTACACTGAGCCCCGCCCTTTCCTCTCTCCTGGGATCAATCAAATTCATTAATGTTTAACTATTCTTTAACTCTTACAGACAATTAAACACCTACATCGGAGATGACCTTCAGCCTCCCAGACTGGTGGATACATCAACAAGGAGATCTCCTCCCCTTTAGCAGAAAGATCTACTACACTTAATTCCACATACTATTTCCACATTAAAAAGCACTTCTACTTTAGAAGCGCAAAGTTAAGTTACCTTCAGTTCCAGCCTTGTTGTGTTAGCCTGGCATCTGTAGGTAGCAAGCAGGAAATTTCCATTTGGCTATTGAGGAAAGTGTGCAAACAGAAGTCCTGCTGTTAACCCATGTTAGGCCCATGTACCTTGTTGCATAACTTTCTTTGCTGTGTAGAGCATCATAAATGATGATGACACGGTAGTGCTTTACCTCTGAATCACATTCGCTGAAGCTAACTACTGCTGAGTTTTTATCCACATCCAGGAGGTCTATAGGAACATCACTCTGTTAAAAAATGAACACAGTCACAACATTACACCACGAAAATGTGTCAATAGTATGTAAATGTGACTGTGTATTGCAGTAAAAATTAAGTTCTTAACTACAGTAAAGTTTTTCTTCTGAAAGCACTGACCTGTAGCAGCAGGTTGTCAATAGCAGTCTGAACCTCCAGCGTGAGGCTGTAGCTCGCATCATCCTGGCACAGGGTGAACCTGTCGTTGATGCTAAAGACAGGCACGGCAGACACAGCCGTGCTGGACTGAGAGCTCTGCTGGTACTTCTCCCGACCCTGCATTACCTTAACTTGCAGCTGCTCCAACTCCACCCTGCAAACACACAACACATGAGGGTTGTAAGAAATACATGTAAGGTGGTAATTCAACTCCACGGATTTTGGAAGAACTGCTGAGATCTGACTATAATAATAGTAGATATAGTGTGTGCTCACTGTTGGCCAAAATAAATCAGTGTTTTGGCCTAAATTCCACTAAGATCACTTAAAGAATCAGTAACATTTTGATAACGCTGGGTTGCACCTGGACATCCTTGCTGTTTGAATCCACTGTGCTGAACTGCAGTGTATAGGAGCTGATTATGAAATTGCCTAGGATGGCGCCTGTACCTGAGAGCAGCCACCTTGGCCTGGGTCTCTCGGCTCATCTTCACCTCGTCCCCTGGCCCCGCCTCCATCTGCTGTGGCTCTGTGGTGAGGCCCGACACCCAACCTAGAAATGTCACGTCAGGAACAAGAAGGGAGGTCTTAGCTAAATTAGTGTACGTGGCCTAAATAAGCTTCAACGGTCAACAAAAACAAAAGTGGCCCCATATGGCGGAATGTATAGCGTATTGTAGCTGGCAAAACGGCCACCTATACAGCTCTAAACTTCGGAGACACAACTGTGCTGTAAACATCGGCTACATAAACCAGTTCTGTGACTTCGTATTTAAGGCAAATAGATGCACTGAGTCTCTGACCTGTGTAAGTTGTTGTTAGAACCTCGTCATATGACTCCTTTCCTACGCACCCCCCTTGGATTGATGTGACACTCTCAGACAAAAGCTTGAGGACACAAAACAATGATCCAACAAAACTGAGCAGCAACATTTGAATGAGCAAGCAGCATTAACATGATGCGTACACAGATTTCAAAATGCTTCCATTTTCTTGTCACACATACATTCTCAAAACGCAGCGTGGGTTCGTTGGAGCTGTCCAATCCGTAGACCTCTACTGTCCCATCATCCCTGCCAACCAGAATGTCCTTCACGCCATCACCCAGAATGTCAAAAGTATCGATGCACAGCACCCCTTGAGAAGACAAGGATAAGAAAACAGTCATTTCCTGCTAACAAACCACCTGTACTGAAACGAGTGCATGACTTTAAGTATTAAATGGATAACTTACACCATCTACCCTAAGATCAAGAACATGTACACAACATCATTTCCTACCTCCTTTTTTCTTTTCATTGTCCACCTCCCATTTGGAAACTGGTGCTGAACTGGTTAACTGGACTAGACCCAATTTTCCATCAGCTGTTCCATAAAGCACCTCCTCCCCATTCTTACCTAGACATAAAGGTGAAATCAACCAAACAAGAATCTTGAAACTTTAGAGAGACATTTTCAACACTTTACTGTTCATAAGCTCTCACCTGTGACTGAATTTGTTACCTGTGACTGACACATATCTACTAGCGTATCATACCTCCATGGGCACGAACAGTTGCGATTCCATTTAGCATGGACTGGACAAGTTTCTGGATGTAGGCCACATCAACATTCAGTCACTCTTGCATCAAAGAATTGGGCAGTTGGGCCAGATTTGGTGGATGCCTTCCCTGTCTAAATTCTGAGGGGAATTTCCTGTAGACTGGGATTTTAGCCACTGCTGGTAGACCCGTATGACCGTACACTTCC
This sequence comes from Semaprochilodus insignis, assembly GCA_034552555.1. NCBI lineage: Eukaryota > Metazoa > Chordata > Actinopteri > Characiformes > Prochilodontidae > Semaprochilodus > Semaprochilodus insignis. The sequence goes on along the minus strand of CM067485.1, from coordinate 19,862,280 downwards.
ATACACCTGCAGAATCAGCAACTTCCTTCACACTACGGCCTTTGGTATTCCCAAATGCAATTCCTCCTTCTGGCCAGTCATTAACATCTGCTTTGTGATCCATTTTTCACACATGGAATGAGACATTCACTGCACTGTATCACCTGTTTTCAATCTATGAATCCCGTCACTCACACAAAGGTATTTAAATCCCCATCATCCTCATGCAACGCCATCTGCAGGAATTACTACCACCTTAAACACGCAAGGTGACTCATTTTTTTGTCCGCTGAGCTTATTTAGACACGATTTTGTTAAGTTTTTCATTGTTCTGCGTCAGACATAATATTTAGTGCTCACCTCCATCTCTGTTGTGAAGCTCCAGAACAGACGGGGGTCCAGGAACTTCAAAATCATACAACAGTTCAGAGCCCTTTAGGAATATGATGCATAGTGAATGAATTTGCTGAGCTAAAGGACCAAAACAGAAAGACAGAATGATTTGGCCCTTGTTGCTTAGATCTTCACGCCTGCCCATCTCTCTCACATTGAACTGAGAACTGAACGTTCACTTTATGTCTATTTAATTCCAGACCTTGACATAAGGAATAAATGCTGCATTATTACCTGTAATACGCGAAGAACTCTGTCCTGACAGGCGAGAACAGGCACTGTACGGCCCACTGTTTCCACAGGCAAACAAACTATGTCGTTGATCTTGTCTCCTGACAGGTAATAGTCCTGGTCTTTGCAGTCACAGTAGTGGTTGTAAATGTAGCTGGCACAAACAAAAAGGTCTGCCCCAGAAACATGCCTGTCAACAAAATGTATATGTTACCATTTAAGCCGAATGATGCGAAATTAGTGACAGCACAGGATAAAGACATAATTACCCACATGGCATTGATGCTCTCAGTTAGATTGGCCTCAAAAGAGAGAAACTGCTTTCCCTTTTTGGTGTAGCCCCTGACCTCAGAACCAGAACACACAAAGATCTTCTCCTGTGGGGTGCCCAGAGCACCTCCCAGCTCAAGCCTGGAGATCTTCTGCCCGGGGAGACTTTTGAAAACAGGCTGGGCAAAAAGACAGACACGCAGGTTTGTGTTACTTCATCTGGTGAAAAGAACTAGCATTGTGGAGGAACATTTAGATGGAGAAAGTGTGTGTAAGAGTGGTACGCACAACAGCCTCGCCTTTTTTCATCCCAAAACAGTTTACTACACCATCGTGATCTGCAACAGCAACCTGAATGGAAGAGCACAGGTGGATAAAGCACAGCAGTTAATTCCACTAAAACACTGCAAAATGAGCTTAGTCATTCAGAGTGCCTTGATGTGAAAAGCACTGTTCCAGAGAAAGTCAGAATTGTTTACAGTGATGGTGATAGGAACCAGATGCCTGCTTCTAAAAGGAACTTCATGGACAATTATAACATGAAATGAATACAAATACGCTGCCTGATGCCTGAGGCATTATTTTGCAATGGTTTTGAGACGATGTTTGTTCAAAACATTTTTTATAAATCTGTTGAAGGTGGAGGGGTACATGCAAGGTGTTGTTAGGCAAAATAGTCCTAAAAACACAATTTTCCCAGATTTACCACTATTTCACCATAATCAACTTAGTGTCAATCAGTTTACATATAAATTGATTGACGACCCCTTTTTCACACAGCGAACAAGACATTTACTGCACTGTATCACCTCTTTTCGGTCTATGGTTTTGAGACAATGTTACAAATATTTAACCATAATCTCAACTTTCTCTCAATCAGTTTACATATAAAAACTCAGAAGACATAAAGAGATTCGCAGATGGGTTTGGATAATAGTTAAAATTAGCTTAGACATCACAAACCCAAGACGAGTAATTTTATTGCCTTCTCCTAAGACACTTACTTCTCTTGAATTAGAAAGGGACCACCCCTACACACAATCGATAGATTGATGAAGTTATGGCTCACATTGAACTGGAAAAGATGAGGTTCACTACAAGGGGTTCAAAATACCTTTACATTTTATTTCTATATATTTTAAGGGGTTACAAATATCTGATTGGAGAGACACCACAATTTACAATCCAAAATATGTTTTTATGCTGTATGTAATAACACTAGATATAACCTTGGTGCCAAGCTTATAGTCTGAGGGTTGAGATTAGACTGGCCTAGCACCCTTGGAGGGATTTATAAAGTCTTAGTTCTCTTTTTATTTAGCCCATTTAACTTATATTTAAAATTTTTAAATGTATCTGACCTAGAATTGTTGCATTACTACTTTTACAAATATGTTAATAAATATTATTATTGCTATTTCTGACTATTATTAATGATTTTATTTATGCACTGATTTATTTAATGAGGTATTTTATTTAGTTTTTATGTTTTATAATTTGATTTTAAACAGAAAGGAGAGACATGGATGTTTCTTGCAGAAGAGAATGTGGAAAAAACTAATAGGTGTACTATGTGATTGTACAATGTTGATATTGGTGAAGACATCACGACTGCACCACCACTGCAAAAAAAAAACATCTAAGCAGGGAAATTTTACTGAACCATTTCACCTTAATGACTGATTTATCCATTTACTCATCTGCATATGCTCATCAAGTTTAGCACTGAAAACAGATGACAGTACAGCAAAGCGAACTGGGAAGATGTGCAGCCATCATTCAGAGTATATATAGACAGTTAATAAACCCACCTTTTGCGTTGCTTTCCGTCCCACTGCAGGCAGAAGTTTCATGGTTTTCTGAGACGTTACTCCAACCTTGAAAGACCAACATGAAAAAAACACTTCTGCTCAGAATTTATATTAATCTACCAGTCTGTTCGTTTTGTGTTCTGTTATTGTGGTCCTGCAAAAGAACTGAATCTACTTGTTCTTAGGACACAAAGCATGAAGATTAAATTCTTACCTGGAGGTAATCGACGTGGTTTAAACTAAGCTCCATCTTCTCTGATCACAGATGTAGATCACAGTTTGTGAGTAAGTCACTACCTCGTTGACCTGCTGCTTCACAACACTGCTTTGCTGCTGCTCGATGCTAACTTACATTCATGCATCAGTTGTTTCCAAGAATATTACCGACGTGTTTTGACGGAGCAAGCTGAAAAAGCTGTCGCCACACAGAGTGGATGGATTAACCCAGGGATTAGCTTCAGCGGGCTCTCCTCGTCTGCATCTTTTAGCCTGCCAGCTAGCTAATTAGCTTCCCATGCTAGCCAGCAGAACCGGGTTTCTCCCTTTAAAGAGAGCTGACTGACGCGACTAGCTAGATTTAATAAGGATCCGTAAAAGCTTTCAGTCGTTTATATGTAACTTGTCAAGGCCACAAACCAGAACAGAAAGCAGAATTCTTAAAAATGAATAAATACATTTCTAGCCAAGCTAACTAGCAAACTTGTTTTCTCCCACGCGCCATGTTCGGAGTCACTGACGCATCCGATGTTTCCATGGAGATCTCTTGCACGCGCGTCCTCGAATAATAAATAAATGAATAAATAAATAAATGAATAGGGAGAACTATTGCAAATGAACGACGATGCGCATTTGAGAATATATTTTAAAATATATTGCAGGCTTAATAAAGCATATGCATAACGGATTTAAAGGGCAAGTCCACCAAATTTCAAAATGTCCACATAATTAAAGGACCAAGATGTGAAAAATTCTTTCTGAGAGGTTTGGCGTGAAATGCTCCATTCTAGAGAAACCTGCCAACTCAAGAATTGTACACAATGGTGGTGATGGGAACCAGACGTCTGAAGAGTTAAATGCCTCTAAATGCTTCCTCATAGAAAGGTATTGCACAACATGCCTATGAATATGCTGCCTAATGTCTGACACACTGCTGACATCTTCTCCTTCAGGAAATGCACTTTTCTACTTTACTTTTCATCATCAACATTACATATGTGAAGATGTGTTTGGTGGTTTTGGATAGTAAATTAAATGGTTGTATTTGTGTTGTAGACATGATGACCCCCGGTTCCCATCAGCACCACTGCAAAAAAATAAAAGTCTGTAAGTTTCTCTGTAACAGAGCATTTAGCTTTAAATCACTCTGTAATACTTTGTTCACATCATAACAACAGAATAATGCAAAATTTTTGAAAATTTGGTGGAATACCTTTTAATGGGGCATTTAGTTTAATTACAAGCAAATTGATGCAACCGAACAGACAAAGCCCTCTTCATCATGCATATTGGCATCAATAAGGACAAAAATGTTTTGTTTGTTTTAGATGAAAAGTCTTCATCTGACCTTGATGGTGCCTTGAACGTTTTGCCGGTTCTGATACAACATTAAACTCATGCATGACGAAAGAGTCTATCAGATACGGCAGAGCTCAGAGGCTCTCTAAAAAAGCACTTAGACAGCTGCTTTGATATTCATTATATTCTCCCTCTGCAAGTGAAGGCTTGATCTGATTGAGAATAAACATGCGTGCACGTGTGCAGGTGTGTGCATGTGTGCGTGCGTGTGTGTGTGTGTGTGTGTGTGTGTGCCTTCCCTGGCTGAGAAGTCAGGGCAATGAATGTCCTTCAGCAGAGGGGAGGGGTCAGCAGCACTCAGCAGCTGCAGAGAGACATTTGGAAAAGCAGTCTCATTCTGGCAGCAGCTGATGAGACGCAAGACGTGCCATCTCAAGGAGAAGAAGTCACACATGGAGGGAAAACATGGATATATCTGCGATGGTTCCAGAAGCTGAAATCTAGTATGGCACTCTGTGGAGGAACCCCCTGAAGAACCAGGGTGTTTGCATTCAAGTCAGTGGAATCTGAAACCTAGAATGGCACTTTTTGAAGGAACCTCCTGAAGAGCCAGGGCTTCTGTGTTCAAGTGCGTGGAGTCTGATGCCTGCCCCGAGGAGGTTCCTGGTGGCTTCCACCTCTATGCCTCTTGCGGTGGGATGGGGCTTGAACTTGAGTGCGTATCTGGGGATCCTCATGCTCCTGATGCTGCTGATGGGGATCCTGCTGTGGGTGCTATTAAAGCAGCTGAGGAACTCGGTGGGCAATGGTGCCCTGCAGCCCTGCCGATCTTTCAGGGAGCCACACTTGGAACCCTGCAGGAGTCGTGATTTGTGAGAATGGTGCCGGAAAGCCATGGATTGTTACTATTACTGGACAAAACCACCCCCCCAACTGGCCTCCTCATGGAGTTCTCTTCAATTACTGTCAATAAGTGGGCAGCCAGATTGGACTGTGGCCCTGAGACTGAACCCCCTGAGGCAAGTCCTGAGTGGGCAAGACTTTGAAACTGAACCAGCAAGCAATTCATTCAGTTCGTGAGGATGTAATAATTCAGTAGCTTGTTAAATGAACATGCTTGTGTAACAGTGTATTCCTTTTTTGGATGCCTAAATCTCCAAAGAAACAGAATAGAGCTTTATACAGGCTATTTTTTGCAGCCTTTTCTTTTTACATGCTTCAATTCATTGCACATAGTTGTTATTGAACAGTTTGTCTGATCACATGACCCAAATAAAACTCACAATTAAACATGCTTTCTTTACTGATTTCAAAACGGAAGCTCTGAAGAGAGTGTTCAAAAATAGCCTTATATTTGTACTTACAGGCAGGAAAACTTGGGAAGGTAAGAATTAAATGTTCACTCCTTCCATCTAACCTGTGTTATGATGTATGTTTACACTGAGCAAAGAGTTATTGTGGAGGGATAGATGAAATGGGTGACACTTCCTATGAATCCTGTATTTATAATGCATAATAAATAGGAACATTCATAAGGCATTACATAGTATACGTAATACCTTTAAAAACTGTGTATAAGATTGTATAAATGCTTTTAAGTAGTTATTTATAGTAGTTATAATTACATGCATAATCATAAATGGTAAAATCTCCTACCCTACGGTCAACACGCCTCAACAAGGCTATTTACATCCTTTATAAAACTTTCAAAAATGTTAATTTTATTTATGCTCATTTTAAACAAGTGCAATATCTTTTAACGTTTAAGCATATGTGAAAATTACCGGAATGTCTGGAACTGTGTAAATGACATGTCTTTTTATATATATCAGAGTTTGTTTTTTAGGCTGGAATTTTGTTGTGTAAAGCACAATGGTAATAATTAAGTAGTAATCTAATCTAATCTAATCTAATCCAAACTAATCTAATCTAATCTAACAGTTTAAAAGGCAGGAGGATATGATTTCACACAGTCAGGTTCCATAATGCACTATAATATCTGTTCATAAGAACATTGTATACACTAACGTTAATGATATGCCAGGCTATTACAGGAAGGCTTTACAGGAAGGCATGGGCTAAGACAGCATGAAGCCATTGCTAATGCTAGCTGTTGTTTACTGTTGTTATCCCCTGGCTAACATACAGCAGCTCTCTGTGATGCTTAGTTGTAGCACTCGTAGCCAGCATTACCGTTTCCAGTTAGCTAAAAATAAACATAATGCTTTTTTAAAGAATGTGAAGCAGTGAACGGTTCACCACTGGTCAACAAAAATCATCTCTTGTTCTCTCACTCCATACAGAATCTCCCCCAAAGTCCTGGCAGTGATTATACCCAACAACTCTTTACCTGGATTATATGCCAGAAGCTTGTTGTAGTGGGTTATACTGCATTGCAATATTTATGTTTACAATGTTCCTATGAAGAAATATTATAATGTGTTATGAGACCTGACATAAAGTTGCATGCTCTTATTTCATGCATTCCAATATAACTACTAATAAACAATTATACAGGCTTATGCATGGAATTATAAGGCACTACGTATGCCATATAACATCTGATAAATGCATTTATAAAGCATTGTGAATACAGGACTCATAGGAAGTGTTACCATGACATGATGTATATATCCTGCAGATCAATAAATCAAATTTACTTATATTACACCACATGGTAAGAAGCAGCAAAGTAAGACAGTATCCATACAATAGGCTGAATCTAATAGGCTGAAAATATTATAGATTTACTGTGATAATAAAGTCTAATCAATTCTAAGTCCAAAATTCAATTTATATGATGTAATCCATACTGTAACGCGTGTAAATAACCCTGGAACATAAAACAGCAGTGTTTACACAGACTTCGTAGCCATTAGATGCCAGGAATCCTCCTAATCTGGTAGCCCACAACGACAACAAAGCACCTAAACTTGATTTCTTCTCGTCTAATTAAGTCAAAGAGGCCAGAATATCATTCATGTCAAAGGCACATGTTCCTGGAAGGGGATCTATGGATGGCTGTGCCAGGAGGTCAAAGGTTAATGATTCTTCATTTGTCTGTACCTCACTGCCATAGCTACCCATGGAGAAAGATGAACCCTTTTCACCTTTTCAACACGTCATTAAACGGTCTACGTACATGTATTATATATACATCCTGATGCACAAAAAGGAGCGATCAGGTGAGGGCTGCAGGCTACAGTGAATATCCACAAACAAAGTCAATAAAATGCTTATTCTTTAATCAGCTGCATTCACTATTCATGATTCCATTAAAGGGAAGTGCCGTTAAGCTCTCTGGGTGGTTCCAAGATTGAGGTGCCATTTATGTCATTAAATACTTTTTAAATAACTCATCTTTTCAACATCTAAGTAAACCTTCAAACCATCTCAGGAACAGTACAAGGCTTCTTTGCTGACCATAGCTTAAACCAGTGACAGAATTGACAGTAACACAGTTAGCATAGAATTGGCAAGTACACAGTGTGGTTAACTAGCATATATGCTATAGGTATGAGCACATTAAGGGTATTAAATGGGCAATGACTTACTCATAATTAGGAATAATGTACTTTCCATCTACAGTCGTATGCAAAAGTTTGGGTGTCCCTGGTCAAATCTCACGCATCCTCTACAGAGAACACAGTTCTGCACATTTTAATGCACAATTATTGCTTATTTTCTGAATTTAACATATTGAGGAAAAAATAAACACATAAATACTCTCCATTACAACATTTACAATATCAAGCATGATGTTAGCACCCATCACCATAACTTGGCAGTAATATATAACACCACTGGCAGTAATATATGTCACATATACTGCATATCATTTATGTTTTTACCCTTTGATTAATTAAATATAAATGTATTTTCCGTTTTATTCACGTCAGACATCTCATTGATTAACACTGATTGCCTGTCTTTCTTTTAAAAGAGCCCACAGATCTTGCTCTATATTTAGTATAGATCTATGGCAGGCAGGGTTGCCATGTCCACCAAAACTGGCCAGTGAATGCTTAATCACTTTTACTTGTTAGTTACAGGAGAGGGAGAGAAAGTTGGCAGCTCTTCCTTTTCTGATGCAACTGAGAAGGTGAGCTCACCAAAACAGGTGTTTCAACTAACAACTGTTTTTTTAAGTCTAACCCTTTGTGAACACTGCAGATAAACTACCAGTGAAAGGTTTACACACGGCTACTCATAAAAGGTTCTCCTTATGTGTATCCTAAGGTTTTACTGTAGAATAACTATAAAATAGCACTCATTGATTTATACAGTCCACCTTAAAAACCTCCAAAATGGAACTTTACAGGCGGATTAAACAGCTTTCCTAAACTGCAGTGGGGGCTGATAGAACGAGGTTTATTTCTAAGCAGTTTTGGAGCAATTCTATTGGTCTGTCCATCATGAATATTCACTAAACTGAAAGGGGAACTAGAGCTTTTACACTGTGCAGAAAAACAGATAAAAGTATTTTTTGCGCAAAGTAATATATATTAGAGGTGGTGATATGGAGAAGTATAATACTGTGATTCATCGAAAGTATATGTGGTATATCAGGATATGCACTGTTTCAGACTCTCATCAGTTGGAGCTGTTTAGTGTAAGCCTGTAGAGTCTTTAAGATCACCAACAATATTCATTTAGTTAGGTAGTCTGAAATGTACTTATGTTTGTTTTAAGAAAGATGTTTACATATCTGCCAACATAGTAAGATAATTTTACTTAAAGCAAGTAAATATACCTGCAGATAAATAAACATACCCTAAAATAAGCTTTCAACTCTCTCAATATGACAAATATTAGATATACTGACTAGATTTAAGATCATTTTACTTGCCTAAATACCATTTGTTTCTGTGAATGCACAACTTATCCTATTGATTGTTAAGTGTTTTACCATTATCAGAGCCACAAAATCAGTAAATCTGCCCTTGAGTGTTTGATTTAACATATGCACCTCTTCAGTACATGATCTGTCCCAATCAGAGTGTCTTTATTTAACATGAAGAACTCCAACCTCTCACATTTGGGTGGAATGAAAACAATGATGAAAGACATTTTAAGTGATTGCTTATTAATCCATTGTGGATGAAAAGAGGAAATGGTCATCTGGGAGGATAGTTTCTGTGATTTTATTTCACCAGGAGGATGGCACCCCCTTGCATCCCCCCTCCTAAGTGGAGCCCTGTGCGTACGTGTTTGTGTGCGTGGAGGGGAGGTGACAGAGAGAGTGTGAACGTGACCACACACCACACTGTGAACTGGTTGCAACATTTTAGCTGCATACAGTTTAGTGTAGGTCTGAATGTGTGACTGTTGAATTCAACAACCAAATTGCAAAGTGTGAATTTACCTTCACCACACTGTGAACACCAGTCCACACCTCTGTTTCCATACAATACTGGAATCAGGTGATCCCATTTAATACCATGACAATATTCTGTGTTACATTGTTAACTGTAACTGTAAATTATAATAAATTAATAATTTATAGTGAATTATAATAAAAAAGACACTTAATCTCTCCACTAAATGACTGAAAGGTAATGTGCTGTATACAATTAACAATGGGCTCTTTGAAGCGATGCTGTACTGTACTGAACTGTCCCTTTAATTCCTTAAGGAATATTATGAGTTTAACGGTCTTATCTCTGTATCTAACTGACCCATCAGCCACGATTGCGGACATTCAGCCAGCAGTGATGCCCTCCATGAGTCATCCTGTTAGAGCCAGCACCATTGGCAGATGGCTGCACATTGCAGGACTACATGCACACAGACCGTTACGACACCTGCCCTTAACACCACGTCAACACTGCCAAAGACTGCAATGGCGTCGTGCCAGACTGTCATGGAGTGACTCAGAATGGCAGCAGGTCATCTTCAGTGACGAGTCCCGCTTTTGTCTTGGTGGAGATGACTAATGAATCCGGGTGTGGAGGCACGTTGGTCAGCGCCAAGACGAACGCTTTGTTGTCACACATCACACGTCCAGAAGACCTGGTGTCACTCCACCTCCACCCCTACCACACCATCTGCAGGAACCGTGTGAGAATATTCAAAATGCATGGGATGGATTATCACAGGACACCATTAAGAACCTCTACAACTCCATGCCAAGACGTCTGGCATGTTGCGTTAGACCAACGCCATACTGAGAGACACTACTTCTGTATCTCAATAAATATTGCCCATATCAGTCTAAATTTATCATCATTTATTGTTCCTGGAAGCCTTTATCTTCCTTCCCAATTGCATTGCAATCCCATGCTTCCTTCTGGGTGCAGCTGTTTTTTGTTGATGAGTGTATAATGCTTTAAAGAGCATATCAGAATAACAAAACACTAAAATCAATATGAGAGAATGTGTAGAGTTCCATGCAATCTCACCAATCAAGCTCAGTCTGCCTCATCTGGCACACCCATTACTCCTGATGAAGCTGTTCCATTGTATTCCATAAGTATTCCCAATGGAGAACTCCATAAATTTAGCTTGGAGCGGCACAGCCAATGAATTACGACTTTTAATCACAACCTGCTGAATGAGAGGGTCATTGACTATTATTTCTGGCTGATGTAAACCTGATGAATAACAGTCCAGATATTGATGAGTAGTCAGAGCTAAGAAAAGAGAAAAATGCTGACCTGTATTAAACTTCCTTAACTCAGCTCTTTGGTTTGGAGGGCTAACTATAGTGCAACACATATTAAAGCAGCGAAGTTCAGTTAGGAACTTGGGTTCCTAATTTAGATATATGTGCTAAAAGACATTTTATATATACACTGACCAGCTCTTTATTAGGAACACAGCCTTGTATCTAAACTCATTGTGCATTTTATTACCTTAACCTCCAATAGCTCTATGACTGGAGACTGTAGTCCATCTGTTTCTCTTTATACTTTGTTAACCTCCTTTCATCAATGGTCAGGACCCCCTCATGACCACCACAGTGTAGGTATCATGTTGGTGGTGAAAAATTCTCAGCACTGCAGTAACGCTGTGTGTTGTGTTAGTGTGTGTTGTGCTGGTGTGAGTGGATCAGACACAGCAGTGCTACTGGACACCTCAGTGTCACTGCTGGACTGAGAATCGTCCACCAACCAACACTATCCAGCCAACAACGCCCTGTGGGCAGCGTCCTGTGACCACTGATGAAGGACTAGAGGACCAACACAAACTGTGCAGCAGCAGATGAGCTATCGTCTCTAATTGTACATCTACAAGGTGGACCAGCAAGGTAGGAGTGTCTAATAGAGTGGACAGTGAGTGGACACAGTGTTTAAACACTCCAGCAGCACTGCTGTGTCTGATCCACTCACACCAGCACACCACACACTAACATACCACCACCACATCAGTGTCACTGCAGTACTGGGAATGATCCACCACCCACATAATACCCACTCTGCGCAGGTCTTGTGGGGGTCCTGACAATTAAAGAACAGGGTAAACGGGGGATAACAAAGTATACAGAGAAACAAACAGACTACAGCCTACACCTGTATGGTAGGTAGAGCTGATAAAATGGCTGATAAATGAAGTACTCAGTGAGTGCATATGTACAAATATCATAGGTAAGTGTTAAATATGCATCTATAATCATATTATTAATATTTAGACAAAATGCTAAGATATTATTTTTGTCTGTTTGTTTATTTGATTGTTTTTTGCAGTGCTGTTTTTTTCGAGAAAACTGAATAGGAGAGGGTGCTTATGGAGCTTTTGTGCTTTTATTTATGTATTTATTAATAAACAATACTCATATTTTTAAACAGATAAATTCCCTCTTTTTCTCCGCACAGAATGGCAGAAAAAAGTTTCATTAGTGCTGTGACATACTCCAGTAATAGGAATAAATTTATTTATTTATAGAAATGTATAACCGTCTCTTATTTTGTATTAGTGACGTCAGTGACCATGTGCCGCTCGCCAACCAATCATTAGCAGCTTATCCTACCGCCCCACACCTGCGTAGAATATGTTCAGTATCTGTTATTATTTTATTTTTAAGGTAATATGCGATTAGATTTCCCCCAAATGTAAAGGAGTTTCTGAGCGCCTGCAAACATATTTATTTAATTATTTGTTTTCCGTTCGACTGCTTCACTGAGGACTCTCGCGCGCCCTCTAGCGTTTAGCAGCGATGTTGTGGGTATAGTGGAAAGCGGTCAGACTAAGAAACACATTAGCTCACATACAGAGGCAGTCCACAAATGTCATGAGCAAACTCCAGTCAAAAACTTCAATACAAGTAATGTAATGTTCAGATGATGTTCTTAAGATCCTTCATGGTATGTGATTATGATGGCTACGAAGACAGGCTGCTTTTTAGACACCTCTGTTAGAGTGTCTGTGCAAGACATATCCCATCAAGAACAAACAGATTAATAATGAACTTTTATATAATAATGAACTTTTACTATTCGTTTATTTGTTTCTTTTTTGTGTTTGTTGAAAAAGTTATGATCCCACAAAAAGGTCAAATCTCACATGTGTAGTTTTGAAATGTTAATCCAGCATAACTGTATTATTTCAGGACAAGTTTGGAGAGATTAGGATTAGTTACTTTGGAAAAACTACAGGCCTATAAAATGGATGTTAAGCACATGATGCATCATTATAAATTGCAAGTTGTAGTGTGTTTATTAATACAAACAGAGTAAACATGAAATTTAATTGTTGATTTTGTATTTATACTCTGCTAAGAATGAGTTCCGACACTTTGTAAGCAGTTAAATTCAATATTCAAGATGTTATTTGGGACCTCATGAGGCTTAAATTCATTATGTAAATTGCACTACACCTGTGACATTTTTGTATGGCTGTTTGAACTGAATAGTTGTTTTTCTTTAAATTTTGTTATATATATATATATATATATATATATATATATATATATATATATATATATATATATATATAT
>CM067485.1:19790525-19844226 GCA_034552555.1 Semaprochilodus insignis | reverse complement strand
TATATATATATATATATATATATATATATATATATAATTTTATTATAACAATGACTATGAGTAATTAAATAATTAAAATTGATATGTATATAATTAAATAAAAAAATACTCAAATAAACTAACTCATTTATTTATTCATTTTAAAAATAACATGCCGGTTAATTAGGTAGTATTATCAGGGAGTATTTCTTCATTTCTATGTAACACCTGCTTTTTCTTCGAGCTGTCTTTCTAAGAAAACGATGCAAAAAATAAATAATTCAACCTACTTGAAATGTTGACGTCTGACGTCATCGCGAATGGGCGTGACACTAGTGCCTCGAGGAAAAGCCGTGTGGAGTGCTGCTCTCGCGCACAGGTGAGGCAGGTGAGCACACTGACAGGTAGCTGTGTCTGATTGAGTGGCCTATTTCACGTTATAACAGTTTCAGGTTATATTAGTCTAGAGCCTGCAGGTGCGCGTGCTCCACCGGAGAGTCGTATGCGCGTGACTAACGCTGCTGTTTTCATTTACAGACTGTAGCACGTGGACTGGAGCTGAGAGCAGCGGTACTGCACACATGGTAAGAGCAGCAATATCAACTTCTGTAAGACCACAGAAAGAGAGGGAATACCTGAATCTAGTGAACGTCCAGTACTGCATAGATTTGCACTTTGTAGATAGATAGATAGATAGATCTGGAAGCTAAATTTGGATATATTTAAATAGATAAATAGATATATTGGATATATAATTTCATAATGATTTGACTCGATTCTGTTTTATTTTTCTAAGCTTTCAAAATGTTTTTTTTTTTAAATAGCAAATAGCATCTCTAAATACAAACATTTGCCTGGGGGACCATTTAATTACTGGTGCATTTATATGAGTTAAGTAGTGGGAGATTATATCCAGAAATATATGGCTTCATGCTAAAGTTTGGGTGCCCCTTTTTAAAAATAATTTTCCAGGTGTGAATAAGTGAACACAATCCGGTACAGAGAACCCACCTATTCACATTTTAATACACAATTGCAGCTTATTAGCCAAATGCAGTATATTGGGAAAAAAATAGCATAACATAAAACAAACATTACAGCAATTTATATTTTAAACTTTACATTTTTCCCAACATATTAAACTTAGCACATGAATAGAAATTGTGTTTCAAAATGTAGAAACTACATAAACCTACAGCAACTACATGACCTCCCAGGACCCCCTGCATTTCGCTCCTTGGCTGTAATATTACAAAACAAATTCTTTCCACTCATGACAGAATATGACATGTTTATGTCATGGTTATGTTAGGGGTATTTAGCAGGGTTGAAGTAAAAAGTCACCTCTTATCATTTTTAGCTACAAAAACAAGTGTTCAAGTGCTTTATTGAACATATTCATTCATAATACTGTATATAGAAATTGTGCTTTATAAACTTAAACTCATGCAGAGACTAAACGAAACATGACCTCCCAGGCCGCCCTCCATTTCGCACCCTGTTTGTGAAATCTTTCCACTTATGACAGCATATGACATTATCCATGACATGTTTATGGCATGGTTATGTCAGGGTTATTTAGCAGGGTTCCAGTAAAAGGTTACTACCTCTTTTGGCTAAAAAACAAGTGCATACTTTATAGAGCATTATATAAATTTATAAAACGGAGGCAGTTGCTCACCTTCAGAGTGATTTGTACAGTTCAGACTCGTTCTCTATAAATTGGCTTTGAATTGTCTCTTAATGACTCATGAAAATTGCTCATTCTCAGTTTGAAAGGAAAAGTAAAGCCCCCTGTCAGAATAATAGCAGCCCTAGGACAAATTAATCATTCTCAGTCACATTATTATATGTGATGTGTTTGACAGATGACCAGTGAATTCAGATGAAGACAATCATCTGTGCTGCCACGATGGTTTGATAGAATAAGTGATGGCTTTGAGGTTTAAACATTAATAAGGCCATTTTACTCCACTGAAGTGGTGAATGTAGCATTGTTTAGTTCAAACCACTCAGAAAGCTGTTCACATTGTCAGGATGTGAATGAATAAAGATGGGCTGTTTAAACAGAGATGGTGCCTTCAGATAGTTTGCGGTTTCTCTGATGTAGCTGGTGTCGCTTGCCGAAGGTAACAGATCTGTGTTGGCCTGCACATGGCTGTCATGGAGTTTCCAGTCGATGGCTGATTGGATTACAGTAGATCGGACACGTAGTGGTCGGACTGTGATACAGCGTAGATGAGGTCAGCGGCTTGGCACCAGCCTGGCGGAGATAAAGAAACACGTCTATCATTTAATCTCTGCATCTACAAGGATTAGCCATGCTTGGCCTGTCACTACAGTCATGTTGCGCCTCAAACTGGTCTTCAGTGCTCAGATACATGAGACGCAGTCTGCGTGGCTTATGAAATATGTAGCCGTTCTTTTTTAATATGTGTTTAAGGAGTTTTATCTTAAAACAGACTGATGTGAGGCTAAGGCACCATTGCAGTCTTTGGTGATGTTGATGTGGTGTTAAGGGCAGCCATTGTAACGGTCTGTGTGCATGTAGTCCTGTGTTGTCTAACCGTCAACCAATGGTGCTGGCACTGACAGGGTGACTCATGGAGGCATCAGTGCTTGCTGAATGTCTGCAATCGTGCCAGTTGGGTCAGTCAGGGACAGTGATAAGACCCTTCCCTGCTTATGTCACATGTGTGGCCGAGAATCATTCACATGTCTCACTCATGATGTCAAACCTACCCACCAAGTTTCATTCCTGTTGGTTGATTCCTTCTGAGTGCAACTATTGTTTTGACGATTCTGAAAGCAGAGAGCATTTTAAAGGGGACCTCTTATGCTCATTGAATGTGAATGTATTTGTGCCTGTAATTGTGATGGACTGGCGGCTTGTCCAGGGTGTTTCCACTGTTCGCCCAGTGAGTGCTGGGATAGGCTCCAGCACCCCACACTCACAACCCAGGAGGATAACCAGCTTAGAAGATGAATTAATGAATGAATAAATGAACTAATGAATATTATGCTCATTTAATTTTTCCAAGAACACAGTATCTCCAATCACCCAGTTTGAATTAAGAAACTTTTCAGTGTGGTTGCAGATGTTTGGACCCCCACTATGTATGTAGTGCTACGTAGAGTTTACAAACATGCTTCCACTTAGTCTTCTTCAAAGTGTTGACCTGTGAAAGGATGGTTCACTTCTTGTCTTGACTCCTGTCACATGGTATTAAGAAATAGGTTCCACAGTTATAAAGACTTTATGACAGCAGTAGATAGAGGTAGCTTGAGCCAAAGAGTGCTAATGATTCTCATATCTCCACCTACACGTGCGCCAGTCTGAGGAGTATAGAGCTGGCAGAAAGATGATAGTACAGAGTTTTAATTTTAGCCTCCACTAGAAGAACAGCAAAGAAAACAATGTAGAAGTAAATTGATTACATCTATTTATCAGATGGCATTACGAGGCCACTACATCATTCAGAGAGGAAAGGGTCTAAAAGGTCTACAGTTCTACTGATTCTTCTTCTGTCCCAGATCAGAGACAGTATGTGCTCTGTTCTACAGGCTAGCAGAGGCAGTGTGAAACCCTTCGTGCACTTCAATCCCAAGCAGGATGCTGACCTCTTACGCAAAGCCATGAAAGGGATTGGTGAGTCTGCATTAGTTATTGTAATCTTCAAACTTCTGTCTAAATAATGATGAATTCTTTTCATGTCAATGCTGAACAGCCCAAATCACCCAGATCTCTGTTTTCAATAATATACAAACAGTAAGTAAATGTATCCTCCACAGTGAACGCACTTCTGCAAATTTTGATGCACAATAACTGTTCATTTGCTGAATGTAACTAGTTTATCGTTGTGTGCAAAATGCAAATAAAAACAGAATTCAATCAATTTATGCTGTCAAAACAGAATTTCATTTTTTGAAACTTGTTGCTGGTATCCAGTTCAAAACAGGCATATATTTTTTAAAAAAAGTTGTAAAATGTCTCATTTATTACTACTATTACTATTTATTAGTACTACAGTATTTTGAAATTAAATTAATTATTAAATTATTTAAATTAATATAGAGTTATAATGATTTGCACATCATTGCATTCTGTTTATATTTATATTTTGCACAGTGTCCCAATTATTTTTGAAACAGGAATATAACACCTACAGGTCGGCCTGTGTAAAAGTTATACGGCACAGGTTATATTTTGACGACCAATACTTTTGACTCCTTAACAAGGAATGGCTATAAATAGATACCTACAGTGTCTTAATTATTATTATTGTTATTATTATTATTATTATTATTAGCAGCAGCAGCAGTAGTAGTAGTAATAGTAACAATAGTAATAAATATTTTATTTTTGTTCCCAAACATCTTGAAATAAAACACCCGTTGTTGTAAAATGTGTTATATTTCAGTCGACAGTGCATAGTTTGTAACTGTGCAAACAACAACTTTTAAAAAGGCAAGTGATGCCAATCGTTTAAAGATTAGTGCAGCTAATGCAAAACCACATATGCAAAACCACATATCTCCATGTTTCTATGAAGGGGAAAGCAAAAATATTTGTGACTCTGACGATGTACAGGACAGCTGCTGGGCTCAGAAATAAAATCTAAAAATGAAGATGGTTTTGATATGACAGTGATGCAATGCTATGGAAATGCAGATGTAGATCCAGTGGTATAACCAGGCCGGATTATGGTTGGATGGACGCTAATGATGTCATCTATCTCAATTAACCCCAATTAGCGATTGTGATCTCTATCTGCAGGCGTGGTAATCAATAACATGCATAGTGGAGATACAGTGACCTGCAATGATTACTAATTGCTTGGTGCGTTCTTTCATTGAATTATTTACATTAAAAAAGTTTTAATTCATTGATTCATTTAAATAATTAAACATTAAATAAATCTAGCACAGGGCCAGTATTTTGCACTTTCAAGGTTTGAACTATCTGTAATTTGATCAATATATTACTTGAAAATATAATTTGTAATATTATAGGTGTCATCATAGGATCTCCATGCTTGAATGGAGACTTATGTTTATCCATTATGGTGATGAAGCTCTGCTATAATCTGTTCTGTTTTGAGAAGGTCCAGGTCTTGGTACAGTGTTACCTCTAGGTATGATGCAACGATGCAATTATGGTGCAATACTTTAAAAAACAGAGCAGGCAATTAGGAAACCAATGACAGTGCTTTAATTGGTCACATGACGCTCTGGGAACAATGTTGAATCCTTATTTCCTTTGTCACACTGTTCATCTCCATGGGCATTCTAAAATGGTGGCCATACGTTTCACATGTATCTAATAGTGTATAGTACCTCCACAAGCACCAATAACAGCTGTGATTGGATTTGGCATGGACCGGACAAATTTCTGGATGTAGGCCACATCAATGTTTAGACACTGTTGATTTGGCGGATGCCATCCCTGGCACAACTCTGAGGATAATGTCCTGTAGACTGGGCTTTTTGCCACTGCTGGTAGACCCGTATGCCACTGCTGGTAGACCCGTAGGCCCCTGCTGGTAGACTCGTATGACTGTACTCATTTTTCCAGTGAGCTTATATGACTTTAAGGTAACACCCTAAAGTGTACACCAAAAATTATTTATCGAAATGGTCTTTAAAGGATGCTTACTTGGTCTATTTTATGACAAAACACAGTACCAATTTTTTATTATTTTTTTTAATAAGTTGCATTATAATGCATACATTAGAGGGTTAAGCGCAGTGTGTGGTTTGTATGTGCAGGCACAGACGAAGATGCCATCCTCATGCTCTTAACAGCCCGCAGCAATGAGCAAAGACAGGAGATCAAAGCAGCTTACAAGAAAGCTCATGGCAAGGTGAGATGCACTCATGCTTCAGTATTTGAGTAAATATAGAACTTGAAAGGGCCCATATCCTACTTTATCCTACCACCCTCCTACTTTTCCCAGTTACAACATTTATATGGTTTGTATGTGGGTTTAATGAAGGGTTACGTGGCCCTTTCCAGCTTCTCTTTATTCTTTACAAATGAACAAGTGTTTTTGTAACTATGTATATAAGACTGGTACATGTAAATGACTTCCCTTCCTCCCTACTTCAGCATGAATCCACCAAAGTTAGAAATTACAACTTAGCAGCTTAGTTTCCTTACATGGACGATATGAACTGAATGGCAGGTGAACATTGAACAATGTCTATATACTATATCAAACTCTATTTATTTACAGAGTGAGGAGGATTCCATTTTCTATGATAGGCCCTTCAATTCATGCAACATCATGGCAGCACTTCCTATGAATCCTGAATTAATACAAATACATTTATGAGGCATTATATAGCATGCATAACACCTTATAATACCCGGCATAAGCTTGTATAATGTCTCTTAAATAATTATAATAACATTCGCAATACTTCATAAAGCAAGAATGTGACTTTAAAAAGTCTTTAAGTCTAAAGGTTGCATAACGAATTATAATATCTGTTCATAAGAAGAACATTAGACATTAATGTTGTAATGCACATTAAAACTGAGAGCTTCATGTCAGAGCTTTAATTGAAGTGAGTGTTTTGTTAAACATTTTTTTTTGTTTAACAAAAAAATTGTGTTGATCACATGGCACGGCATTCCACATGATGATGGTGTTACTGACCCAGCATTCCACAGTAGAAATGATACAAAGAACCAAACGAACAATATTTTTTCACACAATCAGCTGTGATGGACCATCTTATAAATTATTTATTTGATTTATTTTATTTGTTTTATTAATGCCTGCTATAAAAACAGAAAAAAACATTATTAGCTATTGTTAAATTTCCTTGAGTGCCACAACTGTGAGCTGTGCATGTGTGCACACACCTCTGTGTGTATTTCTAACATCTCTAATTACCGGAGAGCTTGATGAATGGCAAATGAAATGAATTTCAGGCCTCTTGCTGCGCACACGTTAGTGACTGATGAAGCTGATGGGACTTCTATTATCGCTGCTGTCATGCCAAGATTATTCTGTAATGAGCCAATAACTATAAATAATCCTGAACCTCTGCGTCCCTCTCTCTCTCACTCTCTCTCTCTTTCTCTCTCTCTCTCTCTCTCTGTAGGACCTGGTGAAGGATTTAAAGTCGGAGTTAGGAGGGAAGCTTGAGGATCTGATCATTGCTCTGATGTCTCCTCCTCGCGTGTATGATGCTGATCAACTTCACAAGGCCATCAAGGTAACATGCCATACCATGAATGACCTACTTATAATGAAAGTAAGTTAATCGTTAGTGCAACCAAGTGTAAAGTACCTTCACAAAAAGTCACTAAAATCTAGCTGAATTAAACAGAGCTATATTACATTAGTTACCTTGGATTGAGTAGCTCTGGAGTGAAGACTGGGTTTGGTTCCACATCAGAAAAGCTCCTCTCACTGTATGAAAACGCTCCATCCACGCTGCTTCATTCAGAACCACACGCTGCACAACCGAATGCTGAACAAACACACTGAGGCACTGAGCTCCAGCAGCTTGGCTAACACTGTGCACTGAAACATACACGGTAGGGCAGCACAGTTGCCACTCGGTGTATATGTAGATCGATTAGAGAAAAAGAAAAAGCATTTCTAAGTTTGGGATTTCTAACTATACAAGTGGGATGGTGGAGTTTTGGGAGGAGAGGGAGAAGAATGAAGGGCTATGTTTTTCACTATGAGCTAGGTAAGATTATGTTTGTAGCTTTGAGCTAGGTAAGGCTATGTTTTTAGCTTTGAGGTGAGTTAGGCTGTTTTAGCTTTGTGCTATGTAAGGCTATGTTTTTAGCTTTGGGCTAAGAGAGGCTATGTTTTTAGCTTGGAGCTAAAATATGTTATGTATTTTAGCTTTGTGCTAAGATAGGCTGTTTTAAAATTTGTGCTAAGATAGGGTATGTGTTTAGGTTCAAGCTAAGATGGATTATATTTTTAGGTTTGAGCTAAGAGAGTCTATATGTTTAGGTTTGAGCTAAGAAAGGCTGTGTTTTTAGCTTTGAGCTTAGATAAGGTGTGTTTTTAAGTCTGAGCTAAGTGAGGCTGTGTTTTCTCCTTTCTGTATCTGCTTGTTTTTCGATCTCCAGAGGAGTTTGTTTGTTTCTTGAGGAGATTCCTTACACTGCTATACTCTGCCGTTTACTCTGCAGTTATATTCGGTCAAACATAGCAAAGTCTGTATATATGGATTTTGGCAGGGAGAAAAAAATTCTGCTGCATTTCACTAGCCTCATCTCTCTGTGCATATTGGGGAATTGGTTGTGATTATGCAAGCCTCGTCTCTCCACCCGTATCAGGGAAGCGGTTATGATTGTGTTCGTGTGAGTTTATTAACAGGCTGTAATTGCGCAGAGTGCTCCTGGTTGAAAGAAACCTCCCAAGGCAGAATATTTAAAGTGACCGACAGCTTTGTGTCTGACCTCCACGGAGCCACTGCGTTGTGTTTTATTACATTTAGAAGAGGATCCGAAAGCATTTAGCATGATAAATATGCCAAAACAGAGGAAACAGAATCATTTTTTTCTCACATCACTTTAATTACTTAATCGTTTTCATTATAATCTTTGTAGTAAATGAATAAATGAAAGCCCTGCGATGTGGACAAAGGAGTTTTCAGGCTTTAAAATGGATAAAGTAATGTACAAGGTTAAATTGGTGTCTGTTGTAACACAGGGAGCAGGCACCGATGATAAAGTTCTGATTGAAATCCTGGCCTCCCGGACACCTGAGCAGATGAAGGAGATCATCAAGGCATACAAGAAAGGTAATCATTACTTGGCCTGTGGAAAATAAGCTGGGCTGGTCCTATTGACAACACGGCTCCGGTTTCTTTTAAACTAGTACGAGCTGCGTCAAGTGGTTTTGTGGGTCAGGTGGTGGCCTGCACTGTCACATTTCACTCAACTTAACATCAGTATCATAAGCTGGAAGCTGTTGTGTTGTACCAATTACACATACCATATACAATTGCATCCATAGGTACCAGTCTTTTGCACAATGTGTTGCTTGTGTGTCACCTGAGCCGGATATTGGAGACAGAGAAACCATCCTACCTTTAGGACAATGGAATATGTGATGGGAAACGAATGCTCTTAGAACTCAACCCTTCTATAATTGTGTCAATTAAGCCATTAAGACTGTTTGAGCTAAGTGTTAGGAATCACCTGTTCCTGTCTTGTGTTTCTCACTCAGAGCATGGTAAGCTGGAGAAGGACATCATGGGAGATACTGCTGGACATTACCAGAGGATGCTGATTATCCTTCTACAGGTAATGGATAAAACTGTGGTGGTAGTCCCAGTGTTTATCTTTTTTTGACCAGTACAGACTGAAGTGGAGCTTCAGTAAAGGTTTATGTGAACTACAGCTGATGGAAACACAAATAATTGCAAAATTCAGATTCCTCTCTTAATAATTATTGCCACGTCCTTTATACTCAGTACAAGATACTAGGTACCATAAGCAACACTTGTACTAACAGACTAAGGTCCTGCAGTGCTAAGGAAAATTTAGCGGAGTGGAGAAACGTACACTGTCTGGCCAAAAAAGTCACACACTGTAGTATGCACCTTTAGTTTTGATTACATCCCTAATTCGCCGGCATTATTTTACTTATGCTACATCACAACACTTATTTACGTCCAGAGTTCCATTAATTTTTGGCTGACGTGTGGAAATGCTCTTATTTTCACTATTAAACATAAACGTTCTCCTGTATATTCTTTATGCCTTGACCTCACTAAGCGTTCAAGATTTCTTTCTGACCACAGAATGCCAAATTGACAGTTCACCACTTTCCTTCTTGTTTTAACAATGCGCTGGACAGTTCTCAACCCAGTTCCAGTCATTTCAGCTTTTTCTTTGCTTGATGCATTATTCGAGAAATTTGACCCCTCTGAAACACAATAACCTCTTTTTTACAATAACGGGATACATGATCCAGTATGGTGGTTTAAGAAATCAGAAGCTACTCATCGCATCAGTTAGGGTTAAAATAATCGTTTCCAGCTATTAACATATTAGTGTATTCCTTATCCAATCAAAGTATTAAGTATTTGCTTGTTCAAATACAAACAGCTTTTTTTCAGTGAGGCAATGTACTCAACACATGAAAACTGAAGTCATGAAGACATAAGGACATACATGTTTGATAATCGAGAACATATGCATGTACGTCACAACAGCACAAAAAAGCATAGACTATGTTTGCATCGAATCACACCATAGACTGTGTTAGTCACTTGACGTTAAAGCCTTGAATAAGGAGGAATATAGAAGCTGCTCCTTCGGATGAGTTAACCTTGAGGCTACTCAGAGCAGTGTTAAATGCTAAGAAGGCTCTGTTGCCCTTTTAAAGTCTTTTAAAGTTATGAAGTATATTTATGTTATTAAACGTTGCATAGAACGGCATGTGTGCAAGTGCATTATTAATTTAACACTGTTTTAATCACAGATTACAGGGTGCTGTACAGTCGTTGTAATCTGACTGATTAGTATCTAATTGTCAGTAATTAAGTTTAGGAAAACGAATAACAATCTTCACACGTTTCGATACGGCAGTGTAAGTCTACATGTTAATGACACCGCCGTCTCACTGCAGGTTTGTTTGAAGAGTTCTCTCAATGGTTTTTGACAAAGGAAGGAGCATTTAGAGATGCGATTGACTGAGAGATGTGTTAATCATCATTTTGCAAATGGTCAATTCACAATATAGTCTGTACTCAAATAGCAGACTTCCACCTAACTAGGTAGATACAGATATCATTAGACCAGCTTCTATTTTGACTAATCACACTCCCATAGTATCTTGACATGATACTCCATGAATACCACATAAATTACTTTTATTAGTTATCATGGTTAAACTTGTATTGTAGGCACATTGTTCACATTGTGCCCATGCTGTTGAGATCCATGAGAGGCCTCTCATCTCCTAAATCACAATTTAACCTCCAGGCATTTAGAGAACTTAGTCATGGCTTAAGAGGTCAGGGGTTTCAATCTAACTGATGGATGTTGTTCCCTTGAGCAAGGTACCGTTGGTTAACGCTTTCATGTGGGCTAAACGTTGCCTACGCGTAATACAAAATACATGAGTGTAAGAGAACTCACATGTAGCAAGGGCGTCCACCAAACAACATAGAACTTGACACCAAAAGGTCACATTTAAAGGAGATTCCATAGAGAGATGGTGAGAATGGAAAGATGGGAGACGATAGCTGAAGCCACGGAAACTGCAAGAGATGTCTTCTGTGGATTGATAACATGAGCAGCCGTGATGTCAGCACTAAGTGATTAGAGCTGCTCTTAAGGTGGCAGTAGAGTGAGGATTAAATGCACCTGAGGCGTATGCTATGGTAACTGAATATCAGAGGTTGCCAGGTTTGGGGGAAACTCATTGTGGCTGTCTCAGGAAATGGTAGACTCATATCAGTCCTCTACTGATGACATGCTGACCTTCCATGTGCTTCTGCCTCTTCGTGCAGGGAGAGAGGGAGGAGGGAGTGGATGAAAGCAGAGTGGAGAAAGATGCTAAGGTAAAGAGACAAGACCCCATGTTTATATTCATTTTGTTTTTCATAGGGTAATGAATAAAGTCACGGGGGAGGTAATCTAGTCAGTCACACTTATTTTGGCTATTTTGGTTATAATTATTATTGTATAAATATGATACCAGCATCTTTATTTTGGTAAATACCTGGTAAGCTATAGTTCCAGCTCTCTTACAATACTGCAAATATGGTAGCATCCTTATATTGGTATATAATTGAGAAAACGGTAACTACATCATATTGGATATATCTATGGTTGGCTAAATATAGTTTGATATACAAATATGTTAAATATGATATTAACATTTTTATTTTGTAAATAATTTTATAGATATAATAGCATTCTTACTTGGGAGAATATGCAGAGAATTTTTGCAGAGAAAGTCAAACTTAATGTAATGCATACACAAAATGTGTTAGGTAAGAGGACCACTGCTGCCACTGCTTTTAATTTGGCATGTGATGGTGATGAGCACGGATGGTGTGGTCAGATGGTCAGATTTCGTTCTTTAGTTTGTAATATAACACAGAGCCGCCAAGTTTAAGTTTAAGGGACAGAAGTAACATGATGCCCAGGTGTAAGTTTCAGACTTAAGTCATGTTTGCGTGTTTGTTTGTTCATCATGTTTCAGGAGCTGTTTGCTGCAGGCGAGGGGAAGTTCGGCACAGATGAAGACAAGTTCATCAACATCCTTGGCAACAGGAGCACTGAGCACCTGAGGAAAGGTAAAAGTGTGTTTGTTTTTGTGCTTTTTCAGGACAATCATATTTTTATAGGAAACCCAAAGACCATATAATTTATTTTCTTGAAAACTCCAATTCTCCTTTACATTGGGTCAAAATGTCATGATCCAAAATTATTAGAAAAAAAAACCTTATGTATCTCATATATAAAGATATATATCATATAGGACATTATCATCACATACTTACAGGTATATACATACAATACATACTAGACATATTACATATAGGTACTTATGGTCGCATGCAGAAGTTTGGGCACCCCGGGCATGATTTCTGTTACTGTGAAGTTCAGTTAATAGAAGATAACCTCATCTCCAAAAGACATAAAGTTAAAGATGAAACATTCTTTCCAGCATTGTTGGCAACAGTTTTGTGTTATTTTTGTTTTGTATAATTTTGGAAAAAAAAAAAAAAAAGAGGAAAGGAGCACTGTGCAAAAGTTTGGGCTCCCCAAGACCTTTGAGCTTTCATGTAACTTTTACCAAGGTCTCAGACCTTAATTAGCTTGTTAGTGCTATGGTTTTTTCTCACAGTCATCATTAGGACAGACCAGGTGTCACACAGTTCAAAGCTGTGTAAATACTTATGACTCCTTAAACCTCATCCAAACAATCAGCAACCATGGGGTCCTCCAAGCATCTACCCTGCATGCCGAAATTTAAACAATGGATGCCCACAAAACGGGAGAAGGTTATAAGAAGGTAGCAAAGCATTTCAGCTGCCTGTTTTTCAGTACATAATGTAGTTAAGGAATGACAGTTCAGAGCAATGGTGGAGGTGAAGTTGAGGTCTGGAAAACTTTTAGTGAGAACTAAATCGTAGGATTTATCGTAGGATTGATCGAAAAAGGCAAATCAAGACCCCTGTTTGTGAGCAGAAGACTTTTAGGAAGCTTTATCAGAGTGGTGGTACCTTGTTCTACCAGACAGCAACACTTGCAAAAAACATGACCTTCAAATGGTGCTTACTTATATAATAAATATGTGACATTTTATTTTAATTTTGTTGTTTCCTGTTTCTTCAGTTTTTGAAGCGTATAAAAAGTTAGCAGGCTGTGACATTGAAGAGAGCATTCGGGGCGAGTGCACTGGCAATCTTGAGGAAGTACTGTTAGCAGTAGGTAAGAAAGAAGTGGAAGAAATACATCCATTAATAGGCACAAAACCAAGTAAATGATTGTTGGCATTTCAAAACAAATAATACGTTACACTTCATTGCAGTCTCAGACTCAATCACTTTACACTGAATCACTTTGCACTGAACTGAAATGAACTGTGGGCAATGTGCTTTATCTCTCCCCAGTGAAATGTGCTAAAAGCGTGCCGGGCTATTTTGCCGAAACCCTCCGTGAGTCTATGAGGGTATGAATAATCAATGTCATTGAGTTTCCATTTTAGTTAATAGCAGTACACAGGAACAGCACATGATAGTATGTCATATAAATGGTCCCTATTGCCACAGGGGTGAGGTTCATTTTGTGTATCTGTTTGTCCAGCGTGCCGGCACTGATGATGAGACACTGACCAGAGTCATGGTGTCAAGGAGTGAGGAGGACATGCTGGACATCAGAGCCGTATACAAGAAGAAGTATGGGGAGTCACTGTACCGCACTATTCAGGCAGGTGTAACACACACCCAGACACCCCCCCGCCCCCCAGCGTAGCGGATCAGTCAAGGCATGTTTGGTGACTGACGTTTGCTTCTTTAGTGTAGGCTAATATAGTTAGCATGCAATGATGCAGTTTGCTAAATGTGAGTGAATACAATGGTAGAACACATCTTGAAGCGTGAACAATCAGTTTTTATGCCCATTTCCCAGATAACAGTGCAGTAGGAGCTCGTTGTTTAGCTTTTATGTCTGAGTTTATGTTTTTCTCTCCATCTTCAGGAGGACACAGATGGAGATTATGGAAAGGCCCTGCTCTACCTCTGTGGCGGAGATGATTAATTGTTCATCCACTCTCTTATTGCTTTGCGTGTATCAGCTCATGATTCATGTTTCTTTAATCCTGGCCTGGTACTTTTACTTGTCCACGGGAACATTACTGTATATGTTTTACACTAGCGGATGTCACATTCCAGTAAAAGGTAAAACTACCTTTCCAAAAACTAATTTGAGCAGAAATACTAAAGTAGCAGGTCACAAACTACCCAAGTGCAGTGGAACGTCTTAGAGGATCTATCAGTAGAAGAACTGAAGCTGCTATTCTTTTCCTTCTGGTCTAAAATGAAATCATAACCTCAGTCAGAAAGCCACAAAGGAGTACTCATGCTGTAGCTGATTGTTATTGACTAAAACACAACTAAGAAAGAAAGTTCTCAATTCTTCTCAAATATACTTAAGTGGAATTAAAAGTACCATCATTTGGAACTCATCAAGTTTTACAGGGAAGTGAATTAATTCAGCCCAACTCTGCCTGTGACATTGACGAGGCTTTGACTTGTTTAATAAATTTCGTGTGATGTATTTTTTGGTTTCAAATAAACTTTTTTTCACTCGTTACCTTTATTTTATTTGTAGTATCAGAAGACCTGCTCTTTACATTCACTTGTAATTGCGCTTCTTCGTCAGTAGGTGGCATAATTGTATCGACAGGTTCAGTTTGTCAAAATGATACAAGTACTTTCATTGACTTAGCATTATCTCCAAGACTTACTTGTTTGTTTTAGCAAAAGGCTCCAACATTTTATCTCAGTGTAAACTAACCACTGGTGAAAACCGATAACACAGCTTTTGATTTAGTTCAGTGTTTCTCTCTCAGATAAAACATTAATACACACTGGGTATAAGCTAAAGTTCCCTATGTCTATGAACATGGGCCATTTTCCGTTTAGAGTGCGACACCATGTCACAAAGGTTACACAGCTTAAAAAAGATTTTTAAATAATTACACAGTTCCAGGAGTCCGCACGTAACTGTACACAGTTGACCTAAGATTAAATAACACATTTGCCTTTTTTATCAAGTTATTAAATCAAGCTATTAAATCATGTTTAATAGTTGGTCTGTATATGTACATAATATATAACTCATAATTCACATAATGCATTTTACACATTTGAATAAAACAATATATATGTAAAAGGTTGAACTTGGTGGAACACCAAGAAACACTGAACAAATATATATTTGTTTACTGGTAATATGATATTAAGTGTCCATTATACTGGACTTTTGGACCTAGGCACATGAAATAAAAGAGATTTTAAAAAACATCTTTGTAATAACCAAGCATTGAACTATTTCTGTATTATTTACTTTGTGTACAGTTGCATGTAAAAGTTTCTGTAACTAACGGTTAGAATAATTCAATATTTTTTGCACTGATTGTATCTCAGTACGTCAATTCCCATGTTTGTTTTACTGTACAAGAATTTAACATATTATACATAGTAGCATATAGAAGTATGTTAAATTATATAAAATATATTGTACCTGTTAGTGCATGTGTGTCTTTTGGCATCATGATAATGGAATTTCTTCAGTAAATACTTTCACATTTCAATTAGTACATATATTAAAATATGTTTGGAATTAATGATGAAAAGAATGAAAAGAAGGATGAAAGAAATTGTGGGGTTTTTTTCCACCTGAGTTCACACTCCAAATGGAGAATGACTCACATCTTTATGTGAAAAGCCTTACTAGAGCCACAGGGCCAGCTGTTAATTAGTTCATTCACTGAAATGATTAACTGAAAATCTTTTGTTGTGTAAACCTCTTCATCTTGCCAAACTCTTTTTTCATTTAATGAGATTTCGGTGTTCCAAAACAGAACGAACCGATGAGAACTGGCTGAGTAAATGTGCGTTTGAGCAGGTGCTGAACCCAAGAGAGGTGCATGTATGTGTGTGTGTGTGTGCGCTTCCTAAAGTCTAAATCTGCTCACTAAACCCTCACAATTGCATTCTTTCCTCAAAATCCTTTCTCTCGAAGGCTGAACATTTATGATTATCGTAAAAAAATAGGGTCAGTTCCTCAGCCAATCAGAAAACAGTGGAGCAGGGTGGGCCATCAGGCCACCTCAGTCCACTCGGAAACAATACAATAATCTCCACCCACCTGGAACCACCATGAAGTAAAAAAGTCCTGGAGCGCAACATGTGACGGTGGTAAAGTGGGTGGGGGGAGGATGAGGAGGCCAGATTAGAGGTGAGGTTGTGATCTGTTTGGTGCGTCCCACACTGATCAAACCCAAAAGTTAAAGCACTAAATTCCTTTTGCCACTTTGCCATCTTGGAATGCTTAGCTTTTTGCTTAGAGCTCTACATTGAATAATGACCGAGTAGTTACAAAGCTGATCAAAAAGAAGTGATGCTTACAGTCAGGACACCATACAGCGTTCCACTATCAGATTTCTATCCTCTTTCATTTCCCACCAATACGCGTTTCGTTTCATAGAGCAGGGAGTGTCTGCTGTTTTCTGTAAGGTTGAATGACTGACCTATAAACGCTGCCAAAGGGCTTTAAGAAGGAAGTGAAATGACACTATATTTTACTGTCACCTGTAACATTAAGGAAACGCGTGATGGTATCTCAAATGGAAGTACATCCATAAATGAGTGTGGCCTGTGAATGAATGAACAGTTTGATTAATGAATGACGGATTAGAGCGTGCAGCTGCAATAAAAACAAAGCATATGTGTGACGTGCAGCCTGCTTCCTTAATGTCACTGGCAGCTGAATAATGACTTTATTTCAGACTTATCCCAGGAGAGGTTATGCAGCCTTGCGCACACTCAAACCACGCTGGCATTAATCACTGCTGTTCTCTCCCAACCAATCACATTTCACTCGCTCACTGAGGGTATTTTAGTTCATAACACAGCCAACTGTACAGTATGAAAGCACTAAAAAATGGACCCAAAGTAGCACAAGCAGATTTATCCAGCATGACTGATTGATTTGGAGACCAGTGTGAAAACAGTCTTAAAAAACACTTTGCAGAAATCAGAGAGCAGAATACAGTAGTTAAGGGCACTGTACCGGAAATGGTTCAAATCCAAAATGGAGCATTAGCAGATTTCAACTTTTGGTATTGGCATTTTTATCCCTACATTACACTGTTAAAACTCTACCAAAAAAGAATGAACATAAAACTAAAAATACACTCATCATCAAAAGAACAGCTGCACCCAGAAGGAAGGGTGGGACTGCGGTGCTATTGGGAAGGAAGATAAAGGTTACCTTCTACTTGAACTTCTACCTATGTAGAGCCCTTACATAGACTAATCACATTCCCAAACCATCACTGCACATCTGCTCTCTACAGGCCTAACTATTTGATTCTGCTATGAACCTCAACCTTTCTGTATAGCTTATAGCTGACACTGTTTGCAGTAGTTTCTTCATCACTACCTGCTGCTAGATGCTATTTTCCCGTATATGTTGTGTTATCATCCTGTGTAGCATTCATGGCTGTGCACACTAACAGTCAAAAGTTTAGAGATGGCTACTCATAGAAGGTTCTCCTTATGTTTATCTTAATGCTTTACTTTAGAATAAAAGTGAAGACATCAAACTATGAAATAGCACTCATGAAATTATGCAGTCCACCTTAAAAACCTCCAAAATGTATATTATATATATATAAATATATATAATATATAAATATATATTAGAAGAGGAGATATGGAGAAATATAATACTGTGGTACATCAAGAGTATATGTGGTATATCAGGATATGTAATGTTTCAGACATCTCATCAGTTGGAGCTGTTTAGTTTAAGTCTGTAGAGTCTTTAAGATCATCCATTTAGTTGGGTGTGTCTAAACTTGGCATATTTATTTTCTGTGTACTGTATTTATTATCTGGTGTATTTACTGTATGCTCTGCACTTCTTTCACACTGCTGTGNAGAGCCTTTTCGTACAAAGCCCCCCAGCTTTGGAATAACCTTCCAGTTAGTGTTCGGGACTCAGACACAGTCTCAATCTTCAAGTCTAGGCTTAAAACCTACCTGTTCAGTTGAGCGTTTGGTAATTAGTTTCCCTGATAACTGCTAACGCCATATAGTGCTCTCAGTCCTTCTGTCAGAGCTAAATGTCTGTGTGTTCTTCTTTGCCGGAGATGAGCTACTGCCCAAACTCTGTGGTCTGCTGCGGAGCTACTGCCCATCCTGTGCACTCTGATGGGTGCCATTGCCTTCCTGCTGACCAGTTTGCCTACCATGAAGCTTCTCCCTGTCTAATGCTGTGAGGGGGGCTCACCTGCATCACCTGCAACAAAAATCATGTATTTTTTACTTACAATGTGACAAACAACAAGGATGTAAAATCCATAGTGATGGAGATGCTGGGATTCGAGAGGAGAACTAAAGATATGTGCTTATACCAGAGAACTTACATTAATACACACTATGGAAGAGGACAATTTGCGCTTAGAGGGCAAGATGATGCGCCTCCATTTCTTCTGGATTCACGTTTGAAACATGCATCACAAGTGTAGCTACATGGTACTACGTCATTACCCCAACAATCCACACAGGACACACTGATCTGATCACTTGCAAATAACAGTGTGGACAGTAGCCTCAAAAGGTCTGATATGAGCAACAAATCCAATTTGTTTGCAGTCTGAACACAGCCAAAGTGACTCTGGACAGACTTGAAAAGACCAGATTTGCGTGTTCACACAGCTCCAAAAAAACAGATTTCTGCTATGTCAGCCGGGTAATACGGACATATTGGTGCAATTTCATATGTAAAATGCATGTAAATTCAAATAAATGTACATTTCCAAACTTGCCAGTGTGATTGAGCTGGAACTCCTTGTGTTTAACCCCCTATCACAGTTACCGTCTGTGAAACCGTTGCTAAGTTAGTGAGTAGATAGATTTCTACACTGCAGGTATTTGGAACAGACACATATGTATCTGACGTATAAAGTTATGGCATAAAGAACCACTGAACACTGACAAAATCTGGTACAACTCACTCAGCTCTCTCTCTCCAAACACACTGGGAATGTTAGAGCTATTAGCTCTGTTTTAAGCCTAGGGGTGACTTCAGGCTTGCTTCTGTTGCTGTAAATAGTTTTGCCCTAGAGTAGGTAATTGCTCATTGCAAATAGAAGATGATGTGTGGGAAGTTTAAAGTATGAAAACACAACATTATATAGTACATTACAACAGTTTATGAGCTGTAGTTTATTCCTCAGCTACTCATCAGAATGATTTGCAATCTAATAATACCTCATGATCATCACACTGTAACAGGAGTGCCTTGCAGCCTGAGATGTTTTACTCAACCATCATTCATTCATTCTTTCATCTTCTGTGCCTCTTATGCTTCTAGGTCAAGGGGGGCATGTAAATAATCCAAAAGTAACAGAAAAAAATAGCATATTTCATTACTTTAATATAGTAATATTTTGCATCATGTTACAACTGCATTCATCAGCGAATAAAAGGTTCCACCCAGAAGGAATCAACGGACAAGAACGAAACTTGGTGGGTAGGTTTGGCATCATGAGACATGCGAATGATTCTAGTTTCACGCTCGGACACACATGTGACCCAACATCAGTAAGTAGTGATGATCTCCATGAGTCATGCCAGCACCATTGGCAGACGGCTGCAGAACGCAGTATTACATGTACATAGACCGCTATGATGACTGTCACCGTTACAAACACCATGTCAACGTCACCAAAGACTACAATGGTGTCATGACTGTCATGGGGTGACTCAGAATGGCAGCAGGTCATCTTCAGTGACGAGTCCCACTTTTGTTTTGGTGGAGACGACCAATGAATCTGTGTGTGCAGGCACCGTGTCACCGCCAAGACGAACAGTTTGCTGTTATGCATCACTCATCTAGAAGATCTGGTGTCATTCCACCTCCACTCCTACCGCACAATCTCCAGGAATTGTGTGAGAATATTCAAGTTGCATGGGATGGATTATCATAGGGCACCATTAGGAACGTCTACAGCTCCTTGTAGCATGTTGGGTTAGTAAACATGGCAGCCCATGGGAGCCAAACTCCATGGCTGTATGTGTAGCTCAATAAATATTGTCCATATCAGTCTAAATTTATCATCATTTATTGTTTCTGGTAACCTTTATCTTCTTTCCCAATAGCATTGAACTCCGAACACATTACCAAACTTGAAAAGAGAAGAAGAACTGTTAAACCTATAATTTTGCTGCTTTGAAGCTGGCATGAAGCCACAGCCAGCCAGCCCCGGAGTAGCCAGCCAAAATTGGGCCTCCAAATACAAGGGGGTATTTAACACACTGATTATGTTTTATTATAGCAGAGAAAATGTACAGTGAAATATGACGGCCTTACATTTGTTTGCTTTTCCCCCCATGTGGTTCATTTTAGAGAACTTGAAAAACAAAATTAATTGGAATGCACATCCCTTGTATGGACCTGTTAGATTATACTCGTATATACAATATGGCTTTCCTTGAGATTTTGGAGTGTGTGCTTGTGGGTGGGGAATATGTGCCTAGTTAGGCAAAAGAGCGTTCATGCGGTCAGGTACTGATGTTGAATGAGAAGGCCTGATTTGCAATCAATGTTCTAGTTCATCCCAAAGGTTTTCAAAGAGGTTAAGGTCAGGGCTCTAAGCAAGCCATTGGAGTTCCTCCACACCAAACTCTTTAGAACATGTCTTTACAGACCTCACATTGTGTGTTTGGAGTGTAGAAAGCTTTATCTTTATTGATCGTCTTCATATTTAGTTGAATAGAATTTGAGAGTTCTTTCTGATGTGTGGGTGGGCTTGGGATGAACAGTGCAGGTACATGCTTACTCTATTTTCCCCAGTACGGGGGAGGAGGAAGTGCGCTTTTTTGTAGTTTGTGGCACATTGAACTCGCAGCTCAGCCTGGAAACCTGTATAAACATGTTCGGATGTAGTAGTGGAGAGATTACATGTACGTTAATCAGTACATTTCATCTGAGTCTATCTCGTATCAGAGCAGAGTCAATATCAGAATGAACCAAGCCAATTCTATGACACTCTGTATGTCCAGAAGTATTCAGGCACTCCTTTAAGTAACTTTAAGTTATACCCATTGCTGACACTGGTGTTCAGTTGCACCCACGCAGCTTAGAAAAGCATTGTCAATAGGACGGAAGCCTTTGGTTACAATGCCTAGTGCCAAGATTACTGTGAATATTGGGCTGAGGAAGGGAACTCTGTACTCTGGTGTGATAAGCATCCATAACTAATCATAGAAAGTCAGCGCCTGGCCTCACTAATGCATTAACGGCAAAAAATGAAGTTAAATCCTGACAGGAATGTTTCAGCATCTAGTATAAAGCCTTACCCAAAACAGAACCTCCCCATTAATACCACTGATTTATGTTTGCATGTCCTCAATGGAAAGCCATCAAGGAGGTCCGTGATGCAATGTATACCAATCAAAAACATGATGACGTGAAGATTTCTTCATCACTTTTGATAAATTGCACATTTTCCATTTTAGAAATGAACATTTCTATGAGATCAAGCTAAACAATAGAATTACGGCATCACCTTTTGAATGGCCACAGATAGTTCATTAAGAGCAGAACAGGTCTATATCCAATATCCAGGTCTATATCCAGTATTCCAGGAACTGCTATGGAACTCAACTGCTGGAATCATCTAAGGTGACACAAAATTCTCAGTGCATTAAATTCTTTGAGACAAATCTCTTTGAAAATAATCAAAGTACTCTTGGGAAATTCTTACAGTTATTTTATCCAAATTGTACATAATAAGTGGAGCGTGGACTTTACTCAATTGTTTTGCCTAAAACATGACAAGAAAGAGAAAGAATATGACCATGTAAGATTGAACTGAGACCTGACATGGCTTGATCTGTTACAAATCTCCTACCACTATAAATGGTTAGCAGGTCTATGGATGGTACGTATTTGTTTTAGCTGTATAAACTTTACAGAGGAGGACAAATCCTAATTTAATTTTAATGTAAGTCAATGGAACCAGACATCTTTCCAAGTGATTTTGGGTCAC
Organism: Semaprochilodus insignis; assembly: GCA_034552555.1. Lineage (NCBI taxonomy): Eukaryota > Metazoa > Chordata > Actinopteri > Characiformes > Prochilodontidae > Semaprochilodus > Semaprochilodus insignis. Next base: position 19,821,955 of record CM067485.1, on the reverse strand, counting down.
TTCTGTTGGTTCTTTCATTATGAAATGTTCACACAAAGTAAACAGCAGCTGTTGTGTTCAAATGATGCTTAAAAGTAAAAATTCACAAAAATTGAATTGGAGACACATGTTTTTCTTTGGACACCGATGATATGAACTATATACAGCCAGAAATGTATATGGTAATATTACCAATATAATATTACCAATCAAAGATGCATTGCACATATTCAAACTGACACTGCTGTTTTTTGACACTGCTGTTTTTTATGTTATGAAAGCCAGAAAATCTAAGAAATGTATCCAGCAATTTATTACAATGCCAATCAATCTGATACATTACAGTTGAGGTGGGAAGCACAGGCAAAAGTTATATAACTTGAATTTTGTATAATATCAGCAAAGCATACAACAAAAAGTTCCCTTGTGGAAGCGCAACCAGTCATACTTAGTAGCAAATGTAGCAAAAAGATGTTAGCAACCTAGCATTTACATCTAACAAAGTACAGACTGTCATGAAAACATTATATCGATAGTAACAAAACAGTGAAATGTATTTTGTTCCAATAGGAAGTGAGATATATATTGCTGCTGGTATATTTCAAAATATAAATAGAATATATTATATACAGTATTATAAAGTAATATTCCAATTTTAAGTACATTACGTTTTTCATATGGTGAGGAAATGAGGTCACAACTGAACCCTAATACAGCTTCCAAAAGTCAGCACACTCAGCAATCCTCATTCTCGAACATGGCAAAGAAAAAGGTGCAGACTGAGGACCAAGAGCTATTGCAGTACTCCTCGGCCAGTTTGTTTTGGTCAGAAAGTCCCTTGCAGTCCTTGTTGCTGGGCTGAGCTGGACGTTGAACCTCGGCGGGGGTCCTGAGGCTGAAGTGTGCCTCTCTGGGCACATTTTTGCACACAGCTGCCTTGACCAGCGCTTTGGGGTCTTGGCACAGTTTCTTCTGCTTCTTCAAGGCACGAGCGATCTGCTTCCAGAACTTTCCAGCGCTGGACTCATACTGAGGACACAGTTTCGGATTCGCTGTGTACTCACAGTGGAAGTTCTCATTCCCCTTGGTGCAGCTGATGCTGAGGACAAGTGCATGGTCTCCTGCAGCCTCCCAACTACACTGCGTCTTGTCTTTGGTGGAAAACTGGCCTTTGCGTGCAGCGTTTCTTCTGGGCTTCTTCTCATTTTCACTGTGGCTGGTTAAGGTCGGCTTTGGAGAGAGAGCATCCTGCTTCCCTCGCGCTCTTCCTTTCCTCTCCTGCTGTCCATTTTTGGCCTCAGCCTGCATAAAGTGCTGCATCACGCAGGCCAAGAAGAACACCACAAATGTGGCCTTTAAGCACAGCATTCCTTGGGAGTAATTCAGAAAACCTGCCGAGAAAGTTGAAACCCTATGAAGATGTGGTCAGGTTTTCATCTGATGGATCAAATGGAAAACCCAGAGTGGAGGTGTACTCCTTTTGCGGTTGAAATCCAGCTGAAATCTGACTTGGTTAAGCAGCCCTAAGTACGCATGCCTAGCCTACAGCATGGAGCTGGAATGCAGCCTGACACCTGAGGTCCTCATGCATGGTCTTTATAGGCCTCCTTCCGGGCACACACCTTTATTTGAGCTTTCTGACTCACACACGCGCCCCCCCCACACGCACACTCACACGCAAGTATGTATTGCTGTCTTTGTGGGGTAATTCCATTCACTTAATGTAGCAATATAATGCTGTGCTACAGCTAGCAAACCTTATGCTCAGAAGCCAAAGACTTATTTAAATAGAATATGTCCTGTCTTCACAACTTCATAAAAAACATAATTTCCAATCTTCATTGATCATCTTGAGAAGATTTGGTTCCCAGAAAGTCCTGAATACATGCCCACACCCACCCACCCACATAGAATTGTTGGATAATCTCTTACAGGAATGTTAATTTCATACGCGAGCATTGGCTTGTTTGCAGTGATGCAAACCAACAACGCTGATGACAGATGCAGATACTTCTGAGTGCTTTCGTTTCTTTTGCACTCTTTCATAGTCGCTTGTTTTGTTGCACTTTGAAAATAACTAGATCTTCTAGAAGAGCTCCAGAGCACTCCCTGGTCAAATTACATGCTTTCCAGATTTTATAAGTGAAAATAAGTTTATTATCAACTCATTTTAGTGTTCCACTTTTATTTAATCACTTTTATGTATTAGAACAAATAAAACATAACATATAAGATGTCCTATAACTCTGGCACAGACCATATTTTTTCATGTCTTATATTTCCCCAGTTTTCACTCAAATCAAAGCATGTCATTTGACCAGGGACACCTAAACTGACAGTAAATGACTGTATGTATCTGAACTCTCCAATGCTCAGATAATCAGTGCCACTCATACTTCAACAGACACAATTCTGTCCCAGACCCATTGCTAGGCTTGACAGCTGGCAGATTTATACATAGAGCTGTTACGTTAATCCTTCTCTCTCCCTTTCTTTAACACACCGGCTCCCTCTGCTGTACGTTCCACTCCCAAATCAGAGACAAAGGTATAAAGAATCAACATTTATTTATTATACATACAGACATTCATACATACACAAACTGACCACTACATAACATAGTTATGGAGACTGCTGAGTACTTTCTAATGTAGTTGAAGTACATTGCAGGTGATTGTTACTGTCCAGAAGCCCCAACTTCCTACAAACCTCTGGACAGGGGTTCATAACTATACATAAACTCAGACTGTAAAAGTCTCCATAATAATGCCCATATACTGTTCAGTATACATGAAGGCAAGAGGATAAAGAAGATACATAAAGCTCCTGTTTCTAATCTATACTTCTGAAGAGTTAATGTGGTGGCCTCGCATGGTGGTCCAAAGGTAGACCATGTCACATGATTTATCATGCAGAGCTCAGTCCATTCCTTCCTTCAAATCCTGTATAACTGTATAAGACAGTATGCCGTAAAGGAGGGTTTTCTCTACAAGCCTTCTGGACTCTCTTCCCCATTCTTCCATTCTAACATCTCCAGCTTGTTCCACAGAACCATCACTTGGCTTCCAGTTCAGCTTTTTGTCAAGTCATTTTTTTTGTCTTAGGAGGGTTGATCTGTGAAAAACAGTAAGAAAAGAAATAACAATAATAAAAAGGACGCTTTACAACGAAAGTAGGAAAATAACACACACGGTTACAAACAATAGCAGAAAAACTGTTGTATTGCATACATGAGACAATGCAAAATAAAACAGCATCAAAAATATTATAAGAAAGGATTTAAAAATGTATACATTATTAGACTGGACAGTGTATGTAGTTTCATGCGCTGTCTAATGTCATGCAGTCATATGCAAAAGTTTGGGTGTTTCTGGTCAATCGACATATTTTGTTGATTTTCTAAGTGTAAATGAGTGAACACATCCTGTACATAGAACACAGTTCTGTATATTTTAATAAACAATTACTATGTATTTAATGAATTTACATATTAGAAAAAAATAACCTGCAAAAACATCCTATTTTGAATTCACTGTTTTTGTGATGTCACAGGAACCAACTCGTTGACATATGAGTGCTTTTCTGAATGAGGCTCAATACAGGACAGTCAATAAGAACACAGCTCATTTACCGTAGATCAGTCTTAAAGGCTCAGTAACAAAAACAACCTGATTCATTCTGAGGGATGAAGAGGTTTGGAAAATCACTCACTCTTTTTCCAAACCACTTTATCCTTCTGGATCATGAAATGGGGGTTGGGGGGATGGTGCAGTGTCTTCACCTATCCCAGCGCTCACTGAGCAGAAGGCAGGAAACACCCTGGACAGGCTGCCAGCCCATTGCAGGACAGACACGCAGATACACACATTCACACCTTGGGGGCAATTTAGCATCTTCAATTCAGCTGACTGTGTGTCTTTGGACTGTGGGAGGAAACCGACACATACACGGGGGGAACATGCAAACTCCACACCGAAAGAGCACTGGACGCCCCAGCCAAGAATTCAGTACATGCCCTTCTTGCTGTGAGGCAACAGCGCTACCCACTGCACTGCTGTGCCGCCAGTTTGGAAAATGATCATGTAAGATGAATTGTGGCCATGTTTGGTAGATAAAGACACAACCCAAGAACAAAAAAAATTAATACAAGAAAAAATTTAGGATAAAAGTACTTTAATCTAAATACTATGATATTATTTTTATCCTATATTTTGTTTTGTGTTTTATTTTAAACTCTAATGAATAGAAATTGCAGACTTATATTAGCAGAATAATGCCATATTTAAGTTTGTTATCTACACAAGATGCTTTAACTTATCTTCAATTAGAAAAATTACAAAAACAAAAAAAAAATCATATAATTAAATAAAATAACAATTAATGTTATTCACATTTAGCTTATATAAATATAATTTATGTATACCGTGAGTAAAAAATTCAAATATATATTGTTGAAGTCTGACTGCCAAAATCATACCAACAACAGATAGAATGTTCAATCCGGAACCTGTGGATCACTTATCAAAGTGTTGAAAACTGCAGAAACAACATTCAATGGCAAAATTAACCAATCATACCTTTCTTCAGTATGTAAACCAGCCGATGACAAAACCACAGACACCCCGCAAGGAGGGCCAACAGTACTGCTGCGCCAGCCTCTTAGCTGTTCTAGCTGCGCTAGCTGTGCTGGCTGTGCTGGGAGCTGGAGAGGTTGGTGGTAATGTTGTTGTTGGCGTAGTCATCTTCTGTTTAACCACCTTCATCGTTCTTACTGATTTGGCTCCCGCTCCTCCTCTCCGCTGCTCTGCTCTGGCTTGGTGTGGCTGAGACCTGGTAGGGGATTTTGATGGTTTTGTTCTTTGCTTTCCTCCACTTGGCCTTCGCTGTTCTGGCCTGACTTGATCAGATTTTGGATAGTCAGGTCTGGCCTGCCTTGGTGTGTTCTCCTCCCTGGTGGATGGAGTTTCTGTAGTGTGTGGTCCATCGTAGGATGAGGAAGAAGTAGCAAACACCATCTGCGCCTCGTCTGAAGCTTTTTTACACATGAAAGGCTTGTATGCACTCTTCCCCTGGCAGGCGTTCCTCAGCTTGCGCAGGTCCCACATCATCTGCGTGAAGAAGTGGCGTGGGTTGTTGTTGTAGGGACGGCAAACATGCGGCCTGCCCTGGTACTCGCACCAGTAGGACCTGTCCTGGGACTGGCAGGAGATGAGCAGTGTGGTCAGCTCATCCTCTTCTGTTACTGTCATAGAGCACCGATCCTTGGCTTTGGTGTCAAAATGTATGGGGTCTTCCCAAACACTTCTTCCCCATTCTGCTCTGTCATGGCTCTGGGTGAGGACTGCACAGAAGCAGCTGGACAAAAGGAGTGCACTAGCCAGGGTGTGCATGTTGAAAGCTGGAGTGCTGGAGGACTGAGAGGCAGAAAGACTTCCTCCACTATTTATGGCCACTGCTCACAAAGAGGGCATTTAAGTTACAATAAGGGCAGGCAAAGGAAACATGTCCTTCAGCCTGGAGAGCAGGGAGCTCAACCCCATTACTCTGCTGGCATGGTCATCTGGGGACTATCAAGCAGGCACATATGAAACCAATTAAGAGCAACATGTATGGCCAAACATTGAGGGCACACACCCAAGGCGGGAACTCGTGTGGTGCTTTATGAAACTGCCGGGAGAACACCGCAGCTATGTATATGTGGATTCTTCTCTCAGCATTCTCTTGTTACTTCTACAATAGCTCATATAAACTGAAATTTTGTTTACAAGAGACCAAATTTTAAAAATAAATTGTTGACGATGCGCAAAAAGCAGCGCTCTCATTTTTATAAGGCCCAACCACCAAAAATATGCCTCTGAACAACATACGCAGTGTTCTAGACATGTGCAGGCTGGAATATAGAAAATTCATCAGAGCGTTTTATTGCTTTACAAGAAGAACGTTAACATTCAAACGAAATAAATCCCTTCTGATGCAGACTATGGGCGCTGATATAAAAGCTGATTATGATGTGGAAGTGGTGTGGGGCCAAGATCAGGGCCTGCTGAGGGAGGATGCTGGCACTTAACTCTCATTTTCAAGCAATCCGGCCCTTTGGTAAGAAGGAGACCCGAAACGTAAACATCCGGAACAGTTCTGCCTCACTACAGCCACTCAAAGCCTTCTTACTTCTGGCCCTAGACCAAACCAGGGGACCAAGAAACCAAGAAAATCTGTTACAAGTTTAATGCTGAAAATTGTGTAAATTAAGCAGAGTTAATACTCAGGACAATATAAGGGAAATACACACTGTTGTACAGTTACACCAATAATGACAGCTGTTAGTAATATTATGAGTAATGTGCTAATCTCATATGGAAATTGGATTTCTGGGTTATGTAACAAAATTTATCTTAATCTCTCTTCATTAATTTTGACATTTTTATTAATTCTGTACTAAATACTAATGACTTCATGAGCTTCTCAAATTGCTCCAAGTCAGGGAAGTGACATAATTTCATAATCAAGCCAGTCAAATATGCTACAAATAAAGTGGTTAATTACAGTCCAAACAGGACTCATTTAAATAGTTGATATTATATTTTATCTCATTTGTATATACAGACATAAAATAGCCTAACTAATTTTAAATGCTGGCTGATTTTGATGAAAATTTTATTTGCTCAAATGGAATATGCTTCCAAAATTTACTGCTCACTTGAAAATAAACAAAATGTTCTTATTTGTATGCGTATAAACAGGGTATGACGTGAATGAAAACATGTGGCCAAATGCATTGACTGCAAAGTGATGCAATCTAAGTACTGGATTTTTAAGGGTTTTTTTCTTCATTTGTTTCTATACAATAAACATACAGCTTTACCTCAAACCTGTTTTGTAATGGTTTTCTAATAAAATTTATTCAGTGTTAAAACAACTGTAATAAATACTTTCCATAATTCAGTTTAAAGTAATATTTTAGCATACTTGAAACCATAGTTTATATCAGTTCAGACAGTTTTGCTCTGTTGTTTACATGATCCGCAATAGACTAATAAACTAAATATTAATTGATGTCGATCAAAACTACAGAACAAATAGCTCGATGTTATGTATTTTATTGGTTCTACAAGGGAAATTTGTCATTTTGCTGCCTAACTATGCCCAATCTGGGAATAGCACAGCATAACCAGCAGAACAACGCAACATGGAGCAATGGGGGTTTAAGTACCCTGTCCAATGGCACAACAAGGTATACCTAGTCAACTAGTGTACCTTGTCCAATGGCACAACCAGGTATACCTAGTCAACTGGCGATTTGTGTCTGCAACCTTCCAGGTGCTGGCTCACTTCTCCTACCACCAGTTTACTACTTTATAGTCATAAAATAATGGATCTACCTCAAGGCCAACAGTGGATCATGTTCCTTGGGTGACTGTACTGTCATTGACAAAGTTGGTTTGATGTAATTATTTAAGTGTTTTGAGTGTTTTGGTAGCTGTAGAGCATTTAGAGTATGAAATTAACAGTTGTGCCAAGAGCATATTTCAGTAGAGATGAGTTTTGAAAAAGTGAAACTGCTTCTTGTAAATAACTGTAATCATATTTGCCTTTCGGTGGATCTAACAGTATTAAATATGGCATATCAATCTTCATTACATTCATGTTTCAGTTACAGATAATTTTAGAACTTAGTAGTTTTTAAATAAAGAACATTCGTGTCAAGCGACATGCAAGATTTGAATGCTGATATTCGAATTTGAAAAACTGGTATTGTTCAATCTCTAACATTATAGCATATATTTTAGCCTCATTTGGAATAAGTTAGAATGCACAAAATCTCTATCCCAGTTCAGGTAGGTACTCTCAAAAATGAGTGACATAACTACACAACTTGCGTCAAGCCACCCAATAAACACAATTTTAAAAAATGACACAGAACACTAAAGATGTTACTTCAGTTTGAAATTTTATTCACAATATTTTACAGTGTAGCCAGCCTAATCACTTGGACTTGAAAACCAGCCGCGTTGACAACCAGCCCCCACAACTGCTAAATGCCACAGAATGTTAGCAGAATGACTTTGAGCAAGCTTAAAACACCACCAGGTGAACTACCACTGCAACTGGTGGGGAAGAACAGTGCATGATATAATAAGACCACAGCCAACAGCAGAATGGAACTAGGGTGCCTTGGGGAGCTCAAATGAAGATAAGTAAAAATCAGGTACAACACTTTATCTGAGGCCTGCATAACACTGTCATATACTCGTCAAGTGATTTAACCATTATGATACAAAAATATCTAGCACCTGGCATGATTATTAACAACAGAGAGAAATATTACCAAAGCAACGATCTAGAGATATTTGGTGATGTAAGTGGTAATAATATACTATGACAGTATTAAGTAGGCATTGTTATAGTCTTCAAGTAAAGTGTCAAGACAAAATGCATTTTGTAAATTTGCTCCTGGGTCCTCACTTATCCAAAAATATACATTTTTTGAGATATATTACATTCACTACGTTATTTGATAGCTTGTCAGTGAAAGTAATTTAAATACCTCAAAACTGTCTAACAATATTTGTAATAACCCAAAAAAAAACCCCACTACGTCCTGAGATCTACATCAAAAAACAGGTTTTGGCGTCAAAGAGCAATTTTTTCTTGGAGAGTTGTACGACTATGCCTACCATGATCCAAACTCAATTTGACGAGCACTCCTTGTTAGTATCATATTAGGGCAGTGTACCAAAAAAACCCTGGCTATTAATTCATGTAAACTAAATGGCATCACAATTGCCACATTCCTATTTGCCCAACCGGTTAGAGATGTTACTGCTACAAGTTAAAACCTTTTCTTGAACATTTCATAACTCACAACAGTGATGTGACACCCACAGAAGGATTTCTGGAAGCAGTTAACTTTACAGATCGGTAATCAATGTATAATGAATGTAGAATGGGGAAAAAAATCTAGATACAGCTACAATTAATAAATAATTATTTATTATCAAGGAGAAATGGCATTTTTAGGTTAGTCTTGTAACTTGTTACCATTCTTTGTCCTTTACATTGCCAAATGTTATTGCTACAATGACTAAAATTTCATTTAGTAACTTCTTGAAAACTAGCAATGTAACTTACAGGTTAGCGCAACTTGTTACCATATTATAACCGTGTCATTACTGTCTTATTACCAATCTGTAAAGTGCTACCAAGCTTTCTCTCATTGCTAACCAGGTTGGTGGCTAATCTTTATTTTGAATGAACACATGCATTGCTATTACTGTTGTCCTCTTTCACTGTTCACAGGTACCATGGACTAAAGAAAAAAATGTAAAGGCAACAGTTAATTCAGCCTCGGAATGGCTTGACGACAATCCCACGTTGCATTATCGTGACAGTACTAGCACATAGGCAAGCACTCGGAGCGTATATTCATATATTTGTTGCATATAACGTCAGTGGCTCATAGGTCATTGGCCTTAGATGGCATAGTCACTCTATTCAAGAGTGTGGTCTGCAGATAGGTTTACTGCCTTGCACGCAAATAAAAATCCTCCAGTGTCTCAGACAGGCCCCAAACGAACTTCAAGAGGTCATATACTGACACGCTTGATATCCAGACAGTGTATTCTCCACGAAAATAAAAAAAAGCATACTAAATAAAAACAACAGTGACAAGAAAAAAACAAACTCTTTTTGAGAGTAATGCAGCCGTTGAACCAGAGTGTTATGTCTGCCAAAGTGACCTCTCAATGACTGTAAACAAAGACACATACATACAGTAGCTAAAACGCTGAGGCCTCCCTGACTCCATGACTGATAGAACAGTGCTGTAACAATGCAGCAATCTCTTGATGTGACACGAAAAAGTGAAAAGGCCTCAGAGTAAAATGTCCATGAGGCAGGGTCATCATAGCAGGTGAAAAAAGTGTCAACGTTTCGTCAAAGGAGAATATACAGTGTAATGTGAAGATGGACTCCATTTCTTGGCCCTGTAGCTAGGTGTCCTCTTCAGATGGCATCCCCACTCTGAACTGGGCCTGCTGTTCATCAGGTGGGCAGCAGTCTTAAAAAATACACATATGTATATATGTATCACAAGATTGAAGGCTTGAATACATCAAGACTGAAAAAATGCATGCATGTGGTACATTCAATAATACACATGAACTCAATGCAACCATTGGCATAAAAAAGCATTCTGACAAAATTATGCTAATTCAATATATAGTACTGTGCAAAAGTTGGAGACCACCCAGTGTATTCACTTATCAACGTTCACTTATCAACGCAGTTTTTCAGTATATACTGTGTTTTTGATGTTTTTTGACAAGAGCGTTCTCTTATCACAGTGGAAGGATGGACGGAAACACCTGTGCATGTTTTCGGATCTAATGCCAGAGAGGATTTTTTCCTCTCTCTCAAAGATGAAAGCTTTAAATGCTGTTTATCGGATGGGGACAGTTTTGGTGGTCTACCAGATCTCTGCAGGTGGTTGTCAGGAGCCCCACTTACTCCATATCCTTTAACCAAGTGCTACTTTTTCCACATATTTTCCTGTCACCGTCCCTTTTCCTATGTAAGAAATGAGTATGTTGTATCTATTGTCAGAAGAGTCAAACACCAATGAAGGGTATTTGACTCTTCTGGAAATGATGCATTGCTTTTTTTCCATTAGTAAATCTTATATTCCAAAATGAGACAAAACAGACTTACAGTCCGGAGAGTTTCAGTTCCATGTCCCAATACAGCTAGAAGAAAAACACAGGGGGAAAAAAAAAAAAGAAGAATGACTTTAAGGAAGTGCATAAAAAAGGCCAACCAAGAATGAGCCGAAAGAATAAGAGGTGGTTTGAAAAGGTGCAGCAACAAAACAAAAATATAGCTTTGTGGTGAAGTTTACAGAGCTGGTAAACATGTTTGCAGTCAAACATCAGCAAGCCATGACCAGTTGGTCAGAAACAGACACAGTACAGACTTTCACACGGCACAGGTCCTGCAGACGCACAAAAAACATGATTGACAAACATGGCACCAGACAGCAGGGACTGAAAAATATGATGGATTGGACTTCAAATTCAAATGTGTATATAAAATATGGATAATAATATGGACAATAATTATTGTCATTTTAGTCAAATTAAGTAACCTGAAAGACTGAATTATATAGAAGTGATATTTAACTTATTTCAAATTGGGAATTTATTTTTTTAAATGTCAATAAAGCCATTCTTACTAAATTAGTGATTTAGAATTGTCCACAATGGTGGTGATAGGAACAGGCATCTACCAGTGATAGGAACATCACTGCCTGATGCCTGTGACATTTTCTTTTATAGTTTTTGGTCTACAATGTATTTTTAAAACTCCATTTATGACAAAAAAGTGCATGGATGGTGTTGGCAAAATAGTCCTCAAATAAAAACTTATTTTTTCAGATTTACCACAATTTTACCAAAATTAGACAGGTATAGGTTTACTGCTGACCCTGGTTCCTATCAATACCACTGTTAAAACTATCATTACAGAACCTCACAGAAATCTGCAAAAACGTGGTCGAATTCTGCTTTAAGTGGAAATGTTGGTGACATTTGAATCAAGTAAATCCATCACATCGTTTTTTTCAGAGAGGAAAGATCAGCTCCAAAGTTAACGAGAGTGGAAACTGAGCATAAGTCGACAATCAAGCATGAAACAGCACAGTGGTCAGTGATAATTAATACAAAGCATGCCACAGAGACAGCAGTTAATATGTGAGGCCATGCCAGCTGGCAAGGTGGAAAGACAGTGGCCATCTCCTTCCATCCGGTGACCATCAGTACCTTTCTGGAGTTTTGGGAAAAAAAACAAAAGCTCCTCCTTGGTGTCACCAGTCGGCATGGCGGGGGGGCGCGGAGGCCCGTGGGAATCGAGTCATAGTGTCATAGGCAGGGATGCTTGGGGCACAAAGAAGGAAGAGGTCAGTGCTCGGCCAGTGTGTATTCAACATCCCCCTCACCCACCTCTTTGTCTAAAACACCCCTCTCCCCCTCGTATACCCCTCCAGTGTGCTAGAAGAGCAGGACGCGAGTTTTCCCATGGCACACAGAGCACACCATACAGCACTACAAAGATGGTTGTGTTCTGACTTTTCTGGCTCATAATCTTCCTTTTTTTCTTGCAGGGGTTTAACAATACATTATGACACTGCAATACTGTCATAAAGTGCATAACGTGACAATGCATTGTGCAGAATTTTGACACTGAAAGCATCTGCACTGTTTGAGCATCAAAGTTCATAAACAACAAGCACCAATCAACAACCCATATGACCATGGTAAGCTTTGCAACAAGATTTGTCATTTTTCAATTCTGTTTAAAATACAAGGAGAACACTGAATTGTGCAAGTCTTGGGCTGATTTGTCCGTTTTCTTGAATTCTATTTACACTTATAATATTTATGTGGAGTTGATGGAACAAGAACAGGCATGCTTTTTTTTCACATGACCATATTGCAACCTCTCTTAGTCCTTTAAATTTAAGGGGGTCGTTAACCGTGCCTTTTAGACTGATACATGTACATAAGGAGTGTTCTGATAAGTCCTTGTGATATCACAACCATGATGAATTCAAAATGGTCTGTATGAGAGTGAATGTTATATTAACAATGTTTACGTAAATTCGAATCTTTTTCATTTGTTTTAGTAAAAAAAAAAAAAAAGCATGAACGTTTTGGATTTTAACCCTTTAAACGTGCATAGATTAATATTTTAATGCTGCTCATTCAGCTAGCCAATACGAGATATAAGCTCACTGGACAAAATATTTGTCACCTGTGACTAAAACGTACCTAATAGTATGTTATACCTTCACAAGTACAAATAACAGCTGTGAGTGGATTTGGCATGAACTGGACAAGCTTCTGGATGTAGGCCACATCAATGTTCAGACGTTCCTGCATCAATGCATTGCGCAATTTGGCCAGATTTGGTGGATGCCCTCCCTGGAACAATTCCGAGGAGAATTCCCTTAGACTGGGATTTGTGCCAGTGCTCGTAGACCCGTATGACCGTATGCTTCCATACGCCTGCAGATTCAGCTACTTCCTTCACACTATGGTCTTCGGCACGCCCAAACGCAATCACTCCTTTTAGCCAATCATTAACATCTGCTTTGGAGCCATTTGGAGCCTTACATGGAACAAGACATTCACTGCACTGTAGCACCTCTTCCCAATGTATGGATCCCGTCACTCACACCACGCAGAGATTTATAGCCTGATCATCATCGTGCAGCGCCATCTGCAGGAGCCTGAAGTTACTACAACCTTAAACAAGCAAGGTGACTAATTTTTTGTCCAGTGAGCTAATTTTGTAAACACTGCAAAACTTTCAAGATGTACCGTTTACTCTGTAGAACATGTAAACTAAACTGATTTTGAATTAACTGATTTTGTGATGTCATATATCTACCTATTCAGCCTACAGTAATTTAGCCCCACTCATTCACTATGAAGTTATTAGGAGAAGATGTTAATACTGACAGTTCAGCTGGAACTGCTTTTTGAATGAGGCACCATACAGGGCGACCAATCAGGTTTGCTGTATTTACATATGCCATTTTAAAGCCACAATAACAAAAACAGCCCATTTGTCTTTTTGGAATAAGAAGAGGTCAAAAAATGGTGATGTAAAAATTATGACCTTAAGAAAAAGAATAAAATGTCAAAAATATAGAACATGGGCTCTTTAATATACTGATCCCCTTTAATGCCAAGCACTGTGGTACTTGTAATTATGTGCTCTGTGTGCCGGTCTGGCACTGCATCCTGCCTTAAATTACACAACCACATCTCAGGACGTCCTGAACAAAGATGACTCTGACAGGCATGCAGTTAGTCACAATGAAGTGGCAGTCAAGGACCCGCCAATAATGGTGGAGTTAGTCTTGTCAGAGTCTCATGCAAGGAAACATGCAGAGCATCATAAAAGACAAAAATCTAAAATCAATAAGTGAGTGCTCATCATTGCAAAAAAGATGACGTTTTACTTTTTGGAGCATGCAGTGTTAGTATTAGGGGTCAAACAAATTCAGCACCAGTGTGTACAGGCATTACAGCTGCCAGCACTGCTGTTGAGCTAGCCATCATGCTAACACTGAACAAGAGGAGAGAACTGAAAACAGAAATGTGGGCAACTCCCACACTTGTTCAAGGAAAGGGCAGGTTTTCACCCCGCATGCATTGCGCATCCTGCAAACCCAATTGCTAAAAAATGGGACAGTTTTTAAAATGCTGAGAAAAACAGAAAGCAGTGATTAGTAAATTCTGATTGACCTGAATTAAATAAACAGTACAAAATCACATTATTCTGTTCTACCCTAAGAACTTCATCATGCAGCTCATTGCATATTTGATGCCTGCAACAAGTTAGCTCAAGAGCATACATCACCATTCCTTAACTACATGTTTTGAAAGTGTAGAGATTTGCCATTCTCAATTATACTGGTCTTTGTGTAGCTGTCCAACCATATAGGGAAGCTGTAGAACTGTACTGAACCTTTGTTGACTTATTTTGAACTTAATAAAACACGTTTTTTTTAAAGGTAGACAGTGCTGGATTTCAGGCAGGCCAGTCTAGCACCTGAAAATTTTGATTACGCAGCCATGCTGTGACACCAGCAGAACGTGGCTTGGTGTTGCAACATTGAAATAAGTTTTGACATCCCTCTAGAAGGCTGCACATTACTGCTGTCCGAAGAAAACCCTGATCTCCAAAATGCTAACTTTACAGCAGAGCAAAAAAAATGTACTTTTTCACTTTTTTGGGGCCATTTCTGTTGGTCTATTCATCATGACATTTACATGCAATGTAAAGGGCATCAGGACTTTTTAAATTATGTCAAGAACTAAAAATGCAAAAACAGAGATACAAGATTTAGTTCCAACAGCAGCAATATGTTGCTCCAAAATGTGTTCAGTGTTTATGGGCCTTTTCTTCTTTGGCATTCATAATCTATTATTTCCCTTAGCAGAATTTGAATGGCTGACAGATCACGTGTTTCAGGTAAGCTCAGGCCCAGCGAAGTCAACACTACAGTCTATACTAAAGCATAGTACAGTCTTTGTGCATAGTATAGTTTTCAGGTATTTCTAGATGCACTAATGGATACGGTTATGTGACACTGGTTTGTCAAAGTAATTCTGAGCCCATGTGGTGATACCCACCATGCAAACATGCCAGTTCTTAATACACTGATTAAGGGAATTCATTTGTGGTTTTTGGCCTTTTCCTTCACGTACAAAGATGTTTCTGGTTTTCTGAATCATTTGATGTTAAAGGTTAAAATACCTAAAATCCTTGAGGTTCCTGGCTGAGGAATGTAATATTAAAACTTATTTTTAAACTTGACCAATCCTCTCTGTTTAAAATGTGTTTTGAACTTTTCCCACAATGTTCCTAGTCTTGAATTCAAACTGCCCCAAATTCTTTGGAATGTGTTGCAGGCATCAATTATGAAAGTTTATAACCAATAAAGCAGATTTTTTTTAGACATACTTACATTACATATACAGTCTTTGTACTGTTTTCATTCAATTACAGGTCAAAGAATATTTATAAACCACTGTTTTCAGTTTTATTAGCATGTTCCCTACTGTCCCAACTGTTCTGGAATTGGGTTTGTACATCTCGTTTAAACTTCCTATAGTCCCACGACCCCAATCCTTGCATGCAAGTCATTAGAGTTCCATCCACTCAGTGCAAGGGGGTTTGGTTCTTTTTACCTTGTCATTACAGGGTTTTGGATACCTTGTAAATGTTCATTATAATAACCATTATTACCAATTTCCATACTGAAACAAAACATTGAATACAAACAAATTATAAATAAAATATGACATGAGACAAATGACATGCGTTCGGGCAACTGGGGTTGGGCTTAGTCTCAAATGTCAGCATGTTCACGCAAGTATAAAATAAGTTAAAGTACAAATCGTAAGAGTTTCTCACAAAGTGTGACAATGTAAAATGTACAGAAATCATGAAACTGATGTTTTCAGAAGGTGATGATTTCAACAGCCCTTTATGTTAAACAAGGGAGCTTTTTTTTTTTTTTTGTAAAGAGACAACACACAAAGACAAGCAAGACCCTTCACCGGAGAAGCATTCCAAGGCTAAAAGCTTAAACCAGCACCAAATATTTAGCAGAGAGATTTCTGTACAAAAACAGGTAGAGATGTCTTATTAATGAGTTTCTCAAAAGAGGAGAGTGGGAGGAAAAAATGGGGAATAAAAACAGCTTACGTTTTCATGGGAATTGTCTCAATGCTAAAAAGATACAAGACAAGCAAGATCATTAAACCGACTGTGACAGAAAATGCACCAGAGAGCTTTGTGTACAGTGACATCGCTTAAGATGTCAAAACCGTCTCCGGTCAAGACACTTGGTGAGTTGTCTAGAGCAATGTTCCATTACTGTAAGTGCATGTGAATGACTGAACAATACTAAAATCAAGACATTTAATATATACAGTATATACACACTGCTTTCTTAAAGTGCACAGTGCTGGACTGAGAGAAATTAAAAAATGGACAAAGATGGAAATAGCAAGAACTGGTTATCATAATGTGAAATGCCAAGTCCCTGAGACAGAAGAACTGGAAAGAGTGAGGGAAACAGAGGGAAAAGAGGAAGAACAAAGAAGAAGAGAAAAAAAGAACCTGGTTATTCTTTCTACCACTTATCCAACAAAATGAAGTATAGTGATGAGATGAAGACTTTTTTTCCACTGCACTGCTTCTACCAGTTTGAACGCCTTGGTTATTAGTCATGTGTCATGCTGCAGACCACGGCAGGTGGTCCGAAACAGACTGTAACAGCTACTCACTCATCATAGACGTCCTCTGTGTCCATTCTGCGGTAGAACTTGGCCAGTCTCACAGACAGGATGATGCTGGGGAGCAGAAACAAGGTGGAGCATCCCAGCCCGAACCAGAAGGTGTTCTGCAGTCCATAAGAAAAGGAGAATTTTTCAGTGATTCAAGTATGTAGAACTGATAGAGGCATCACATTAACCTAAACACGAAAGTCGCATTGATAAAGCACATGACCACAAAAGGAAGCTGTAATTTAATACTAATTATATCTCACTTATAACTTGCTGAAAATATTGCGAAATATGAGAACTCTCAATCATAACTCATTATACTACATAAATCATTGTTTATTAAGTGTCACGCCTGCTGGCTCTCTTCTCACCTCCGATCTCCCGGACTCCATTTCCCATAACCCACCACCCGATGACATCACTTTCACATGTCTGCCATCTCCCAATCCTGTTTCGTTTTCCAGATCTGAGTCACCCGAGTATTGATCACACCTGTTGTTAATTTAGTCTGTTTGTATATATACTCCTCTCTCACACTGCTCTTTGTGAAGTATTGCCACTCTGTGCGTACTGAGCGGTTCTCTCTGTGATTACTTGTTTGCTGCTCTGGTTTTGACGTTGTTCTGTTTTACTGATGTACTCTTTTGTCTTTGCCCTTTTGGTACTTTTGCTGTTCTAATAGTTTTGCCTGGTTTTCGACGTTCGCTTGTTTCTTCACTCTGACCTGTCTTGCCCTTCTGTTATGTCCACCTTGCTCTTGTTGCTGCTGTGGTTGATTACAAATCTGTTAAATAAACCTCGCCTTGATTTTAGCTCAGCGCTCGTCACAGTCTGTTTGTCCTTCAACACATTAAGACAGCTCACAATGTGAATTAGAATTTTTGGCAGTCATTGTCTGACATTGGTACAAATAGCAAATGCACTGTAAATGTGTCTTTTTACAAAAGAATCATTAATGATGTAGGTATACTTAAACGATTACGTAATGTATATTAAGTGTTTAGTAACATGACAGCAGTAATTCTAAACTTCTATGGTTAAACAAGCTTCATGTAACATTAAGGAAGTAACTGCTTAATAGCCTAACACAGCAATTAATAACATGAATGTAAAGCACATACATTTAAAGCATAACACTGGGAATGTAGGTGTTTGAATGGTCACTGCACACTGGACATGTTGCACGGTAAAGCATCGTGTAGTATCACGTGGTAGCTACAGTACAAAGTGCTGCTATAGTACATAGAACACACTGCCGTGAGAGTGGCCATGAAAATCAAGTTCAAATTTATTTTAACAAAATATTCAACATCATTTATCACCAAGTAGATCAATGTTAGCTCAGGTAACTCAGCATTTGGATTTGATTGTTCATCTAAAAGACAGCTCATCTCTCTGGGTAAATTTCAAACGGTTTCTGTGGTCTTGATATAACTTTAATATAATATAGCAGTGGCAAAATTCTGATTGGCGCGTTGTGATGGCCATTCAGTGTTACTGAGGAATTAGGGATAATAATGAGGGGCATCCAAAACAGGAAAAGGGGTTAAAAACAATGCACAGATTTCGCACAGTCTGTTATACTGTATCTATAGCTATATCTGTACATGAATGATTGGTTAACTTCATACACAGACTTATACTTTACTAGTAAAAGAGACCTCAGAGTGCCAAAGTGATCCACAGAAAGGTAAATCTAAGCGTCAACCAAGGAACATCATTTGCGACAGCGCTGATGCAAGTGGTTGGGGTATGCTGACCACCTTAAACGCAAATAGTCCTAAATGCATGACTAACTTGTCTTGCATGTTTCACATTCTAACGATTTACAGTCTGTGTAATTATGGGAGCCCAAACTCATGTATACTGCCTCAGTTAAACACCTCAGTTTAACAAGCTGCAGCAGTCACAGGCAATTTTAAGCACGTTGACCTGCTACTGGGCTTCTGGAGTGCTAATTACTACTGGTAGATAAGGGGCCAAAATGCTTCCTGCAATTCAGAGGTTGTGTTGTAACACCTGTATACATCAACACTGCATCAGTAAACGCGCCAGGGCATTAGTAAGTATGGTTTCCATTCTCTTCTCTCCCTCTTGCTCACTAAATGCAGTTTTGTGCCATATTTGGGTTTATTGTAATCATATTGCAGATTACAGCTGACATGTGCTAAGATCCGGTGGGATTCTTCTGCACCCATTGTGGAGAGCAGAGTAAAGAACCACACAATCAACCAATTGTACATGACATTTTGAGAAAGTTCAAACACGGTGACCCTCCACCTCCAAACCCACACACTTTTACTGCTGAGCCCACCCACACATGCTCACAAACCCTGAACAGTCCATTAGCCCCCAGCCATTCCTGTCGATAGTCACTGGGTGGTTGAACATGTACATAGCTGGACCTGTCCAACCCACACTGTATGAAAGCACACACCTTGTTTTTGCTTAGTCGTGTCATGAATATGAATATCCTGCACCTATACGAGCTGCACACAGTAGCAATGATGATGGCTGTCAATGAACTTGCTTACGGTTTAACCATGTCTTACTGTATACAGAGAGGAAGTACAACGGTTAACAGACTGGTGTAGAACCAACAACCTGTCTCTGAACGTAGACAAAACCAAAGAGATGGTTGTTGACTTCAGAAGGACAAGGTGTGACCACTCTCCAGTACACATCGACGGCTCCACTGTGGAGATCGTCAAGAGCACCAAGTTCCTTGGAGTTCACTTGGCAGAGGATCTCACCTGGTCCCTCAACACCAGCACCATAACCAAGAAAGCCCAGCAGCGTCTCTACTTCCTGCGAAGGCTGAGGAAGGCAAATCTCCCACCTCCCATCCTCACCACATTTTACAGAGGAACCATGGAGAGCATCCTGAGCAGCTGCATCACTGCCTGGTTTGGGAACTGCACTGTATCGGATCGCAAGTCCCTGCAGCGAGTAGTGAGGACGGCTGAGAAGATCATCGGTATCTCTCTCCCCACCATCACAGACATTTACACTACACGCTGCATCCGCAAAGCAAACAGCATTGTGGATGACCACACACACCCCTCACACACACTCTTCACCCTCCTACCGTCTGGAAAGAGGTACAGAAGCATCCAGGCCCTCACGTCCAGACTGTGCAACAGCTTCTTTCCCCAAGCCATCAGACTCCTTAACAACCAGAGTCTGGTCTGAATAATTGTACACATTTCAGTGACTGGACCGAACGCACACACACAATCTCATCCTTTAAATCTGTCTACACATAAACTTAAGGAGTAAAATGTCTACACTTATACCAAATATTGACATAACTGCTGCTACAAACAACGTTCATCTAAAAAAATGGACATAACTGCACTTTACTGCTCCCACTACCAGTGGGCTATCTGCCCCCTCCCTGTATTTATTGTTTGCTGTTTTGTATATTGTAAATTGTCTTGTGTATCTATTGTATTTATTGTTCTGTGTAGCACCTTGGTCCTGGAAGAATGCTGTTTCGTTTCACTGTGTACTGTACACCACTGTATATGGTTGAAATGACAATAAAAAACTACTTGACTTGACTGAATACAGGCCAAACACTGGGAAACTCCATTTGTATAGAATTAAAACAGTCCTCGGCTTGTGTGCTTGTTTATGTTGGTCATACTAAAATATATCAGAACGTGGAATTAGTGCTTTCTTTGTGCTACCATGTTTTTTTAATCACCATATAAATGATGCACTGTACTCCTGAGAGAGAGCGAGGACACTCATTCACAATGCAATTCTTGTTGCAAAGGAAACCCTTATTACCCTTATTACCCTTATTAATGAAGTGAAGTTATAAGTAATGCATATTCCTATGTAAATAAGCATGGAGAAAGTTTAAAGTGCACAAGTCCTTGCTTCAACATTATTACTGAATTTTGAGTTTTTAAACACTGTGTCCACTCACTGTCCACTCTATTAGACACTCCTACCTCGCTGATTCACCTTGTAGATGAGACGATAGCTCATCTGCTGCTGCACAGTTTGTGTTGGTCATCATCTAGTCCTACCTCCATCGTCACAGGATGCTGTGGTCTGGATAGTTTTGGTTGGTGGACTATACTAAAGTGTTCCAAAGCAACAGCAGCACTGCTGTCTCTGATCCACTCACACCAGCACAACACACACTAACACACCACCACCACGTCAGTGTCACTGCAGGGCTGAGAATAATCCACCACCCACATAATACCTGCTCTGTGGTGGTCGTATGGGGGACCTGATCATTGAAGAACAGGGTGAAGGGGGCTATCAAAGTGTGCAGAGAAACACAGATGGACTACAGTCTGTAGTTGCAGAGCTATAAAAGGCTCCTATATGATAAATGGAGCTAATAAAATCATAAATTATCAGTCAAAGATACAACATACTACAGTTACCGTCAGTCCTACAGATACTGTACTACCACATGTGGTCCACATTCACAAATGTTCTTTCCAGAGTCCTACAGCATGACAACCAGGTTGTCCAATGCGCTGATTACCTGATGCACACTTGATCATTTCCACATGAAATCAGTAGACTACATCAACACGGTTACTGCCAACAGCAGGCAGACTGCCGGATAAAACTGTGTTGACGTAGCCGATTTGATATTTGCATCAATCCACCCCTTTTTCTCAGTGTAATTCCTTCATCCTCTCCATGTGGTGGGTGATTTTGGAAGAAGATTCTCTGAATCTCTCACCATTGAGTCCAGGAGGAAGCTGCAGGCCAGAATCTCTGCAGTGTCCATGATGTTACTGAGGGGCTTGCAGGTAGCCACCTCCATTTCCAGCTAGGGCAGAGCATAAATGGTCTCATGAGTACATTTTACCTGAATTTCATGTGCGACCATCATAAAAAGTCCCAAAATACTAGTTTTTGATTTCATGACTTTATATTAAACATTAGTATATCGCAATACTCACAGATGTCCTGATCCAGTCTATGTACTGTCTGAAGTATCCAACGATGATCTGCTTGTATTTCTCAGTTTCCTGCAGATGATGTACACAAAGATTATTCTTCTATTAAATAATTCACATTACTAAAGGCAGTTCTAATTGTATGGGCTTTTTACGTCACCTGATTGACAATAAATGTTGCATTCTGGGAGATGAGGTACTGTGCAGCGTCAACGGCTGCCAGTACTTCAGAAACTTTGTTCTGAAACACAGATATTGGTGACAGTTGTTTAGTGTGTGCTTAAATGAGTGTAGCTGTACTAAGCTGTGGATAGCAAGGCCACATTATATGAAACCTTAAGCCACTTACTGACAGATCTGATGATGTCCTCTCCAAAAACCTGATGCTCTGGTTCAGAGTGTTCTTTAACAAAGAGCAAATAGAAACACATTACAAATAATCTTTTATGGCCTTTTAATAATCTTTTTAATGCACTACTGAGATGATATGGATATGAGTGTCCATATTCGAAGCTTTCATCATGTTTAGCAAAGATCACAATCATGTTTAAATAAAACATAAACAGAATTTTACAACATGCTCATAATTGGAATGCATGCTGTACAACAACATTCACAAGACAGGTTGACTGGACATACTAAATTGAGAAGACAGAAGTTGACATTACTCACAGTGCTGCATAACAAGACCAGACATTACACCCTGAAGTAAGCATTCAGGCAAACTTGAGCTAGTTCAGATAAACATCATGCTTGTTCATGAAGCTTCATGATCACTTTGGCTTTCAATACTTAAGCCAGTATTTCCATTCAGTGTTCTTACACTCATCATCAAAATAGCTGCACAAATAGCTGCACCCAGAAGGAATCAACCGACAGGAATGAAACTTGGTGTGTAGGTTTGACATTGTGAGACATGTGAATGATTCAAGTTTGGCCAAACATGTGACGTAATCAGGGACGGGCCTTATCGCTGTGCCTGACTGACCCACCAGCCACGATTGCGGACATTCAGCGAGCAGTGATGCCCTCCAGGAGTCATCCTGTTAGTGCCAGAACCATTGGCAGACGGTTGCACAACACAGGACTACATGCGCACAGACCGTTACGATGACTGACCTTAACACCACGTCAACATCACCAATGACTGCAACAGTGTCGTGCCAGACTGTCATGGAGTGACTCAGAATGGCAGCGGGTCATCTTCAGTGACGAGTCCTGCTATTGTCTTGGTGGAGACGACTAACAAATCAACGACTCAAGCTGCATGGGATGGATTACTGCAGGACTCCATTAGGAACCTCTACCTCTCCATGCCGAGACGTATGCATGGGGCGTTAGCATCATGGCAGCCCAACATCATACTGAGAGACACTACTTCTGTATGTGTAGCTCAATAAATATTACCCATATCAGTCTAAATTTAGCATCATTTATTGTTCCTGGCAACCTTTATCTTCCTTCCCAATAGCACTGCAATCTGACAATTCGTTCTGGGTGCAATTATTTTTTCTGACAATAAGTGTAATATTTCTGCAAGGATTTGATATTCTGATCATTAAATAATCTGAATATCATCCAGAACTACACTTATGGTGACAAAATAATGTGGAGTCAGTTTCATATGTTGTATTACTAGAATCAAGCAAAACCACACCAATGTATGAGGCTCAGTTCAGCAAGACACACAAGCTTACCCTTGCTCTAACATATTTCTTGGATTTGGAGAATGATTTGGGGAAAATTGAGAGAGAAAGAGGTAAAAGACCATCCTGCAATACTACTACCTTTAAAAGTTTGCTATGTAAGGTCCTCTAGGAGAGCACCCTAGAAATATGCCCTGCTGAATATATGATATGATATAATCCTTAAGTTTCATGTGAGAAGCTACATTATCAAGTGTCCTGCTTTGAACATAGTGGCAAAATCTGTATACACTCACAACACAGTCATCAAGTACAATTGTGAAGCACACAGGGATTGATTACCATGGACTGCTGGAGGGAGACAACTTGATGAGAGTAGATCTGTCGGAGTGTGTTGGCATGACCTTTTACTGAAGTCTGTAACGATCCTCTAGACTGGAAAACAAACACCAACAAAAGATTACTCTGGAAAGGATAAAGGTTTGTACTGCAGAACATTCCTGTCAAATGCATGTCTAAAGTGCAATTATGCAACCCGTACACTACAAAAGTGCAAGCTCCGTAAACATTTGGTGGACATTAGAAGCTGTACTTTATGTGCATGCACTGTAAGGTGGAATACATTTCATTTAAATGAAGCAAAACCAAATAACATCTCAGATGTCAAATACTCTCCTTAGACTACAACGGGGTTTCTCAACCTAAAGGGCCACGGACCACCAGTGGTCCATGAAGCACCCTCTAGTGGTTCACAAACCTCTAAGTATGAGGGGATTCAGCAGTTCAAAGTGGTCTGGGAACATCAGGTTCAGTCAAAAAGCATAAGTTTTAAAAATTAGAAAAATTGGTGAATCAAACATTTTCACTTTGTAACCAGCCCATGTATTCTGTATTTACTGAAAAGGGTAAATAAGGTTGAGGACCCCTGGACTATAAGATCTTGCTTGCGATATTTAAAGCTTGTAATGGCTGAGTTCCAGCTTAATAATATATGTGGAAATGTTATAGCCCCTGTCAGACTGAAGCTGAAGATCTTAAGCTCCTGAATAGCATCTCAGAAAGTATTAGGAACCTAAAATTGATAGACTTTTTCAAAATCCAGATTTAAAATGCCTTTGTTTAAGATATAAGTATAATATTGTGGCCCGTTTTGTTCTGTTGCTTGCAGACGTGCTGTAATTTCATTTTCATTTCATTGGGTTTTCATCTTTTCACTGTTTTACATATATTCCTGTATATAATACTGAATAATTATGCATTATTATTAGTAGTAGTAGTAGTATTAACATCTGCCCACATGTAAATATTGGATGTGTAAGATCCACTATGTAAACAACCAAACACTGAAAAAAGCAAGGCACTGAATTTACTTGAATCACATGTGTAGACCTACATAATTACCATACAAATTTAATACTGGAATATTCTGCCCTTCTTATGGATTTCCTTCTATACCATTTCGTCATGCCCCACACATGTGTCTTGTCAGTAGCCTGAAGCTTAAGGGTGCTCAATCCTGGTCCTGCAGATCGGCCACCCTGCAGTTTTGCTCCAGGCCTTTAGGGTCATCTGAACATCAGAGCCGGGTATGTTGAATATATGAACTCCCCAGGGTGTTGGATCTCCACGACCAGGAAAATGTGGACCTGTTCTAAGTGTTAATTAGCTTTCCTATTGTCCTTTCCCTGTTTTGTATTCCACCTGCCTCCTTAGTCAATCTCTTTTCTTTTTCTTTTTGCTTTTGTGGATCCCCTATTCTCTCCCTCTCATTGATTGCGTTTCTCTTGTTTTAATGGACTCCAATAAAACCCTCACACATGCATCCTGCTGAGAGAGCACTCCTACAATAGCTGCACAGAGCACATACACAAACTGCCAGCTGGGTACAAATGACATCTCAGAGTGCCCAAGTTCTGTTCCATGACAGCACAACAAATGTTTCAGCATGACTAGGAGACTTGTGCTGCCTCCTGAGCTTTGAAGGTATGACTGCATGTTCTAGAGACTAGCTTTGAACATCACACTGGGATGCAGGTCTGAAAAGTACACTTTCGGCAGTGTAGACTTATATATGCCACTCTGGCTAGAAGGGAATATACCTTCACCCTCAGCTTCATCTCAATGAGACACTTTTGTTGAACAGGAAAACAGGACGTACCAGTTGGTCAGCTTGAGCATCCAGGTTGCTGGCAAATGACAGCAAATCAACACGGGTCACTCCTTTATTGAGCTGCAAATAAGCACAAAAACACACATCCATTACTGATGTCCTATAGGATGCTCATAATGTCACCATGTAATGACAACGTAAAGCACTCTGGACTGGACTGTGTCATCAGCAAGGATACAAATGTTTTTCTAAGTGAAACTATGTTGACATATTCCTGACAGAGAACACACTTCTGCGCAATTACTGATTATGTGCTAATATATTTTACCAACATGGTTAACATTAAAATAAACAGAAATAAATTGTGCACTAAAATTTGCAGGAAAATAATTAGATTTAAGTTTGTTTCATGTGACGATGTTATGAGGATGTTATTCTTATTCTTGCTTAGAATCAATAAAACTTTGACCAGGCATGCCATGACTGCACACACCAACATAAATAAAACTGAACCTGAAATCTTGGACTGCATGTCCCTTTGCAAGGTTAGCCTGCCAATAAACAAACTGTCACCTAACAGCAAGAAGGGTCTGGGTTCGGTTCCCCAGCCAGGTCAGGGTCCTTTCTGTGAGGAGTCTGCATGTTCTCCTCATGTCCAGGTGGGTTTCCTCCCACAGTCCAAAGACATGCAGTCAGGCAAGCTGGAGATGCTAAATTGCTGCTAGGTGTGAGAGTGTGTGTGTGTGTGTGTGTCCAGCATGTTTCATGCCATCTGCCCACTGAGTGCTGGGATAAGTTCCAGTACCCCCCTCAACCCAGGAGGATAAGTGGCTTAGAAGATAAATTAATTAATGACTTCACTGAACATTGGTGTACGGGATGTGTTCAATGTACTGTGTACTGATTACTGATTACCTAATCACTGAACGCATTACTGTTTGTTGAGCATCCTGATCAATCACATGCTGTTTGGATCAATCAAAGCATTTGTGACTCATCAATGTAAATCATTTCAGTCAAAATAATGCAGGGCAGTCTATACGGGGGACCTATCATCCTTTAGTGCTGCTTTTTGTGAATGTTGTGTGTGCAAAGGCATGTGTATAAAGCCTAAAGTACATGCCAGAGGAAAAAACTCTTTCCCAGAGAAACCAGAAGCTGCCTGAAACACCTTGATGGAATTCCAGCCCTCTTCTCCGTTATAAGATGATGTCATCTCAAAACACAATCCTGACTGCCTGTCTAACCGCAAGCTTGGCACCCCCTCACACAGCACACAGAGAGCTAAAACAGTAAAAACTAACCACCCTGAAACATCCTGCTCTAGTCTAGCTTGTTAAGATGGATCCGCTAGCTTGTTCTACTTGACTTTCAGGATTGGACACTGGATCAAACTGATACAGCAGAACTGACACCATTGTAAGAACATCCACAGCGATGTGGGAGGCAGTACTTGTAGGCAGAATACTGTTATGGTGGTTGACCAAACAGAACAGCGAGTAGACAAGCTAATAAATCAGAGTACACTGGGCTACTTGGGAGGCTTAAAGACACAGGAGCTCTAATGGAGCATTTCAGACAGAGGGTGAATACAGATGGACAGTATGGCTAAAATATTGTGTTCTAGTAGACCCCAAAAATAAAATTACGGAACACTGAAATGAAACATAACAGGTCCCTGTTACCCACATTCCAAGAAAGATAAATTAACTCAGTTTGAACTTATTTAGCAATCGCAGTTGTGATGTGGTATTTTGTCAGTATCCTAGTGTGTATTTGAAAACAGGTGAGAGCGCACCTCCTCCAGATATGCAGCAAAGTTGATTTCTCCAATCCCAGTCTCTGTAAAGCTGACAAGGTTCTGTTTGCCCTCCGAGTCCAACAGAATGACTGACCTCAGATCCACTTTCACGCCTTTAAACTTTTGGGTCACGTCCTTAGTGTACTAGTGAAGGAGAGGAAGAAACCACAGCAGTTTTAAGGTGCCTGTAAGGGCTAAATGACAAAGTTGATTACTATAGTTGTGGATTACAGCCATTTTTGAGAAATTAGGCTGCTGAAATGGAGCAGCACGTTTCAAACATCAACACTTCTGAAATCTACAATGAGAATACTGCTGCTTTATTTCTCAATTGTCATATTTAAGCCCTGCCCACAAATGTATATATTTGCTTGCATAGTAAGTAAATATCATTTGAAGTGAAAAAGGCACTATTAATGTAGAAAAATACATATAAACGTTTAAAATGTACCAAAATGTGCCATAATACAAAAAAAATATTCCAGAAGGAAGTGTCGGATTGCAATGCTATTCAGAAGGAAGATAAAGGTTACCAGGAATAATAAATAATGATATTTAGACCCAAGTTAAGTTCCTAATGGTGTCCTGTGATAATCCAGCCCATGCATCTGGAATATTCTCACACAGTTCCTGCAGATTTCGTGGTAGGGGTGGAGGTGGAGTGACACCAGGCCTTCTGGATGGGTGACAACAAACCGTTCATCTTGGTGCTGACCATGTTGCCTCCACACACAGATTCACTGGTCGACTCCACCAACACAAAAGCGGGACTCGTCACTGAAAATGACCTGCTGCCATTCTCACTAACTTCATGGATGACTGGCACAACACCATTACAGGCTTTGGCAACGTCGACGTGGTGTTAAGGGCAGTCATAGTAGTCTACAAATGGTGCTGGCACTATCAGGATGACTCATGGAGGACATCACTACGGTGCTCGCTGAATGTCCACAATCGTTATTTGCATGTCTCACGATCTCAAACCATCCCCAAGTTTCACTCCTGTCTGTTGATTCTTTCTGGGTGCAACTATTTGTGCAACTATTCTTTTGACGATGAGCGTATTCAAACATGCTTTTGTTATTGTGGATATGATTGCAACTTCTGAGGGATGAAGGCCTGAAGCCAGTTTGCCAAATACAGATTAAACTTACTTTTCAAATAAAAGCAGTTTATATGCGACATTTCCATCGGCATTGTAATTTAGTCCAAGAATAGCATTAATATGTGTCCATAAAAACAGTAAAAAGACTTGAGTGGGACTTTAATCCAGCACCGATACAGCATATGGATATGAATGTGCTCTAAATTACATATATGCGCGGCCAGAGAGACAAAAACAGCACTTACATAACCGTGAGAGAAAACCAATATGTTTACATTCGGTTTGAAAGCATTATGCAACGCAGAAGAGAAAGGCCCTCATGATCCTACAAAGACAAGCTCCACAGTTAGGTACCACATTGCCCTGAGCAACCGAAATGTTCTCACTAAGGCTCCTTCACAATGACATTTAGTGAGATCGATGCCAGTGCCAGCTAGAGAAGCTCACAGTATGTGTGTCTGTGGGCAGTAAAAGCAAAAGGAAACAAATCTAGAACCGTCTGTTGCTAATAACTCCACTAATGAAGTCGACAGGACATAATCAAGTTTATTACCCATCAAACATGGAGCCAGGGAGTGTAAATTACAACATAACTGCCATCTGACAGGGCACACAGTGATGCCCACTTAAGGAAACAACTCATTTGCATCACGTGCTGTATGCCCAGGCTGACTCTCTCCATTAACACCAGAAGAAGCTGGTAAGCTTGCCAGCTGGCTGCAGACTTGCAGGATGAAGGAACAGGAAATCAGGGGGTATCATGTGCTTGGGAGTTGGGTTAGACTGGCATGGGTTCAAAACGTAAGATACCCGGGCTGAGTGGAGGCCTGACGTGGCTCTGGCCTTGCTCAGTGTCAGAGCTGTTTTCTTACGCTGACTGTATAACATGTATAATGCTTACTGAGCACCAAAATTGGATTACAGACAATTTCCGATACCAGTGGTGTCATACACTCTTGTTATTCCCTTCTTATATAAAAGAAATAGAAGCAAATAGAAGCAGGAGGATACAGTTGTATGCAAAAGTCTGGGCACCCCTGGTTAATTACACATTTTGTTAATTATCTAAGCAAAATTAAGTTAATATCACCTCTGCATGGAACACACGTAAGGGAACCCAGGAGAGCACATGGAGTAAAATAACACCAGCAAAGCTTGAATGAAAAATACAAATATGATAAAACCCATCTTAAAAATCACTTATCAGGTCTATCTGAGAGCTGTGGGCGTGGCTAATGAGAAGCTTGATTGACAGCTCTCTGTCCAACACTTGTAGCCTGCAGAGCTTACTAAAATCATTATCCAGCTTTTATGTGATGCTAACTCGAGAAAAAGGTCATGAATGAACAGAGACACACAGACAAACTAACAGATGAAGAAACGAGCGAAGGAACGAACAGGTAGATGTGCAGACAAATGTGCAAATGAATGAACAAAGGATCAGGCATAGCAGCGTGGGAATAAAGGAACGGACAAATGAACAATGTTGGTGTAAGGATAAAGGAATGAACTGCAGCTACAGGAAGGTGATCCAGCTTGCTAGCTTTCGGTTGGTGAGCTTTAGCTTTAGTTTCCTGCTTTGAGGAGCCCATGGCTGTCAGGTGTAAGCATATAATTTATTATGCTCTGTAACTGTGTGCGTCTGATTTGGATTAAAGGCTAACGGGTCAAATAAGCTCTCTCACAAAATGTTTAAAAATAAATAATAATATTAATAATTTCTTGAAATATGTAGAAATATGTAATAATGAGGTTTGTTTCATGTAGAGGTTGCTGTAACGTTTTTTTTTTTTTTTTTAATCTACTATATATAACATACAATTTGACTGGCATGCCCAAACGTTTGCATACAACTGTATAAGGAGGTGTATCTCAACAGGGTTACTGTAATCATGGCAAAAGAACAGCAGGAGTGATATTGGTCAGGTTCCAACCTACAAAATCGAAAAGAAAGAACACCCTTTTGATGTATACACCACGTTTGCTAAAGTGCTTCATGGACCTTAGCAATGTAATGAAAGCCACCAGCTCTTTGTGGGGTTAAAATGTAATTTTATGTGGCATGTACTATCTACAACAGCTAGACCATGTACTGTTGGTAAAATGTCTTTAATATGGAGAGTGGGTTTAATTACCAAGAAAACTGGAAAACCAACACATCAGTATGCTCTTATGTAATTTAATTATACAGTATGTAAGACGCAGCACCTTTAATCCATTAATCTACTCACCATACTGGTGTTGAGCAAGGCTGAGACATTGAACACCTTATCCAGGTGAAGGGCAGAATAAATCCCTCTGTTCTCCTTACAGTTACTGGAAGAAGACAGAAGGAGGGGCAGTTAAGACAGAACATAACATCTAATTGGCATTTACAGTTCCGTTATCTGCTAAAAAAGATACTGTCGTATTTTGCTTCGAGCGGTGCATTTCTTACTGATAGTCTTTGCTGCCCTCTGCTGGACTGCACAAGGGTTTACATGTGTTTAGTCTAGTGCAGTGATTCAGAGTCACATTCCATGAATCTTACCCGACTTTCCCTGACCTTTGTGCTGAGCAGACAAAAACCAAAGCCATCAGTTTGTGAGCTTTATTTATTAGTTTTCAGTTTTCACTGCTTAAACCGAATTATTATTGAAACGTACATTTTGCTGGCATGTTCGCCTTCGTTAGCAGGTACAGCAGACTGCATTCCTGGACTGAAGTGATTGCCAGTAATTAGCATGTGGGAAGCATAACCTCCGATATGGAAAACGTGAAAATATAAAACTTAAATTTGAAGTCGCTACAAAATTCCCTGATATACCGCGACTTGGCCCAAAAATTATTATTAAATCCCCTCATTTTCCATGTCTGGAATAGACTAATTAAAATTGCATGATATTTCAGAAATTCCATAACCTTGGGAACCCTTTATATATCTCAACTGTTATGTTTATGTGTGTGTGTGTTTGTTTATATATATATATATATATATATATATATATATATAT
>CM067485.1:19765797-19785547 GCA_034552555.1 Semaprochilodus insignis | reverse complement strand
GAGAGAGAGAGAGAGAGAGAGAGAGAGAGAGAGAGAGAGAGAGAGGGAGAGAGAGGGAGCTCTCACACTACCTCCAGCCATATTCAGCACTCCGTCCAGGGCAGGTCGCACCTCTTTACCCAGTTCATCATGTATCCTTCCACCCAACAGCACACCTACATCTGCACACACGCACACACACACATATACATGATGTCAGAACACATACGTAGAAAGTCACATACACTCTTAAAGCTAAAGGTTCCCAGTACTGTTCTAGGAACCATCATTAAACGGTAAAAACATTAACACTACATTAGGGTTCTTTGTTTGAGGTCCAGGGTGGGTGCTCAGCAGAGTTTGGTGATTTCCCTGCACAGACACACTATCTAAACTTGGCAGTGAATACATGACCTAACCCGGGTCTGAGCAGGGAAACCACCAAACCGTGGTGGCAAACATCCCTCCAGGTCTGGAACCAAAGAAACATTCTTGGTGGAAGGATTCCACATAGTTCCACATAGTTCTGTTTTCCAGATGGACCACTGACTATTAGTTTATCATCAACATATAAAAACTCAGAAGACGTGCAGGTTCCTTGTCGCTCCGTGGTGATAGTAAACAAAATGGCTATATTTGGACTATAGACATTTTGTAGATACTGTGACCCTTGGTTCCCGTCACCACTACTATAAGGACATCAGGGACGTCAAAGGATATGCCATCAACGTCAACAGAGGGTGCTGCACAATGGTAGCAGACAGTACAAACTAGATGGAGGAGTGCACAGATTACCTGTAAGCACTTATGCTGTTGTTCCAGATGTTTGTTTTCATCCAAAAACCAAGCACAAATCAACTACTGGTGACAAGAAGACGTAGAAGAGCTTCCTCGGCAGACCACTGGGTGTCCCCATTGTTGCGTGCTTGTTCCTCAACAACAAATTACATTCCCACAAATGCCATCACAATTGTGCTGAAGAATCTACCAGTCTTTTGGATCCAGCTATGAACTAACTTTTTGGGTTCACCATTTGATTTTGGTGGAAATGCGCCGAACAGTTCAAAATTAGATGCTCAATCTGAAACAGAACCTGTTCAACACTGGTGGAAAGGGGTTACGTGTCAGTAAGTTTCTCAGGAAATGAACCATTTCACATCAAAGCCACTCTGAATTATTCTGTTTACACCTCAAGAACTGAATTATTCAGAAATGTTGAATACTTGGCAGAATGAGTAATTGAAGAAAAGGTTCTTGAAAGGTTCTTCACATCAAAGAATTCTTCTTGACACTTACTGTCTAGGTCACAGAGCACTTGGTCCTTTGCAGTTCCATACTGAGATATTAGATAATCGATTTGCTGTGAGAGAGATCATAAAAAGACAGTCAAGGTAATTCACTCTTCCCACAAATAAACACACATTCATGACACTCTCCTCCTTTATTCATCCTCCTCCCTTTCTTTCCTCAATCAATCCATCTATGATAAATGAATGCTTAGTCACTGATACAGTGTGAATGCTGTTTTCAAATCAATATGACCTGAATATTTTGGAGGTGACGTTAACAACATAATAACAAAAATAAGAATTCTGATTTTGTCCAAAAGTTTGTGGACCCCTGCTTTTAACAGTCTTAGGTAACAGCCTCTATTGTGCTGGGTCGGCCTTACACTACATGTTGGACCATAGTTTTGAGGATTTGATTACATTCAGCCAGATGAGCATTAGTGAGGTCAGGTACTGATGTTGATCGATTAGTTTTGAATCACTCCATCTCATCTCAAAGGTATTGGATGGAGCTCTATTACCCATCATTCCAGCACAGTGCTCAGGGATCTCATACTCCTCTAGCTGATACTTAGCGTTGGGCATAGTGACCTCATGTGCGGCCTCTCCAATGTGTCCCATTCTATTACTAATGCTTCTCAGGTGCCTGGATACTTTGGGACATAATTGTGTATATCAGCTCATGCATCGCCGTTAATGGACTATGTAAATCTTGATTGATTACCGTTGGCGTGTCATTGGCGAAGGTATGTAAATCTCTCAGGTTACTGTTTACCAGCCTCCTCATGGTCTTCAGCTGAGAACTCAGGTGCTGATTAGCTGCGTATGCACACAGGACTCCAGCCCTGTAGGAGAAAAAGACAAAAAATAAACACTGTAAATCCCCAAAGCTCTTATTCACATTACGTTCTCCTGAGGACTCATTATAGGGCCGCAAGTAATGAGACCAGTACAGGCACAGAGCACCTGAAGGTGGCAGCACTCACACATCACTAGAACTCTACACCTATTTTCCTACACATCACTCACTAAAAGCATCATTCCTACACTCCTGCACTTTCATGGATCTTCTATATAGATTATTGATATGCCTAAGACGCTTATTATTCCACACTTATAAGTAGCCTTCTGGGATTTAAGCTGATCATGATGTTGCGGCAGGTTTGTGCACAGATGGGGAGCGAAGGCGTAGATGCCTTTTGTAGCACGACCTGCCAATTAACACAAGCAGAGTCTTCGTCTCAAGAACCCAGCAGAACACTTCAAAACAGAGACTGCGATTCCACTGATTAGACCAGAGCAGCTTCAAGGGACGACTGCTCTCAAATACAGCTTAACAGTAACTGGTTCAGTTGAATTTCGCTCAATGATTGAGTAAGGTAGGACAAATTTACCACCGCCCCAGGATGCAGTGGGAGGCGCGGGTATGGAAAACCAAGAGGAGAACAGGTTCGGATGCACCTCGGATCAGGCTGGATTATCAGTGCCTTGCTTTGGTTATGCTTGTGTTTTGCAATGTGAAGAACCACAGAGCACTTCGCGAGAACAGCTTCAACCACATGAATCATTCACAGTGCTAGCAGAACACCACTCTATGATTTGCTGCTTTTAACATGACCCATGCACTACAAACAAACAGGAAGAATGGATCTGTGTTTTCACATGCTGGTATACGAGTAGATCAGCCTCAGCTTTGCATCACAGCAGTTTCCTGTCTGAGGAGGAAGTGACTAAAAAAAATCCATCTAGACCCAACTTCAGCGACAAATGCATGATCAATACCCTCTGCTCGTTTTAGTCAGCGAACAGGATGTATTACGTTATACGAAACGGATGACACAACCAGCCGCATAAAAAAGTTTGGTCACAGCTGGTCAAATGACCCGTATTATTGATTCTGTACAGAGAAAACACTTTTGCACATTTTAATGCATAATTGTACTGAATTTAAAGACCATAGAATGGAAAACTATACTTGTATTGGCATCGCTGAATAAAGACAGGTCAGTACAAAGAACTGACATACCATGAACCCCAAACACTACTGTTCCTCTTTCAAATACAAATCCCACATTTCCATATGACAACAGATCAACAGTAACAAAAATGCTGGACTACGTGGAGAGTGTTCCAGGCTGTAAAGGGGATGACTGCACTCTTCACACCCTTTCCAAGAAACCGAACGGTCATGGGCATGGGTGATGTTCATCTTTAAACAAGACTGAAGTTAGCTTCCAGCTTCTAAATCGAATGTTCCATTCCACCTTAAATGCTTGCAGCTTGCACAAGCACCAAAATAAATAAATAAATAAATAAATAATAATAATAATAAAAAAAAGCTGGCGAATAGGAAAGTGACTTCAGCTCCCACTGCTTTAACAAGATCCTGGACAAGATCCTAACCATAAATTGTTAGATTGCTCTGCATGTTTCACTCTGGATAGTTTCTCAAACTTCGGACAATATGGAGCAGCTTCACTCAGCGTTTAACACTGAACACACTGAACAGAGGAGCAGTTCCACCTTTATTAGCATCACAACCCCAACAGCAACCTGTAAGTGGTCGCCATGCTGTGAACTGTATCAGTGTTTACTGGTTGAAGCAGATCATCTTAAACTGAGAGATTCATAGTGAGGAACAACTTTAATGTACTTTGTGTTGATGTCCATATGTCCAGACATAGCTAACTAAAAAGCATTCATGAGTTCACTGAGAAATTGTTTGACTAAAGACCTGTGTGACCTCGTCCAAGGCCAACTTTACATCCAGATAACTGGATCTACAATGTACTCTGAAATGGCAAGGCTCAATCTGATCAAGCATCTGTGGGATGTCCTAAAACAAGAAGTCCACTACATGGCAGTTCTGCCTCACAACGTACAGGACAGGATTTGCTGCTAACATCTTGGTGGCAGATACCACAGGGCACCTCCAGGAGGAACAGTGTTCGTGTCTTTGTTGGTAGGAACTGTTTTGGTGGCCCACGAAGGATGAACACGTTTAGTGGGCAGGTAGTCATAATGGTTTGGCTTATCAGTATATATAGTCGCCAAGCTGAGCCATTAGTAGAACCATAGGGGCTGAAATCATTAGACTGGTAATTCTGTAACAGCAGTTGATTAGTAAATTCATTGTATGTCACACCGTGATAAACGAGACAATGCCTAAATAAATGAATAAATAAATAAATAAATAAATAAATAAAGGCCAAATTCTTTACGAGATGCCATTTATGGTCACATGTTCTGCATTCCAGACTGCACAATAAAAATGACCTGCCAGCAGCCCTACAATGGTGTTCTGCTCGAGTTATCCATCACTGCGCACGTCAGTGCATTTCATTAATGCCAGTGCCACAGACTTGCAGCTTGCTTTTTGTTATAACTCACATACTGAGATTTTGGACGCACGTTTTGGCTTGGAGCTAATGGTAAACACACCACATTACAGTCTCAGGGAACCTAAATCTGTGTTTTCTTTCTACTTAGGCTGAGCTTGTTCTGTATTTCATGTATATCATGTATAAACAAGTATATCATTTAAATAATGTTCCAATGAATGGACGATATTTCACCATATTTCTGTCCTCTCCATGTAAACTGGGCGGTCCTAATCTTGGGTAATGCTCCATCCACACAAAACAGAGTCAGGGAAACTTAGCCAGCTAAAGCTAACCAGCATAACCAACAGCTAGCAAGCTAGACCTCCTGTCTGTAGCTGCCTGTTGTCCATTCATTCCTTTATCCATAAATCAACATTGTTCTTTCATCCGTTCATTCCTTTATCCATTGCAAACATTGCTCCTTTGTTCATTCAGTCCTTTATTCATACACCAACATTGTTCCCTTATCTGTTCATTCCTTTATCCATCACTAACATTGTTCCTTCATCCGTTCATTCCTTTATCCATCACTAACATTGTTCCTTCATCCGTTCATTCTTTTATCCATACACCAGCACGGTTCCCTTATCTGTTCATTCCTTTATCCATCGCTAACATTGTTTCTTCATCCATTAATTCCTTCATTTATACACCAACATTGTTCCCTCATCCGTTCAATCCTATATCCATACTCCAACACTGGTCCTTCATCTGTTCATTCCTTCATTTATACACCAACATTAATCCTTCATCTGTTCATTCCTTCATTTATACACCAACATTGTTCCTTCATCTGTTCATTCCTATATCAATAAATCAACATTGTTCCTTCATCCGTTCATTCCTATATGCATACTCCAACATGGTTCCTTCACCTGTTCATTCCTTTATCCATACGCCAACATTGTTCCTTTACCCTTTATCATCTATTCCATTATCCATACACCAACAATACTCCCTTTTCTGTTCACTCCTTTATCCATCACCAACATTGCTCCTTAATTCGTTCAGTTATCCTTACACCAACATTGTTCCTTTATGCGCTCATTCCTTTATCCATACACCAGCACTGTTCCTTCATCTGTTCATTCCTTTAATTATACACCAACATTGCTCCTTCATTCGTTCCTTTATGCACACTTTGCTTCATCCATCCGTCTGCACTTTTGTTTATTTGGGAGTTTTTCTCCAGTTAGCGTCACATAAAAGCTGGAAAACAATGTTAGTTCTGTATGAGGGGCGGAGCCTGGGCAAGTGTTGCACATAGAGCTGTCAATCAAGCTTCTCATTAGCTGTTTTCAGACAGGTCTGATCAGTGTTTTTAAGTCACGTTTTATCATATTTATATCTTATCTTTTTTCGGTCAAACATTGCTGGATCTTTAACATAACCCTCAAATTTAGGATCATACAAACCTGTTAATATTTCACTCCCCTGTGTTCCACTCTCTGTTACTTCTGTGGACTTTGCTGTCTTTAAAGTCAGTGTGGATGTTCGGAGAGGATCCCTGTGCACCATCCTGTCTATTTGAAAACCACCACACGACAGGCCAGAGGGACTCGAAATGGCCTCCCCACTACAAAGAGGCTTTGTTATCCCCTATGCCTCCCCCTCACGTTTGCTCTCCTTCTGTGTCTCCCTGTCAGTAAACACGCTATCTGCTCAGCCCAGCAGGGTCAGGAGAACCAAGGCCAGCGAAGAACAAAGTAGCATTAAAGATGAGACAGAACTCGCAAACACACACCACAGAGTCTCTAAGGCACCTTAAAATTAGATGCAACCTGGTGGCTGCTGATGGAAGTGTGAACCCGTCACAACTCAAGCAGAGAATCTCAGGAGATTTTAACTTTGCAATTTCCCTGAAACAGTCTTGAGACAGCACCACCGCTCAGGCGTGACAGCACTGAAATAAACGTGTTAACGAGAAGTGACAACTTATTAAGACAATATCGCCAGGGCAGGAGAATCATTATTTACTGTCATTTTTATGGAAAAAGCAGCTAATTTTGTTTGCGGGTGGGAGAACATATCAAAAGAATGTCAGATTGGAAAATTAAACATCCTCTGCAAGACGCCTGGAGGGAAAGAGATTTCTGCACGCTCTGTGCATATATTAAACCATTCTGGTTTCACTCTCATCTCTTGATACTTTGCCTATGCACTCCTTGTCTGCAAACATGCCCCTTTGAAAGCTAACCGGAAAAAAGGCCTGTTTCGAAAGCTCATACGGTTATCCTCTTACATAGTTGATCAGTCAAAGCTTGTTTTGCACTGGAGCTAATGTAGCTAACAAGCTACGGAAGCTTTCAGCAATTAGCATTGTACAAACTGTGCAGCCGAATCAACACACATTTGCCTCAAAGCACTTTAAGCTATTAAAGAGACTTGCGTATGTGCTTTATGACATACTGATATCTAACTATAGCACAAGATGGCCAATTTAGTAAAATATTTCACATGGTAACAAATACCTTCACTTGTATTATATTAACTCAGATAAATACACTGGATGAAACAATGCAAATCAAAAATTGTAGTTAAGATGAACATAAGCATCATTTTAAATAAATTCAAACCAACTTTAGTCTTGTTGCACAAAGTTTGTACAGTTGTTGTAGAGCTGAATACAGACGTAGAAACTATGTTGATGTCTGAATTGCCTTCGTAGACTGTTAGAAACCACATAAGCAAGTTCTAATTAAAATGACTTAAAGGAGCAATATGTAATTTTTTTTTGTTTCAAATATTCCAATATTAATACAAATTATAAACAGAATGTGAGGAAATTACAGATTTGACAGTGTGTCAAAGACATCCGTGTATTATGTTGCAGAGATATCCACTGAAGTTAGCATGCCAATCAGCTAGTTTGGCCCAAAGAGAGACTGTATGGAGGGACAGATTGCATCATCCTACATACTGCTCCTTTAACAATGCAACACGGCTTAAGGCATGATCATTTAAATCTCCTGTATACTTGTTTTCCATGATTTTTCTCTATCATCTATATTTTTCTGAGGTGGTTTTACTATAAACTCGCAGAGAAAGAATGTTGTTGGACAGTTGGACAGGACTAAATTTGGATCAGTTCTGCCAAAGTACCAGAGTTATCCACATGCATATGTATGCTACCTGCATATAGGTCTCCTTTACAAGTGGCTGATCGTTCAATGCTCCAGCTTCCAGACAAAACTCTCAGCAAGTAGGTCATTTAAGCTTTTCTAAATTAGCTTGTTATGAATGTTTAGTACAGCGCTGCTTTATTACATGCGGCTTACTAAATGGGTCACCTGTCGCAGGACCCTACAATAAGCAATTAGCTTCATTTACAAGTGTGTGTTTGATAGCGGTCCATCTTAAATACAAGCATAAACTATATGTTAGCTTAGAAATATGTTAGTAAACCCCCCAACAGCTCACAGTGTTTTCCTGCAACTGTACTTTACAAGCATGATGCACAATAAAGCACAAGAAAAATGTCTGTACTGTGTCCACAAATATGACCATGCCAAATCATAACGGTAAGTAACTCTCTCTGTTTCAGGGAACATGGCCTAGCAGTTTGCTAGCTATAGGACACGGATAAAACAATAGTACTGCTGATCATTCGTGAACCACCCATCATAAGATGACAGCCTGAGTTTTCTAACATTAGCTGCAAAATGTTATTATATCTATAAACGTATCACACAGCTTCTTCCCTATGTTGTACTTTTTACAGTCCATTTAAAGAGCGATCAAGAAGAGCAAAGCGGTCTGTTTCCCAGCAGGGGGTTCAAGTGTGCAGGGCCGAACCACACTGCTCCTGCACACTGCATGTGCCATCTAGCATTGTTGGTAGTGTTGCCCACCATTGCTACTGGTGCTGGGTTGTTTGTGTTGCCAGGAAGTCATAATGACTGTCGATCATGTGCTCTGAGCAAAAATTCTGGAATATTTATCTGATATTAAATGGTGTTCATTTACATGTACACCTGCTGGCCACTTCATCAGGTACATGTCCTTGCATCTACACTCACTGTAGATGCAAGGACATGTACCTCCGCTTACCATACAGGGGCACTCTGTAGTTCTACAATTACAGACTTTAGTCGTTCTGTTTCTCTGTATGCTTTGTTATCCCCATTTTACCCTGTTGCTTAATAGTCAGGACCCCCACAGGACCACCACAGAGCAGGTATTATGTGGGTGGTGGATCATTCTGAGCACTTCAGTGACACTGACATGGTGGTGGTGTGTTAGTGTGTATTGTGCTGGTGTGAGTGGATCAGACACTGCAGTGCTGCTGGAGTGTTTAAACACTGTGTCCACTCACTGTCCACTCTATTAGACACTCCTACCTTGCTGGTCCACCTTGTAGATGTACAGTCAGAGACGATAACTCATCTGCTGCTGCAGTTTGTGTTGGTCATCCCCTAGTCCTTCATCAGTAGTCACAGGATACTGCCCACATGACTCTGCCCACAGGACTCTTCCCACAGGACGCTGGATGGTTTTGGTTGGTGGACTATTCTCAGTCCAGCAGTGACACTGAGGTGTTTAAACACTCCAGCAACACTGCTGTGTCTGATCCACTCACACCAACACAACACACACTAACACACCACCCACCACTTCAGTGTCACTGTAGTGCTGTCAGTGATCCTGTCCTGTGGGTGGAACCACTGAAGGACAGGGTGAACTGGGCTTAACAAGGTATGCAGTACTAGTACAACTATAAAGTGTATCTATATGGTAAGAAGAGCTGCTAAAATGGACAATGTGTGTAGACACAAGGAGGTGTACCTAATGAAGTGGCCGGTGGGCGTATATGTATACATATACAGACACAACACTTAAAAGCTCATTCCATGGTATAAAATATTTAATCTTTACTACTTACTATTAGCCTCACAGCACCAGTACAAAACGAAGGAAGCAAAGTCTGGCAGAACCATCACTTTAAAACTTGACATGGCGTTCTGGTGAAGCGAAGCTTCTTCATTTATGTCGCTCCAGTGCACAGGAGAATGTGGCATAGCTTGGTGGGCATGAGGCTCCTGTTACTTCTGCACAATGTCCCGCTGTATCCATGGGGCCTGGGGCCAGTGGTCAGCACTGTTCCTAGTCGCCTCCCTGGAGGGTTACGTCTCTGGGTGGGGGTGAGAACCCCATTAACTGGCTCTCCAAACACGGGCTGACCCGCTGGCTCCGGTTTCGCCCAACAATGTGCCTGTTCCAGATCTACCTGCTGGCTTCCCTGCGGCACAACTGTAATGTGATCAGGGCACAATAAAACAGCCTGGCATCTGACCCAGACAAAGACAGCCACTGTGGACGGGACTCCGAGAGGCACGTAAGGTGGAGAATGATACCTCGTGAACGTGAAACAGTCATTTTCTGATGCATCACTGATCCACTTTCAATGAGCAACAAGCAGCAACAACAGATGCTGACAGTTTGCTGAGGTTTTGAGAATAGCTCGTCTTTGTAAAGCAGGCAGGAGGTGGATAAATGGGACCTGATGTTTCTTTCTACTCCAAAGGAGACGGAAGTGTTTGTTCTGGTTTGTAGCTTTATGCTGGATGCGTTTGTGGAGGTTGGAGCATCGGGGCCCATGTGTGAGGAGAGAAAGTAGGCCAGAGCGGGCTAGTAATTGAAGTGTGAGACAATAATTTCCCTTTTCTATTCACATACAAGACAGAAAGAGGACACAACACGTGCCCAACAGGGCACACGGAGAGAGCATGCTTTTCTTTCGCTCTTCTTTAAAGGGATATTTTCATGGAAAACCATGTATCATGTATCATCCAAACCATGTATCATGTAATAACTTTCTGTGAGGGAACTTTCAGAGGCATCAAACTCTTCAGACGTCTGGTTCCTATTACCACCACTATAACCAATTCCAACTTAACCAGCACAGGTTTTTTATTTTAGACAGAGCTTTTCTCAATAACCATTTCAAAGCATCATAAACAGCCTGTTTAATTCTAAAGGATGAAAAGAGGTTGAAAAATGATCATATTCAATTTTTTATG
Source organism: Semaprochilodus insignis (assembly GCA_034552555.1). Lineage (NCBI taxonomy): Eukaryota > Metazoa > Chordata > Actinopteri > Characiformes > Prochilodontidae > Semaprochilodus > Semaprochilodus insignis. The sequence continues at coordinate 19,774,876 of CM067485.1, read as the reverse complement.
ACCATTTCTGATACACAAAATCACACAAAAGTAGACTAAAAAATTAACTCCTCCATCCCAGGACTGGTGATTTTAAAGAGACTATATAATGGAAAACTGATTTTCCTTCTTTATGTTACAAAGATAAAAAGTTTGGCATGTAATCCATCTATAGGATGCAATAATGCCAATACATACTGGAAAATCAAATATAAAACATTATTGAAATTTAAAACCATATTGCTGATACATGCCTCTGTCAGTTCCTCAGGGTTGCAATTTTTGGGGTCTACATATTTACATAGGTACATGAACAAAGAACATATTAAGCCATTCCATTTTATTGTATCAAAAAATACATCGTGTTGCGACACGAGAGTATTGTATTAAATCAAAATTTTGAATGTTATGGATTGTTTCACTCATAGTGCAGTCCATACTTAAATGCAGGAAAATTACTATTTTAAATAAATGAATTGTTTATGTATGACAGAAACCAAGGCATTGACATACATGCATAGATTTGGGCACCCCGGTTTAATTACATGTCAAAACGTTTAATTATGTATAATTCAATTCAGTTAATAAACTCAATAATATTTAAGCTCACCAGACAAAAAATTGGACAAGTTTCTGGATGTAGGTCACATCAATGTTCAGCCGCTCTTGCATCAAAGATTTAAGTAGTTGGGCCAGATTTGGTGGATGCCTTCCCTGGAACAATTCTGAGGAGAGTTTCCTGTAGACTGGGATTTTAGCCACTGCTGGTAGACCCGTATGACTGTACGCCTCTATACACCTGCAAATTCAGCTACTTCCTTCACACTATGGTCTTTGGCACACCATGTTAACACATCATCTCCAGAGAACAGACTTCTGCACATTTTAATGCACAATTACTGTTTGTTTAACATATTCAAACATGATGTGAAGTAAAACACAAAAGTTTAAATTTGTACAAAAGTTTAATTTCAATTTTGTTTTTACTTTTCTCCAGTATGCCAAATTAAACCTTGTGCACTAAAAGTCTGTTCACCACAAAAACATGTTAACTTAGTGTCACTTAGAAAATCAAATCAAACTAGAAAATGAGAAAATCTAATAAAAGATTTTCTAAAATAATTTTTTTCTTAAATCTAAGTTTTTAAAACGTTTTACATATGACTTTATATCCACCTGTTCAGTTTACAGATGTAAAGCCACCTACTCACTTTAAAGTTATAAGAAGTGTTTCAGCCTGGACTGCGTTTTGAACTACAGTTCAGCTAATCAGAACCGAGCTTGTGTGCATGTCATCCCTGTCGGAACAAAACTCCAACAAAACTTGCATAATTTCTAATGATCTATTCATTATGTAATTTTCACACAATACAGAGGGAAACGCAAACTGGCCATGTACTGAACGTTCAACAACTGAAATTATTCAACCAAAAATGGCTAAAAATCCACTTTCGGTGTTATGATATAAGTGAAAAGACCAAATAATTTATACCGAACAAAGAACATTTTAATGACGCTGTTACCTTTCTCTAGTTCCCGAATGTACACTTTTACTTAGCTTTAAGGTTAGCGCCAACCGCCAAGGGGTAAAACCCCTTTGACACGTTATTTCTGTACTGTGAATCACACCGGAGCGGGCTGATGTCTTCCAGCTTTTATTCAGTTTCAAGCTTTCGAGCCAAACGGAAGTCCAGGCAGAGTAAAGACCAGAACAGAGCCGCTACAGCGAAGCAGTCAGACAGCACACACACGCGCACACGCGGTCTCTCTCTCCATTACACGCGCCTTTTCACTCTCGCTCTTTCGTGCCCACATACCCCAAATTTACAATGCGATAAAATCAGAGTCAGCGGATTTTTATTTAATTTTTGTTTTTTTCTTTGAAAGCCAGGACAAAAATACATCCCAGACAGCAAAACTGTTCTGGCCCAAATCTGGCCCACATTCCCTATTTTCATCTGGCCCTCTTGCCAGATGGGTTGACAGCACTTGGGTGGACTGCTGGTCAAGATGTAGGTCACATATACACCACATTAAGGCCACGCCTCAGCCACACCTCAGCCAAAAGGTAAATCTGCTATGCAATACTGAAAAAGTGGCAAATTTAATAAAGCACTGTGAAAAAACGTGTTCGGTATTCGGTCTTCGGCCAATTGTTTTATTTTGTTCGGTTTTGGCTTCGGCCAAAAAACTTGCATGCCTGCCGAAAACTCAAATCATACAAAGAGGTATCAAACAACAAACATGAAGATACAAGGCATGGCAGCAACTATTCTAAAGGATAAAGAGAGGTAGACTTTCTGCATGATGACCGTGTAAAGTGTTTGAAGTTAGAAGTGTATTACTAGCACATTTAAACTGAAAAATCACTCTTTCAACATTCCCTTTCAAGAAGCCCACAACTACTTAACCATGATGGAACTTTGAAATAATGATATCGGATGATGCTTGCAAGTTTGGATCATGTTAACTCAACCAGTAGTTCCATTTAGTCACGCATTCTGACAGAACAGTCGTCGATTCTAGAGGGCCTGAGTAGACCACCTTGTGATACGCACACACACACAAGATATGGACTAATAAAAGACAGAGAGCCAAAGGCAGAGTCAGATCAGGACACACTGTCAGCACACTGTACCCTCAGTCTATCTTTCGCTCTCTCGCTGTTTCTCTCTCTTACACACACACACACCAAAAACTCTTCCTCACGATCCCTGGACAATCTTCCGGCACTATGCAACTTCCATTATTGAAGAACACAGCTGCTAGCCGGCTAATCTACCGTGACCTGCTTATCTTCATTCTTATCATGAGTATCATCTGCTAAATATTCAGCTTTGTCCTCACTAACTCATTAAAAACTGCCCATACTATCATGCCCATCCAAATTAGTGACAGCAACATGGATCAGCTTGGGGAACTGGAGCTTTCGGTGTGCTACCGTGTTTTCATCGCTGTATAAAATGAACTTTATTATTAAATGCACTGCGGCAGTTTATGAGTGAGCAAGCACACGCTTTCAGAATTGAACAGTAATCGCTATGGAAGTGCTTTTTGTTGATTTGTTTCATTATTAATACAAAGAGACTGAGGTGTTAAGTACATTTATATGGATCACCAAATAAAATGACATTTAATTCACTTACACATTTGATTTACTCCATATTGTAATAATTGGCAAGTTGAACTCGAATGTTTTCAGAATTATAAATAATGAATATGTCACGTTTCAGGCTGTAAAAGGCCATTTGAATCAAAAGTAGACTCTTCTCTGTTCTAATTGGTCAACCGCCAGAGTGTAGTGTTGAGTGTATTCTGCTACAAGTTCCACTTCCACGCCGTTGTGGTTGTTCTTACAATGGTGTCTGTTCTGCTGTATCAGTTAAGGCATTTGATCCTAAAAGTCCGTTAGAACAAGTTGGTAGACCCAGTCCGCCGTCACAAGCTAGGCTGGAGCAGGACATTTCAGAGTTAATAGCTTTTACTGTTTTAGCTCCCTGTGCATTGTGTGAGGGCATGCCAAGCTCGCTGGTGGGATTGTGTAATAAGATGATGTCACCTTGTAACAGAGAAAAGGGCTGGAACTCCAGTAAGGCAGTGTTTCAGACAGCTGGGAAAAGTGGTTTCTGTGTGAGAGTGTTTCTCCCTCTGGAGTGTACTATGGGTACTCTGGGCTTTATAACTGCAGGCTGTTTACATCCAACAGAACTGTGTCCTTTATTGCATTATAAAATACTAGCAAACAAGCAGTAATAAGCAGACTTCTTAGAGTCACCAAATAAGCAACATTACAGTCTCTCTCTGGATGTTATGTAGGCTAATGTATTCTATGGTACACTCGGGTTGACAGGTTGCTTCTTCCAGCTAAGCTGCTGGGCTGGCAGAGGGAGCCGGGGCCAAAAGAGGCCTGCTTTGCCCAAGGCTGAATATTCACTCCCTGTGCTGCAACCATGGCTGAACATCAGACAGTCATGCCAGTGGCAATATCTAATATCAGAGGTTCAAAAGGAGGTTTGTACCTTGCATGTGAATCCTCTAAACTTGGGCTGTTATATTATCTTCTAATACTAAATAATACAGTCATATGCAAAGGTTGACTAGAATACATATGCAACCTACTGCAACCCTCTCATTCTACTGAACTGGTTCAAAGTCAAATTCTACTCAGAGTTCAAAAAAAAAAAAAATCAGACTTCTCCTCTTCTCAATCTATGAATCCCGAATCCCGTCACTCACACCCTGAGGTGTGGGTGAATACAGACGTACAGTATGAGTAATGATTGTGTTTTTGGAGCAATGCAGCCTGTAAATCTATTAGACCCCTAAAAATAAAATTCTGAATAGTGAAAATTAACATAATGGTCCCTTTTAAAACCCCAAAAAAGTTGACTGAATTGCAGAAAATGTGTGTTTCGGTAGTGACTGTTCTTAATGTCCCACACTTGTTGTCAGATTTGAAAGCAATGGAATCTAACTTGTCACCATGTGTCCATGAGGGACTGGGATGCAGTCTCGCTTCCTGCTTTAAAATGGAGGGGTGTGGCTACATTAGGCTACACTCGTCATGTTTCGGTAAGCACATGTTAACATGGGGCTAGCATTTTTTTAATTGAACTTAAATAACAACAGTTGCTTTAGCGTCATGTAGCTAAGCTAGGAAGGAACAAAAACAGCTAAGCAGAGAAAGCACAGAAACACTCTTGGGCAGCATACAGTATGAATGTATATTGGCTCTGTGTGTTGCAAAACATATTTTTAGCATACATCTGACATTTAGAGCGTTGATGTGTAACTTGATGCACTGATATGTACACTAACGTGACATTTCGCCTCCAAACCTTCATCACATGTCAGGATCGCTGCTAGCTTAGTAAGGCTTGCAACACAACTCAGTAATCTGCAACTCTGCCTTTATTCAAATGAATGCATTAAGCACATAATGCAAAATCAAATTACACTCCGTTGCTTATGGCGAGCTGCCGAATAATGGATTAAATGAGGGAGGCATGCAGATCGTCTCTGGTGAGATACTTCATGCTGTGTTGGAAGAAAAGGCTAAAAATAAAAGCAACAGAGCCCAAAGCCTCTCGTAATGTCTGACCATCAGACCGTCATGTGTCACTGTGCGCTGACAGTCACCCTGAGAAATGGCTCCTTTTCTTTCCCAAGCGTGATGGCGCTAATAGGGAATCATTTGTGGATGCTAATTGGACTGCATCTTTATTTATTCAGCTCGCAACTAACTGCTCCCACTATTTTGAAGGAGAGCAGCAGAGTCAGCGCTGCCCTAGAGTCTTTGAAAACAAGGCAAGGGAAGGAGAATGAGGACAGCTCAGCAGCCAAGAAGGAAAGAAGGGTGCCCATGAGAGAGAGAAACAGACAGGCAAGCTCACAAAAGGATAAAAGGATAAAAAATCTGATAGAAAAAATGACCAGCATAGCCAAACAGACACTGCTCAGCAAAACAAATACAGCAAAGCTCAGAGTCCCTTTCATGTTGTGGCTGTTTCTGACTTTCAGTCAGCTCTTCCTCTTCAATATTAATATTGCTGTCATTTATTTGATATGTAACAAAGCCAAAGTGTATTTACTCTGGATTTATTACAAATTCTGCAGAAGGATATGTAACTTATTCTGAGTCACTTCATGAGATTCTAGCACCTCCAGGAACACATTCCAAGACAACGTTATCCTTTTGATGCATGTCAAAAACTTGCAGTTGCTTAGACATGGCCAAAAGGTGGTTTACACCTCACTGTATTACAGATGGAGGGCAGGAAGTGCTTTTGTACATCGGGATCACAAGCTCTCACAATGCCTATAGTTTGCATTGCTTATGGTTGCTTAAAATAGGTTTAACCGATAAACCATGAGCAGCTACAGAGTAGCTAAAGTAACTGTTCATATGGGGGAAAAATACTAGTATTTGACTGAACAATCCTAGGACAAATGGCTTGCGGACCTGCGACTGAGGTCAGGATGAGGCTGAAGTCAGCTTGAATTTAAGTGTTAGCGGTGTTGCTTGTAGGTTTTGTTTTAAATATAACCCCACTGCACACCTACAGATAAACTGTGCACACTCACAGACAAATTCACCTTCTAAGCCACTTATCCTCCTGGGTTGTAAGGCGTGCTGGAGCCTATCCCAGGGCTCATTGGGTGGAAGGCAGGAAACACCCTCAACAGGCCACCAATACATCACAGCGCAGACACACAGATATACACACTCACACCTGGGGGTGTGTGGGGGGGCGGGGGGCAGAGTGTAGCATCTCCAATTCACCAGACTGCATGTCTTTGGACTGTGGGAGGAAACCGGAGCACCTGGACACGCGGAGAACATGCAAACTCCACACAGAAAGGACCCCGCATGCCCCAATCGGGGATCAAACCCAGGTTCTTCCTCCTGGAAGGCAACAGTGGTACCCTCTGCATCAACATCCCACCCCAGATAAACTGTGCTAAGTATGATAACACACAGTCAAATACGTGGTGGAGCAGTTATAACAAGGCATGGGGCGCCAGAATGTAACTGCTGCACCATTTAAGGTGGAACTGTAAAATGCAAACAAGAAGCTGGTGAATAAGAAGGCGGCTTTCCTACTACAAATGAATCCAGACACTGAAACATGGATTTGCAGTTGTCATTTTGGGTCAGGTGGGCTGGATTTTAGGGTAAAATCATAGTTTAAGTTCTATACTGTTCTGACAACTGATCAAATAAAGCCAAATCAACGCCAGTTAAGTGGAACTCAACAAAGCAAATTTACATGGCCAGATAACTCTGTAGATCTGGAAGTTACGTCTTTAATTTAAGCAGATGATTACTTGTGTTATTCCTGGTTTTGCCATTGTTCCTAACAAACACCGACTTGTTTTGGATTCCTTTGCCACTGAGTCCGAACGAAGGGCCGTATTTGTGATGTCAGTGCAGACCCTTTATACCTGGTCAGTCCTGACCACTGAAGAACAGGGGAAAAGACGGATAACAAAGTATATAGAGAAACAGATTAACTACAGTCTGTGGGTGTAGAACTAGAAAGTGCTCCTATATGGTAAGTAGAGCTGATAAAATGGACAGTGAGTGAAGATAGAAGTGGGTGTACCCAATGAAGTGGCCAATCAGTGTATTTCCTCTACGTACAACCACTTAATACAACTAAACCGCAAATGATTTCTTTAGTGGGAAAAAGACAAAATCAATAACATGCAAGTCTCTATGAGTTTGCTTGTCATTTGTAAAGATATGGTTTGGTGTGAACATGCCTTCACAGCGATGTAATAAATCAAACAGTAGACATGTTCATAGTAAAGTGACTACTATTACGAATGTGTGTGCACACTCGCTCAGAAATTACAGCAGTGCATCCGATAATAGAGGCAGCTTGGAGCTTATTTCGTACAGTGACAGGAAACACAGCACACAGAAACACACAGCAAGCTCCAATTCTGCAAGCTGATCCAATTTACTATCACCAGTGTGGCCATGCTGTGCCCCAAGTACACTGGGGCAGATTTATAGAGGACAAAGTCTCTGAGTGTGTTGCTGATGATAGGTTAGGTAAGATGAGGCTTCAACTTAATAAAAGTCTACTCTGCATTTCTGTGGGCGAAGCCCATTCTAGGAACTGCTTGAAGCCAAGAGCTCATCCATGACCATCCAAATGGACTACACTTTCAACAATGGCCTTTTGAGCTCCTCTGTTGCTGCTGTGCCATTTTCAGTCCCCACCGCTGAGAACAAGCAGGTGCTTGACATTCTCTGACCGTCGTCGAGTCTCTTTTTTCCCCTCTTTCTGTAATGTAACCCTGATGAGGGGAGCACACCGGGTAGTCTCTCTGTCCCTGCCACTGTAATAGCTTCATTAGAGCTGGAGTGCCGTGGTGCCTCCTGGCTCTGGAGATTTAATATGTGAGGCAGTTGAGCTCCTCATCTCCAGGCAGCTGAGCATGTGCTGTGGAATCTCTAATAAAGAGGCAGCCAGTTGAAGTCATAAAGCAAAAGAACATCAAACACATACTGCTCCGTTTTCAGACGCTGGCCCCCGAAGCCCTCCATATGCGCAGCCCTTGAGTGCTGTGGGGCTTGACTAAACTGGAATATAATACACAGTAGTGCCACTGAGCTGGACTATGTAACTGTGGGATCAGGTTCTGTTAAGCTTTGCGAAGAAGAAGCTGACCTTTCAGTTATTGCTGGCGAAATACAAAAGCATGGCGTAATGTGATCAAATTTACTTCTCGATTGTAGCTCACTGCTCACTGACACAAGTGGAGAAATTCTTGAGTTTGATGATGTGATTTTGTCGTTCATGCAGTCAGTTTTGAGGAAATCCTGCAGAAATGTACGGTATGTAACATCTTACCGCCAAAACAAATGGAAAAATCTGGAAGCATGGACTGTGAGACCGACAGGCAAACCAACAAACAGATACAAGATGGAGAGAAAGAAAGAGTGGCACAACCAAGTAGACAATGCTCAGTACAACTAACACACCAAAGCACAGGAACTCCAAAATCACTTATCTTAAGCACATCATTGAGGGGGGGCCCATTCTGGGAACCACTTAAAATGTTATTCAAACTGTGTGTTTAATTATGTGATCTTGTAGCTGTATTTAAATCATACACAAAAATGGGAATCACTGATTGATTGATTAATATAGGATAATTCATCTATGCTATATGTCTTATGCAATATGTCCCACAGGTATTAAATGCATGTAGCTTTATAGAAAAATAATAATAGATCCCAGATGTACTATGAAAGTACCAATACAGTAATATACAAAAGTTTGAACACACACACAGCAGTTACAATATTATAAAATATAAAATGTTTTATGAAAAAGCTTTCTGAAAAAAATCATAACATTACCGGTTCTTCCCCATTAAGAATGAATGGGGTTTGAAAATGCACTCCCATCTTCTGTGCTTCTGCATGACTGACAGTCACCACTTGGATTTGCAGTTAGCATTTTGTGGCATTTTGTTCTCACTCCTCTATGCGTCTATTCCACAGCCATACTGACCCTCACTTCTCTATGTGTCTAATCCACAGCCATACTGACCCTCACTCCTCTATGTGTCTAATCCACAG
>CM067485.1:19661922-19755920 GCA_034552555.1 Semaprochilodus insignis | reverse complement strand
ATATATATATATATATATATATATATATATATATATAAATCAGTATATATATATAAAAACACAATAACCCAAAAATACCAGTAAATAAGTAATAACGAAAAAGTATATAATAAGAATTAAAAAAAAAAAAGGAGTGACTAAAATAGGTTATAAGAAGTCAGCTTATAACTTTAGAGATTCCTGCAATGCATTCCAACTGACTGGCGCACTGCAGCTACAATCATCAAGCAAAGAGGCAACACTTAGATGTTAAACATGTCTTGGACTGCATTTGGGATGAGTGGAAAATCATGTCAATTAGATATTTTTAGCCAAACTATTCCTTCAATAAAAGGCCCTAGTAGGAAAAGTGCCTGAGGAGCTACAGGACAGGCCATGTGGACTGAGGAAGAATGTGGGGGTGTTATAAAGTTGGGGTCAGTTGAAGGATGACAAGGGAGCCAGCTCAGTGCACACTTTACCTGCAGTGTCAGAACAATGTTCTCTGGCTGGGGATAGCCAGATGATGAGAAGCATGCAGAAAAGGCAAAAAAAGAACACAGGGGGGGAAAAGAGCACAACAGACGGTCAGAAAAAAGCAACAGGCAAATAAAAGGCAAACAAAGCACTTAAGAACTAGGAACAAGACATCGTATTCCTCTGCTGGGCTCGGAACCAACAATCTGGTGAGATCTAATTAGATCTGGCTGACATCGCCAGCGATCCTCATTCTTAAGTGTGTCAAGGCAATGAAAACTTAACCAAAGAGAATGAGTGAATGGTTACAGAGGAATCACAGAACCTCTCATGGTTCTTTATTAAACAGAACTAGGGCTGCAATCGTGGAACATTTGACTATTTTTATCTTTTTTTTTTCACCTCAAATATTCTACAATAATCCAAACAAAGTCAACATGAGTTTCATTTTACTGACTAAGAAAATTATTAATTTGCTTCTTTAAAACTAAAAATAAATTAATTTGTTTTCATTAATTCTTTTGAATAAAGTTTACCCATTTAATCCCAACATTCATAAACTGTGACCGAGTTAACTTTTGACACAATTGTGACCAATGGTTTGTGTAATTAGGCTGTTCAAATAGCACAATTCATGTTTTGATGGGAAAAAAAGGTAATAAATTGATTAATTGGAAAATGAATGGGGGGGGGGAAGGATTACTAATAATAATTATTTGCTAAATACTAATCTGGCAACGTTGAACAAGCTTTCTCAGTAATAACATAACAGCAGAAACAGAAACAACATCTTTTTAATAATCGTTTAAACTATAAAAATAATTCCTTTGGTCAGCTATAAATGTGTGTGGAGTGGCGTGACCATGATTTAGATTCTGTTTGATCAAAGCAAAGACGTTCACTAATCACTTCAAGTGCGGACGAGTCAAGTCGTCAGTCGTTAGTACAGAGTATCAGTTTAGTCTTGTTATTTTCTGCAGGCAGAGTATCGTACAAACCTGCCACGCTTCACATGTTCAGCTTCAAATAAGGAGAATTTCGTTACAGAATGACCTTCGGTTTAAAGGACAGAACCGAGGCGCTACACATAGTAAAAACAGTGTTAGCAGGAAAGAGGACAAACAACCTGAAGCAGTTGTTTAGTTTGTAGTTTGTATAGAAGCTATGTTTGATAGCTAGCTTCATAGCTTTAGTTTTACAGTTTTAAAAGATTTTAAAGAAATGTGATCAGTAGCCCAGAAAGCAGGCATATCGTCACTGTCCAAAGAAAAACATGTATGTCTATTTTTGTTGATTTTTACTTTCATGCATCATTTTGAAGTGAAAATTTCATGATTAATGAACCAACAAAAATGGCCCAAAACTGCTTGGTAAAAAGTCTGGTTCCATTGATTTACATTACGGTTAAATGAGGTTTTTGCCCTCTCCTGTAAAGTTCCCATTTTGGAGACACTTGTTCTGTGGACAGCGACAATATACTGGCCTGCTGGCTGAATCAGGTTGGCACTTTAATGACAATATGCCACTGCTGGTCCAATGTTGGACCACCCAGGTTATAGTCCTACATACAAAGTGTAACTAGTGGAACAGAAATTTAATTGCATGTAGCCTTTTATTTGAGAACTCAAAGTTGCATTTTGTCCAACACTGCTTAACCACCAGCGGGCTGCCCGAGCAAACAGCCAGTGGGTCATCAACCTTGCCTTCAGCGGGCCAACAATGGCCTGCAATCCTCTTGCCATCTGTGAGTTTGCAAAAATTTTAGCTAGACCAGCTAAACTAGCTGTTGTAGCCACAATACTTGGAAACAAAACTAGATGCCAGTTGTTTCCCCTCTTTCCTTCATTCTGTCCAACAGAGTGAACATTTTTCTGGAGCGATATCTGAAGCCGTATCGATTCTGCCACCTTTGTAAGTGAGAATGCCTTCAAAATCTCACACTCCCATCATGTTTTCATTATTATGCCAGCCATTACAGTTAACTGTAATGAATATACACATAAAAAGTCAGGCACACACATGTCTACCTTTGCCTTTTGAGGTTCCACCCAGAGCTGATGACTATCAGCTCTACTTTGTATGAATCCATACAGTGACATTGTCCAATGACGTTGTAAAAAATCGTGTCCGGAAACCATAAGGGTGTGGATGTGTGATTAGACTCTACAACAGCTCATGAGTAAAGAAAAAGTGATACACACAGTCACAGGTTTGGTGAAGGTTGGGAACGAAAGGCTTCATTAATTTACCTCATTAATGCTGCACTTCTAAATCAATCCGCGTTGTTTGTGTAGAGTCGGAGACAAGTGAGTTTGAGTTGGGTCATGAGTCTCAGGATCTGACGAAGAGCTCTACTGCTTATTTTGCTACACAGCAAGATGAAACTCATTCATATTGTATCTGGTGTTCAGACAGATATTGCTATTTCATTTGTTTTGAAATACTGCATCAGATATTGTGGAATATTTTTTGCAGCCCTAGGCAGAACGGGACAAAAATGAAGGTGCACAGACAAGTTAGCACATCTCCAAAGCAACATTCAGCCTGTGGTTCCAACATTGGCCCTATACAGCCTTTGAGCCATGTTTGATTCATTATCAGGGGACTTTTTGCAACACCTCTCATCTCTTATATAAAAGGAGATCACAACTTCAAAGACGAAGAGACGCTGATTAATTAAAGTCTGTTTTTTAAAATATAACAAATAGCTTCTTCCTGGGCTTGAATGGGGGGCTGATGCCAAAAGCAATTAGCAGTTCTTCCGCCACAATGGTATAATGGAGGGGGAAAGCCTCTCTGCTCGGCTTTCACAAGCAATTAACGGCCAGTTGGAGAACAGATACGGGGAGACAATGTCTTCTCCGCTTAACTATGTTGGCGGATCACCAGGAGTCACCTGTGCGGTCACAGGGACGCCCAACACCCTCTTACCTTCTGGTACTCTGACTTGACGGCTCCGAATTTATCCTTCGCCACCCGGATGACGAGATCTGCAACGACAGGGGAAAAAACAGAGTCAGTGCGAGGAGGGAGCAGAATGTTACATAACCAGCTTCATCGGCTTGCATGAAAACAGCAACAATGTGTCCACTGTGGCCAGGCCTGCTCCTTCACCGAGTGTCCAGCAGCAGTGGTAAACGCCCCGAGCAGACCCCAATGCCTCAGCAGTGCAGGCCTTGCAGGTTTTCATACAGAAAGGTTTTGTAATGGTTTGTCTAGAGAACTATAGCCCGGATGCTTTAGCCTGTGAGACACACGGTGTGACTGAGGTCACGTAAAGGACCCATATTCTATATATGGCTGGCTGAAAATGTCCCTGAATATGAAAATGTTTAAATGTTACCATTTAAAAGCATGATTTGAAACAAAGTCCAGATTTAATGCTCTAGCACCCAGATAATACTGTATGTTAGCCCCAAGCTAAGACACTAACCACAAATCAACATGTCAGTCACGGCACAACGATACAATCTGATACAATACGATGCACTGGTGTAGTACTCGAGTCTCCAGACCATAAACAGGTGGTCTCGCTCTCAACCTTATTTGGAATATTGGTCTTCTCTCGGTCTCCTGGGAAGGTGGACTGTGGAGTGGGGGTGGAGTGCAAAGCCTCTGTTTGAGGTAATAGGAATAGGAAGTCTTTCTGCATATCAGGGGCTCCCAAAATGACAACTAAGGTGCTTCCATGGATTTAAGTGATGTTTTGTCTGACTGACTGAATAAGAAGTCTGATACAGAGTGCTGGATATGAGGCTCAGAAGAAGAAAGCTGAAAACATCAGGTGTAGATACATACTGACTGTGTTTGTCTTAGAGTGAAAGTTTAAATTGTGTTTCAAAGCTTCAGTTGTAAAGACTCCTGAGAAACCAGCGCAAAGTTCTAGGGGCTTGTTACTATACAGCTCACATGTACAGTAATGAATTTTTGCACCGAAAAACTGCAGTAACACCAAAATCCACTGATGCATATGTTTATGGTCGATGATCTAACTGATCTTTCCATGATGGCTTGACTGAGTATTACATGTTTGTTCAGAGTTCAAGTTCAAAACACTTTCATTTTTACAGGTTCCTACAAACGGTCTGAAATCAGTTTCATCATTTTATACACGCATCTTCAAAGAAACTGGGTTTTTGTATGGATAGAATAAGTGACCCCAAACTTTTGAATGTTAGTGTATTATAAAATATCATCTTATATTAAAATGTCATATTAAAATATTTAAAATCTTAATCTAGTCTTGTCTTGGCCACTCCTGGTCTCGATCTTGACTACCAAAAAGTCTCAGTCTTGATTTGGACTCGGCTCTAGGGGTCTTGACCATGACATTATGATATGGTGCGATGCAATATGACACTTGGTATTGCAAAGCATAAACATAAGTGTCTTAACAGAGCACTGAATCAGTATTTGCTACTGGCTTATACCCCCAAATTTGGATATCATAATTGGTACTGGGAGAAAAGAAAGATGGATCGCTGCATCTTAAGTACATAATTCATATATCCAAGTCATACACTGTGGTCCACTTAGGAATAATCAACATTTGGATGCCACTACAAAATGGCAAACTGGATTAATAATAATAATAATAATAATAGTGCAGTATATTATGAATAGGTCACACTTTCTGACACAGTCACGGTTTCAATACGCAGGTTGCAGCGCTACTGTTGGGAAGTGGATGTTGCTATTGAAGTCCAGATGTACTAGAAAAGCTTCAGCTGACAACTGACATGGAAATTCATGTCTGATATGCTACGGCTCACTGGCTACCCTGCCACATGTTACAGCACGGCTCATCCTCCACATACTGAGATCATGTGCACACATCTGGGCCGGCTGAGCTAATCACACTGCGGCTCTCTTTGCTGCTGTTCACAGAAATCTGCCAGATGGAAACCATAAAGAATGGCCAGCCTGAAGGCAACAATTGCAAATAACGTGAGGAACAAACAATTACTTCCCTCATCTTTACTAGACAATGTGCTTCCAGCAACCACTTCCAGTGTTTCTTCACCGAGTCATTCCCACAGTCCCAGGTGCAGTTTCTTTGCTGTATGCAGTCAGTCAACCAAGACATGTTTGAGAGAAATGAGGCCCTATTTGAGCTGTAGGCCACCGTTGAAGATGCATTGAAGATGGTTCAGTGTTTTTGGGGACAGATACCGACCACTGATCGCCTTTCGATCAGCCAATAGCCGATACAGATTGAGGGCAGTGCTGGACTGCTGTGGTGCATTCACATATTTGCTTTGAAAAAAAAAACCCATCATGCTCAATAGTATAGCACTTACGCCGGCCGAATATTCCAGTGCGGATCCATTGGAATATCCAAACAATGGAATATTTGGTTTGCCATCATCCGTCTACCGCCAAGACAGATACAAGGGTAAAAAAACAGAACACGTTTTCTATCAACAAAGGCAGCAAAACCCAATACAGGGTTTCTGCAGCCTTGCATGAGGCCCGCAGTTTAAGTCTCATAGTCAAGTTGAAAGGTCGGTATTTTCATCCAGCGTTTGAACAAGGAAATGCAGGGTCCTACCTAAAGAAATATGGCTCAAATGTTATGTCACTGGCCAGCTTTCAGAATAATTCCAGTCAGAGAAATATCAGCTGATCACATACTTGGGTTAAATTTTCAATGCCCCTGATATTTGCCCAGTTCCGTCTGCCTGTAGAGAACTCCATGTCGGTGTACCAGACCATGAACAGCTTGGAAACCACTGGACACTGTAATGATTCCAGTCTACCTTGTGAAGTTGAATTGGGTCTAAAAACTTGTTCTACCTAACTTTCAGGATCGGACTTATACTGATACGGCAGAACTACTGCCACCGTAACAGCGATCACAGCAGTGTTTACAACTACGCAGGAAAGAAGCATCTCTCTGTATACAGCAATACGGTATAGAACATATTGGGGTGGAACTACTCTTGTGGTTGACCAATCAGAACAGAGTGGGTGAGCTGACCAATAAGAACACACTGGGCGCACTGGGAGATGGGGCCTGTAAGACACAGGAGCTCTAACAGAACGTTTCAGACAGAGGGTGAATACCGATACACAATATGAGTAAAATATTGTGTTTTGGGAAAACTGAAGCACTTAAACCTATTCTAGTAAACCCCCAAAATTAAATTCTGAACTTGAAAAATGAGCAAAATAAGAACGTTTTTTACACTTTGAATGTTTTGTTTCATGTCTCATGACAAAGACCAGAAGGCCACTTTTCCCGACTGGTAAAACTAAATGCAGCAACTGTTAAAATCAGTTAAGCCTTTTCGGTGTGTGCCGGTGCTCCCCAAATGAAAAGGATGCAGTGAGGCAAAGCTGCAGGTGGATGCATTAATAGTAACTGTTGTTGGTTACTTCAATCGTGGGCCAAAAATTTTGTAGTTTTGTAGCTTCTGATGCTGTGGCAGTCATGGTCATGCAAGCTCTTGTGAGGTGACACGTTACTGGTCGGAGAGACATTTCATCGTATATAAGCTGTGGTTAATGACATTATATAAACAGCAATGTTATTAGTGCTTTGTGGTGCTGCATTATGGGGAAGTTCGGCGGGTCTGTGTTTCTACCATGTACAGGAATTTTCTACCTAGAAGTGACCTGCCTGCTTCCCAGGTGTGTCAGCCAGCACTGAGCATTGGTTCTCCCCTGTTGATATGTTCAGTATAGCGAAGCTTTAAGCAGGTGCCGTCGGGGCTCCAGCATATATGTGCTGCACCCTTGCTTCCTTTTTAAGGCTCAGAATCTATATGGATTTCTGTTTCGTGATGGATGACTGTGACTAGACTGTCTGGAATGTGCAGTGTGGAAAAAAAGTGTTTCAATAAAAGGGCCACACTTTGCTTCATCTAACAGATGGTTAGTAGGGATGGAGAAGAAACGAGGCACAGACAGTGATACACAGCAGGAATTTCTCCTCCACTTGGTGCAATGCAGGGGTTTTCAGGCCAAAAGAAGAGAGAAGAAAGGAAAGCTAATGCGCAATGCCGCTAACAAGTACGTTTTTGACAGGCACACGTTCTTTCTTCTTCCTCTTTTATTCTCTTTCAGAGACACTCGCTTTATTATTTAACAGCGGCACCGCTGCCTTGCGAAAAAGCAGGTCGCTCAAGGCTCTGCTTTCAACCAATTAGGTATTTCTATTCATCATAACTGTGCCCACACATTACAGGGAGGAAAATGGCTTTCTCTGCTTGGGAATGGGCTCCAAAAGATGCGAGGGGTGGTCCCTCACATATCCTCTACTAGGGTTTCCAATGACAGCTGCTGCTGTTTTCACTGTTCCAACAATAATGAGGAAGTACGGCGATGACTAATGTCTAGTATGGCTCAAAGTAGCCGAAAATTCCAAAGGATGTTTTGGCACATAGTTCCTAAATCTGTTCCAGTCAGCGTGACCTCAATGCAAAGTAATTAACATAGCAATTTTCCTCTAAGGGATTGCAACCCCTTTACATCATTCTGAAGGGGGGAAAAAAAAAGAAAAGAATGAAGCGGTGACGTGATTACAAAGGCTGCTACTAAGATGACACCAAACGCTATATACCAGTGGTTCGATGAGAGACGACCTTGCTGGAAAATGTACCAAATGCCTCAAAATACGAACTGAGCATTAAATAAGAACGAGGTGGTACACAGTGATTTCACTTAAGATAGTAAGTAGTACACCTGGGGGGTTTAAGGTACAGAGAAGTTTATGTCATGCCCTAAAAACTGATGGCACTTGACTTTCAGCATTGCTGACCCATGTTATGATTGTTTTTGGTGAAACAAATTTAGTTTAAATTGATGCCTAAAACATGTTTAACAGGTGGTGCAATCAGGTTTGTACACAAAAGGAGCCTCCAGGAAAAGCCTAGGCTAGTATGGATGGGCTATCACTTGTGGAAAAATGCATCAGTAAATAATCCAATGTTCCCCAACGAGCGACTGCACCGAGTTCAGGACTTACGGTGCATTATATCATCAAAAAACAAAGAGTGCATTTGAAGAAATCTCAGTTTAAAGCGCATGTTAAAAGCCCCAACTAAATGCGCATTACCTTCCAGTTCTTAGACGGCACTGCATTAAAGGAAAGCAGGTTTCTGTGATGGGGATCGCCACATAATACTGTGCCAAACCACTGTCCATAAACACTGCAAGTTTTGTGGATGAAAGTAGAGCTGCACCATATTGGAGAAAAATTACATAGCACTGATACACTGATAAACCATAACATTAAAACTACCTCCTTGTATCTACACTCATTATCCATTTTATCAGCTCCACTGACCATATAGGTGCAACTTGTAGTTTTACAGTGTACAGACCATGCATCTGTTTCTGCATACTTTGTTAGCCACCTTTCACCCTGTTCTTCAATGGTCAGGACCCCACAGGACCACCACAGAGCAGGTATTATATGGGTGGTGGATCATTCTCAGCACTGCATTGTGTTAGTGTGTGTTGTGCTGGTGTGAGTGGATCAGACACAGCAGTGCTGCTGGGGTGTTTAAACACTGTGTCCACTCACTGTCCACTCTATTAGACACTCTTACCTTGCTGCTCCACCTTGTAGATGTACAGTCAGAGACGATAGTTCATCTGCTGCTACAGAGTTTGTGTTGATCATCCTGTAGTCCTTTATCAGTAGTCACAAAATGCTCCTCGCAGGATGCTGTTAGCTGGGTAGTTCTGACTGGTGGGCTATTCTCAGTCCAGCAGTGACACTGAGGTGTGTAAAAACTCCAGCAGCTCTGCTGTGTCTGATCCAATCATAGTAGGGCAACACACACTAATTATTTCACATGTGACTATTCCACATGCACACACTGCAATGACAATGCTGAAAAGATATATTGTGCAGCCCTGGTCTGTCTCATCTGAAATAAACATATGCACTGTGTGAACAGGTACTGAAGTTCAAAAGAAGTGTTTTAGTGCACACAACATGGATAACCTGCACATTTGCAAAGGCACCATTACCTTCTGCCTGCTAGTCTACGGCTTTTTCAGAGACATCCATGCTTATATCAACATGACGACCCAAAGACACATTCTGCACTTGTTAAAACAGTATGGCTGGATAAACAGAGAGCATGGGTCCAGACCTGCAGTCCAGACCTGCCTCCCACTGAAATCAGTATCAGTGCATTATTAAATGCAACATATGGTAGGGAAGACCTCATATGGTTGTGCAATAGATGACAAAAAAATTCACTTTAATCGGTGCCTTTAGTCCTCAAACCAACCAAAGAGCTGTTAAAAGGACAGGTGACGTAACACAGTATTAACAAGCTCTTGTCCCAACATTTGCTGAAATGTGCTGCCTCAAATTTGCAATGAACATACATTTACAGAAGCTCATAAAGTAAAACATTAAAAGGAATCCTGATTGTTAAGACATATAGACTGCATCATGTCGAATATGTAGTATAAAACAAGCAAAATGTTGAATTTATTATTAATAACAGACAAAACCCATTTATTAGTAGGCTGCCATCTTTGTTCCGGCATCACATGGTTGCTCTCTCTCTTTCTCTCACCTGCTAAGCGGGGAACAGCAAGCTAACTCTCACACAGCTTTCCAGCTTTAGCTAGAGCATAAGCTATTCAAGAGAAGAACTTTGTAGATAGTCTTATTTTTCATAGGACTGACTCCACTGCAACCATTTGACCATATGAGAGCTTGTCAATGGTCAATGGAGAGGCAGGGTGGCCACACGTCCAGTTTTAGGCCGGACAGTCCGGTTGTTCAACTCCCAGTCCTCCATCCGGCACCATACCTGGGTAGACGCCTATTAGCCTATTAGTGTAACTATTTAAAATGTTCACTCGCGAACAATATTATACATCCGTGTTAAAAGACATGCCTTGCATTTCATTGGTTTACCAAGGTCATGTGACATCATGTTAGTCAATTAGTAAGTTCCATTCGACCCAATTAGGTGAGTAAAGCAATCATTTATGTGTTACATAGGTTAGGTTATATCGTGCTCCCCTCCTTCATGATGTCCTCCTTTTTGGGGTTATGAAAGTGGCCACCCTATGGATAGGGCCTATTTGTCATGTCATATTATAGGACATGTACACTGTATACACGGTATATCACAGTCAAGGATCCCTTTAAATATTGTACTTTTGTAATCTAATTCACGTCAAACAATATTTACTAATCACCGCTTTCTGCGTTAATTGACATTTCATATACTATCCCGACGTTTCTGGTAATAAAGTTTATTATTCTGGCAGCATAACAGCTTTCCAAAACACAGTCAAATCAGATTAATAGTGGTAATCAAATGCCCTAAGCTAAATCCTTTCCGCTTCCCGACGTAATCAAACCTAATGAGATTTTAATATTATTCATGCTTCTGATGTAAAAATTGAAGGCTGACTTGGTGCTGAAATAATTACAGCTCAAAATGACAAATATTCATAGCACTACGGCTGATGTTTTGGAGCTGAGAGCGTGTGGGGGTTCGAGGGAGAGCAGTGGTGTGTTGGCGGTTGTATCGTGTTTAAGGAGTCAGTGGGGCATATTGTCCCAGCTGTCTCTCCTTCTGAAAACTCATTCCTCAGCACAGTATGAGGAGAAGTGAGGGGGAGAGAGAAGAGAGAAACTGAGCTCGTAGAGCCCAGAAGAAAGTGTGCGGAAGGGGGAAGAGCTGATTAGAAGAGAAAGGTGAGAAGAAACTTGTCTCTCCCTATCCTTCACATATTGATCTGGCTTGTGGCACTCAAGCTGTCTCCCCCACACACATACAGAACCTGTCTATATATACTCTTCAGCCACGAACACTTTATACAGCCATGACTAAGCAAGTTACCCAAAGGTGCCATAGAATGTGTTATTCAGTATTTTAACCCGTTCTCTACATAGAAGGTATGTGACTTTTGGGGTGTTTGGGGTGAAAAATGCCCAGATGCAGCTGTACACGTCTGTTACACCCTAATATTTGGCTCTATAGTGAAACGAGCTGTTTTCTGTTTTTTGGTGAGCTCATAAATAATTAGATGAGCTCTGCTCTGATTGGCTGGCTTGGAGTAGAACATGGTTGGTCACACAAAAGCAACATGTCAAACAGACTCAAACAGAAACATAGAATGACCCTCCTTCATTTTAATTTGAGAAGCTGTTCTAGTTCACTGGTTGATTGACTTTTATTATTATGAGCCATTATATGCTTGCCAAAAGCTCAAATGCAATATGAAATGTAAGCTCACCTGACAAAAAAAAAAAAGAGTCACCTGTGACTGAAATGTACCTAATAGTGTGTAATACCTCCATGAGGTATTTCTGGATGTAGGCCACATCAATGTCCAGACACTTCATCAAAGAACTGAGCAGTTGGGCCAGATTTGGTGGATGCCTTCTCCGGCACAATTCCGAGGAGAGTTTCCTGTAGATTGGGATTTTAGCCACTGCTGGTAGACCCATATGACTGTACGCTTCCATACACCTGCAGATTCAGCTACTTCCTTCACACTGCGGCCTTTGACACACCCAAAAGCAGTCACTCGTTTTGCCAATCATTAATTTGATTTCAGTTTGACTTTAAAATAGTGTTAGTGTCAGCATTTAATTGATCTCTGTCCATCCATCCATCCATCTATCCATCATACATTCATACATCCATTCCTTAAGTAAAAGCAGTGATGCACCAAAACCAGGATACACTCTGCCGAAAACTGAACGCGAGTAATTTGCCATTTGATTAATGCTTTGAATTAATATGATAATGCTAATCATGCAATAATCACCATGCTGGGAAGGAGAACAAACAGCTGTTTAATATTGATATTAAATTATGAAAATAATTAATATGATGTAAATTGTAGTGCAACCCTAAAAATACTTCGATGGCCAGCTTGCAATCACAAGGCCAGAGTGACACACTGGCAGACTTTCATTAAGACGAGCTCTGCTGCCTGTTGCTGTGTCCTGTCCTCTTTTCCCATACTCCTCAGTGAATACCCACCGCCTAGAGCTCCACTTACACACAGACACAGACACACACACACACACACACACACACACACACACACACACTCACACACTCACACACTCACACACACTGTTTAATTCTCTTCTAGTCTCTTATAAACTCTCTCATGTTATTGAGTCTGTGTCTGTGTCTCTCTCTCTGACCTGGTTTGATTGCATGTGCTCCCATTCATCGAGCAGGAAGTAAACAGACCCCGGGGCTCAGCAGTAAACAAAAGAGAGGTTGAAGGGCCCAGTGACTCAGGGTTGGCTGCTACACCAACACACACACACACCTTTGTGCCAACACACAATGAGAGTCAGTGTCATTCTTACAGTTTTTCTCAGCAGCTTAAGGAGTCCTCGAGCAAGTTCCCATTTTCCTATAGAACAATGCACTTGGCTTCATATCCTAACTACCCAAACCCAACATTTCAAAGCACATTATGAAACCAATCACCAGAGAACAGAAAGCTTGCATTGTCAAGCAAATATTAAACATCATTGTCTCTGCGATAAATAATACAGCTTTGCTGGATTTAATAAAGGATGGGAAATCCTATTTAACCGGGAATGGCGTGAATGGAGATGATGTTTGCCAGCAGCTTCAGGATATTTTACAGAACTGTTTTCTGCTTTGCTCATAGAAATATATATATATACACCCACTGGCCACTTCATTAGGTGCACATGCTTAGGTACACTCATTGTCCACTTTATCAGCTCCACTGACCATATAGGTACACTTTGTAGTTCAACAGTTACAGACTGTAGTCCATCTGTTCCTCTGGATACTTTGTCACCCTGCTCTTTAATGGTCAGGCCCCCCACAGGACCACCACAGACACAGCAGTGCTGCTGGAGTGTTTAAACACCTCAGTGTTACTGCTGGGCTGAGAATCGTCCACCAACCAAAACTATCCAGCTAACAGCGTCCTGTGGGCAGCGTCCTGTGGGCAGCGTCCTGTGACTACTGATGAAGGACTAAGGGAAGCCCAACACAAACTCTACAGGAGCAGATGAGCTATCGTCTCTGACTGTACATCTACAAGGTGGACCAGCAAGGTAGGAGTGTTATAGAGTGGACAGTGAGTGGACACGGTGTTTAAACACTCCAGCAGCACTGCTGGGTCTGATCCACTCATGCCAGAGAATCAGAAGGACTACAGTCTCTAATTGTAGAACTACAAGGAGCTCCTATATGGTAAGTGGAGCTGACGGACAATGAGTATAGAAACAAGGAGGCAAATTCCTGAAGCTCCAGTTTGGAACAATGTCTAGATGTAAAAATTTAGAATGATACAATAAAATATCCACTCTCTCTTTCTATGCAACACTAAATTCTGCAATGTATTATGGAACACACATACTGTACATATTGTTTATACTGACTATATTCCTCTACTGTGCAAACAGGTGTTCTAATTTTGTCTGTTTAAAAAATCATATTTAATTGAATAAATTAAAGAGATTTGATTAATTGTTTGAAATGTTTTCACACCACAGTGTTTTTTCAGAGGTTTTTTCCAGAGCCAGGACTGCTTTTTCTGTGTGTTTATGTGGTCCAGTGTGGAAGCTGTTTTTCAAGCCTGGGAGCGGCCTAGAGAACCTTTCGCTGGTTCTCCTGAAATCAGTGGTCTGGGGTTCAATTCCAGAACAATTTTGGTGTGGTCCACTGCATGTGTGGAAGCTATCCTGACACCACATGTGAGGATGTAGGGGCTTCCACTTACTGCAATATTTTCTTTTTTAAGTTTTGTGATGACAGGAAAGGATAGCTGTGGATAAAAAGCTCTGTTCTTCGCCACATGAGAATGATCATTATCCAAGCATGTGATGTAAGCAAGGACGGACCTTAACGCTCTACCTGACTGACCCAACAGCCATGATTGCGAACATTCAGCGAGCAGTGCCCTCCATGAGTCGTCTTGTTAGTACCAGCACCACTGGCCCACGACTGGACGACGCAGGACCACATGCACGCAGACCGTTGTGATAACTGCCCCTAACACCAGGTCAGCGTCACCAAACACTGCCATGGTGTCATGCCAGACTGTCATGGAGTGACTCAGAATGGCAGCAGGTCATCTTCCGTGACCGTTCCACTTTTGTCTTGGTGGACACGACCAATGAATCAAGATGAACGCCAAGATGAACGGTTTGTTGTCACACATCACACGTCCAAAAGGCCTGGCGTCACTCCACCTCCACCGCTACCGCACAATCTGTAGGAACTGTGTGAGAATATTCAAGCTGCATGGGATGGATTATAACATGACACCATTAGGTTCCTCTACAGCTCCATGCCGAGATGTCATTATTGCATATTGCATTAGCAAACATGGTGGTCCAATGCCATACTGAGACACTACTCCTGTATGTGTAGCTCAATAAATATTGATCATATCAGTCTAAATTTATCATCATTTATTGTTCCAGCAAACTGATGATAATAACTCCAGACTCTTATGGTTAACTGCTTAACATTTTATGTTTAAGTAAGCAGGAAACTCTTATAGCTTATGAGATCCCCTGGCTGGATGGTTTCCTGCTCGGCTGAATGATATGCTTTCGAGTTGTGGTGATGAGGTTCTCATTGGCAAGCAGCAGGCTGATGATGACATTGTGGAGTGTTTTAAAGCTCCCGTTGGGCTTCCCACAGAGAGTGCAGTGCAAGCTGCTACAGAGCTTGACGTGTGATGTGCTTGTGAGTGTTCTTGCTGAAGACGGTGGAGGAAGGCTGTGTTATGATGGGTGTAGCTAGCGTGCTGTGCGAGGGCTGTGTTGGTGATTTGACAGGAGTGGGTGCACCGGGGGTGTGCGTTACTGCTTATGCAGGGGGAATATGTGACAGCTCTGCTGCCACCAAACCCTGAAGATCACCTTTATGCTTTGTGTACCATCACTGAGCCGTCAGCTCTCACGTTATGTCTGTCTGGTCGAATCATCATGGGGTATTAACATGGGTGTATAAGTTGTCAATTAAGCTGCAGCATTACAGGCTTAAATGTGCAGCCAGTTCACCATCTTTCTGGGTAAAAAAGCTTTATTTACACAATTGTCCTTCTATCCCCAATGCAGTCATACCATGGTCGGAAATGACGTAGCTTTTAGGTGACCACACCAGTATTGCAAAATATAGCAGCAGACAGATTAATACACATCTTATTATTCAAATATAGCTGAGGAAAATGAGCTAACAGGGCCGACGAGTGTCACGTTGGATGATGATGAGGATTCGTCGTCTGCTATAAGAGGTACTTCCTCTTTAGTAGAGTGTATTACTTAACATCAGCTAGAATAGCTAGCCTAGTTAATGATACAGCCGTGCTGTCTCTGCCTTCTCAGCTACGTCCTTAACAGCATGTCCTTGTCAACACGTTCATGTTCAGACACTCGTGTTGTGGGATAGCAAAGGATAGCAGAACATACTCATCAAGACAGGCAAAGCCAACATTTACATTTACAGCATTTAGCTGATGCTCTTATCCAGAGTGACTTACAAGGTTATTCATATTACAGGTAGGCCAATGTAGTGTTAGCACAGCATTGTCACCCAGACTGGGAATCAAACCACAGTCTCCCACATGGGGTGGTAGCTTCCTGGCGGGTAGTGGTGTTATTTGCTGAGCCACACCAACCACAACGTGGTTGGCTGATAGGCCTTTTGGACCAAAAGAACCCTAGTTTTTGAACTGGTTTGGCTCAGGCTTCATAGAACCTTGGTCCTAATCAGGGAACCAGTCTGCGTTTGTACCAGTTTTTATTGGAACCAAGGACCATCAAACGTCAACAAAGGGCGTTACACAGCAATAGTAAACAGTACTTTTTTTAAACAATTGAAGAAGCATTAAAAAACTATATTCCTCCTCACCCTCAGTGTGTGAAACAGGCTGAATTTCCATCATATCTCTGTAATCAGTAGCTACCCAATAGTGGAAAACTACTTTTAGGATGGTTTAGGTTGATGTATCCCTTAATCATTGGCTCAGCGGCACTGGGTTAAAATAAAGTGCTGAGGAGTCGATTCCATGAATTCCAGTAGTCTGAGTTGATTCCAGAAAACCCAGGATCATGCATCAGTAATTTTCTGTAACTGGCTATATTCTACTTGCACTAGAAATGAAAGACGACCAGCTAACAGCTAAATTAAGTTCACTAACTTCATGTTACTTCAAAACTGAGATATAGAAAGTAAAAAAATATGATTCATACATGTTTATATGATTCATACGTGTTTCATACATGAGTTTAAAATAACTGTATTTATACTAGCTGACATTACATCAAATACAGCACTAAGTGAACCATGCTAAAAAAGAAATGAACAGATTTGCGCATTAGACACTGCTGTGTAAAGGCACTGCTTTATGGTTTTACACCAGTACCAAGTCAAGTCAAGTTTATTTATATGCGCCCTTTACAAGAGATGTGGTCACCAAGCCTCTTTACAGAGAAGCTGAGTCCAAACCCCCAATGAGCAAGCCAATGGTGACAGTGGCAAGGAAAACTTCCTTTAGAGCAAGAGAAGAAACCTTGAGAGGAATCCATCCTCCTCTGTTCCACTTCAGATAGCAAAACAAGCACAAAAGCAATATTAAAAAGAGTAAGATTTTCCAATTATATGCAATATTAAACATAGAGTAACCAATAACTGTGAGAGTCCAATCAGAGTAGCAATGTGAAACAGACCTGAAAGTCTGAATGAAACTTACAGCCACTGTTACCAGTGAAACCAGTGACTACTGTAAGGAGTTTATCACAGTGAAAACCTTGAACATTAATAACGGCTGCTAAAAGCCTACAGTCATGATCTATTAGTAAAAATGTGAGAAACGTTCAGCGTTTGTGGGGCAGGGGAAGAAATGTCTAGTTACTTTGTGAAGGAGGAAAAGAAAAGTCTGTGGTGAAACAGCAGGATCATCGGAAGGGGTACCAGCCTGTCAGTGTAAAGACAGGTACAAATTTGGAATAAACTGACTTTATAATAACAGCGTTTCTATCATGTAGGTTCAAGTTTCTATTAAGCGATTGATTACTAATGTGGGTAAACAAGCATCATCAATCATCCCAAAAATACAGATTATTCACATTTCGAATTTATTGTTAGCGAGTTACGGCTACGGTCTGAGATAAGCTCGGACTCCAGCTGAAGTCTGTCTGAACACTATCGCTGAAAGGTGTCAGTGTTAGCTGTCTGCCGAGCTCGCTGTCTGCTCTAATGAGGGCAGGACATACTCCAGTGACTGACACTCCGTTAACGGCATCCAGAAGTGCCCCGCTGGGGGGAACTGATGCCTAAAAATACACATACGTATAATAAAGCAATATAAGATAAGAGAGTTTTGTAGCTACAGTTAGTTTAATCATTATCATCCAGGTCACTTGCATATTCACTGGGTTTTATTTTAGGTGTTTTTTTCCTTCACTGCATGTTGTATATTTATTTTATGTATGGGTTGTAAAAGCCGTTTCCCCAGGGCAATTCACCCTGCAGTCAATAGCTGCCAGCAAGCAGTTGCATATTTCTCTTACGTTAGCTACATCTGCTGATATTGCCCACATTTATGGCTTTCAGTACTGCAGCCTGGATTGATTTAATGGTCATGGTCCATCTCCTCCATCTGAGGCACCTACAATTCACAGCTTGAAAGCTAAGTAACTAGCCAGCCGCTACATTCGACTAAATAATGACTAAATAATGACTAAATAGAGTGTGAGTTTGCTAACTTGCTGTTGTATGTGATATTGAAGTTGCTCAGCTGCATAAAGTACAACAAACAAGATGTAATTCTAATTTAAAAAGCAAATTAGACCAGTTTCATATTTCATTTGTAAATACAATTAATTATGTCAAATATGCCAGGACATCAACCTTCAAATGCATTTTTTGGGCAAGCATGATGATGATGATGATATTAATAATGATAATAATAATTATATATATGTGTGTGTGTGTGTGTGTGTGTGTGTGTGTGTGTGTGTGTAGTTCCAGTCGCCTTCCATCTCAATTACCTCATCAGCCCAAATACTGTCATGAGGAATTGTCAGCTGCTGACAGTTTCAGAGAATAATAAATTAAGCATGATGGTCGATCTATTATGCTTTGCGATTTCATTTCACTACATACTACCACATTTTGAAAGCTGATGTGACTCTAACATAGGAAATAAAACAACAAAAAATCTACACCAGGACAATAATCTATAACATCTCCCACAATCCACCACAAACTACTTCAAGAAATGCAAGCTGAGTCTTTTCGATTGGCGCTCACAGACAATGGATTTGATCACCGAAAATCTATTGGTTGATCCAGAACAGGCTGTGAAAACTTTTGCATACAACCCTAAATGTCCTAACATAAAACCTATTTACGGTACATAGTTTAGTCGTGTTAACAGACATAACCAACTGCCTTTATGCTTTTATTATGTATAATCAAATGTTGTGCGGTTCAGGGACAGAGATGAACAACACTGACACACTGCATGTTTCAACAAATAGAGGGCAAACTTGGTTTACATTGGATTACTTTTCTGTTTTTTTCTATCCTTCAGTGTGTTATGGAGCTGTTTGTGCATGTAATAGCCTGCAAAGTTATAAAGCCCAAAGAACACGCCAGAGGGAGAAACTACCACCCACCAAAAATCAATTTCTCAGTTGCCTGAAATGCTTCATTGGAATTCCAGCCCTTTACTCTGTCACAAGGTGACATCATCTTGTAACACTGTCCTTACTGCCCGCCTACCGGCCAGCTTGGCACACCCTTACACAATGCACGGAGAGCTAAAACAGTAAAAACTAGCAACTCTGAAACGTCCTGCTCCAGACTAGCTTGTGAAGGTGGACTGAGTCTACCTACTTGTTCCACCAGACTTTCAGGGTCAGACTGTGGATCAAACTGATACAACAGAACCAGCGTCATTGTAAGAATAGCCACAGCAGTGTGTGGCAGGGGATGCCTCTTTATTAATCATTAAGAGGCGGGGCTTAAAGAAACAGGGGCTCTAACAGAGCGTTGAGGGTGAATTCAGAAAAAATTGTGTTTTGGGGAAACTAAAGCATGTAAATCTAATCTAGTAGACCCAAATAATAAAATTATGACCAATTAAAATGAGCATAATAGGTCCCCTTTAAAGTATCATATGTGTGCGATAGCCCTGCTCATTCCTTGTTCACCCCTACTTGAGGACACGGTTTTCGCCAAAAACTCTAGTTAACTACTGCCACTGAAGTTGTTTTAGCTACTCATGCGAAGGTGGAGACCTTGATCCAATTACATACAGCTCCTTTAATAATCCAAAGTGAGATTTCTCCACCCCCAAACACCAAGGTGGAACTCATGACTAAGCCTGGGATTATTCAGCAAGTAAAGGTTCAAACTTTGTGGAATCAGGTGTTTTCTAAGGATTTGAATGACGAAGAAAGAGGTTTACTGAGTCACAGGTATTTTTTTTTTTGCGTGGGAAAACTGTTGGGGCATGGAAGCTACCGAGCGAACCAAAAAGTTTACTGGGGGATTTGGGCGAGTCGGAGGCTGAGCATCACTGATGGAATAAAAGTGCAGAAGGCATGTCTGCCGAGTCACCATATGATTTCCAACACTCCGGTTATTACCACGATTTAAAGAAAAGCTACAGACATCCGAGAGACATGCAGGAATAACAGGATTACTCTTCTGAACCGGCGCGCACTGGACAGATCCGTTTCTACAGCAGCGTTCAACTCTGCTCACGTATGTATATCCTGCTCTCTGTGCCAAAAGCCTCGGGGAGACACGCGGTTCCGGTGCAGAGCTTGCGCTGCCAGCTGTCTCCACAAACAAAGCTATCTGCATTCAGCAACCAGTGCAGGAGATACAACAGCTAGCTAAAGCTGCTACTGCTGCTGCACATGAAGAGGGTTAGCTGAGGGCCGAATTAACTCTTTCAGAGATCAGAGGGTGGATGGAGGCTGAAGTGATCCACAGGGAATGAGAGTCCCAGCTTATATCCACAACCATAAAAATACTGGATACTGGATACTGATTACTGGTCCAGCAAATAAACCTCAATACTGCTGTCTGTCTGTCTGTCTGCTTACATACCTACCTGGGCTGGGACGATGATGCACCGCAAAATCGATAAATTCAATAATTAATTTCCGTTTTTTTTATTATGTAATACAGTACAACAAGCATTTTGGACAGCTTCCATTTTCTTCCTAGGAGGGCAACAAAGTCATAAGGTCTTTTTTTCTCCATTTAGCAGCTCCTGTGAGCTGGTGCGTCTCCTTGTTTTTGAGCTTTCTTAGTAGAACTCCGTCGCAGCAGATGGCGCAGCAGTTCAGTGCTGGTGCTTCAGTCCACTCATCCAACTTCATGTTCAAACTTTCCAGTTCCACCTTAAATGGTGCAGCAGTTACAACACAACTTATGTTCAGCTGGTGCAACTGGCGGCAGATCCTTTCCTCTTTGACTGTTTCTCAGCCATCTCTCCTTCTCGACAATGTGTGGAGTTCAGCATGCACTTGTGCACACAAACCTGATAGCTAGCGGACTGTGAGGAGATATTTGCTGAATTTGATTTTAAAAAAAGTATTAAACAGCAAAAATCTACATGTTTTGAAAAGATCTAACAACAGCTAAATATTAAACTACAAAATATCATCTGGCTGCACACCAGTGTGTTATTCACTCACTGCTGTATGTGTAAATGAAGTAAACCAGGACTTGAGCTTCTGGTAATGGACTGCAATGCCAAATGACCATGCATACAACAAACAGACAAATTAAAGCAAGTTAAAGTTCCCCACCTGTCCAGCAGGGACAGAGCGAACTCTGCATCCCTTCTTATGCCTTTCAACTCCCAGTGAAGCTGAAACAAGCTTCTTTCTCTGGTTTGAGTTTTTTTTTTATTCATTGAGTTACATTCTGGCACCTCAGCTTCTTGTTTAAATGGTCTCGTTCCAGCATTAATGGCGCAGCAGTTCCGTGCTGGTGCCTCAGTCCACTTGTCCAGCTTCATGTTCAAACTTTAAAGTTCCACCTTCAATGGTGTAGCAGTTACATTCAAGAGCCTTAAGCAAAAATGGAAGTGATGCACCATTTAAGGTGGAATGGAAAAAAATGTAAACAGGAAGCCAATTTTAGCCTCTCTGAAAACTCTCAGATGCTCTCTCCACCATGGAGACACCTCACAGTCAACTCTCTGAGGTCTCTCAGTTGTTGAAATGCTCTGGTTTGATCTAAGAACTTCTCTCTCAGTCTTAGTTCTTCAGCTGCCAGTTGCACCAGTTGAACGTAAGTTTGATCGTAAGTTGGGGTGTAAAGTCTATCCTGGTTTAAAACTAGCGGCGCACAGATTTCTGG
Source organism: Semaprochilodus insignis (assembly GCA_034552555.1). Classification (NCBI taxonomy): domain Eukaryota; kingdom Metazoa; phylum Chordata; class Actinopteri; order Characiformes; family Prochilodontidae; genus Semaprochilodus; species Semaprochilodus insignis. The sequence goes on along the minus strand of CM067485.1, from coordinate 19,734,129 downwards.
TTGCACCACAGACACTTATGGTACATGTTAACTAGTAGCTGCTACTTGGAGCTGTTTTGCTATTTAAACTGAGATTTTCAAGTGCAATATTTTAACAGCACTTCATTAACGAACGGTTGGTAATGTGAATTCACTGAACATCAGAAAGGTAGGCTTATGTGACGTTGCTCTGTTCGGACACTCTTGTAAAGTTGGATTGAGGGCTCTGGTTCTGTCTGTGTTGTGTTGCAAATCTGTGGCTCAGAGGTGTGTAATATATTCTGTATCTGGTCAACAAATCGAACCCTACGTTAATGTCGGCAAACTGATCCAAGAGGCGTAGAGAGGTGTAAGATCTTTCCTGCAGAACTGGTTGATGCAAACCGAGACGTATTCCGTTTTCTTGAACATTTCCCAATTGATCAAATCTACCAGCTATTTAACAGACTTTTTAACACAGAACTTACACTGTCTGTAGGGTATGTGTCTAAGCTACAGCATAAATCTACAGTGAAACTATGTTACGTGGTGCAACCGGTTAAATTCTAGCAGCTTGTAAACTTGAATGTAGTGGCAACGATCAAGCTTATGTTCAGCTGGTGCAACTGGCTGCAGATCTTTTCCTCTTTGGCTGTGTCTCGGCCATCTCTCCTTCTTGACAATGTGTGGAGTTCAGCACGTAGCCCCTCATGCATGCAGAACCTATAGCTAGCAGACCGTGAGGAGATATTTACTGAATTTAACAAAAAAAAAAGTATACTGGGAAAAAAAAAGGATCATGCATCTTTTAATCAGCAAACATCTGCTTGTTTTGAAAAGATCTTATAACAGCTAAATATTCAACTATAAAATATCGTCTGGCAGCGCACCAGTGTATCTGTCTGTCTGTTTGTCTGTATGTATGTGTCTTTGTCTGTCTGTCTGTTTGTCTGTATGTCTGTATGTATGTGTCTTTGTCTGTCTGTCTGTTTATCTAGTGTTTATTTCCTCTCAATGCTCACAACGTTCCCTGTACTTTTTTCACCTCATTCCACCGGGAATGTTCTCCCATCTCAGAGCAACAGAACCCATAGTGTGATCTGCATCAGAACACAAACAATCTGAACAATAATAACCTGCTCAGGCACACACACACACACGGCAAGCCAGGCTCTACTGTAACCATGCAACCAGTTACCAAGGTGAGGAGAATGCTCTTCCCTCGCACAGGCGGAGAGAGAGAGAGAGAGTGGACAAGGGTGAGAGAGAGAATAAAGAGAGAAGGATGATGTGAGGAAAGAAGTGCAATCTTCTCTTTCTTGTGAGAAGTGCTAATAAAAAAGGCATTAAGTGTTTGAGTAGGTTTAAAGCCACAGCCAGAGACGAGGCTATTCACAGCGGCAGCGGGCTACTTAAAATACAAAGATAGTGAAACTCTAAGCTTCATATTTAGATTAGAGTCTGAAACTGTCTCGGCTGGAGTCTTCTGTTTAGCAGCTTGCGTGCATGTATGCAGTAAATGCGGTGTTTCTGCAATACTGCTGAAAGGCCATGCTCGCTTTCCATAGATAAAAACGGGAATGGGGTGCGGGACTTCTGTGCACATCCTGCAAGCTGCAACACAAGAGGTCAGTGTAGGGAGAGAGGAGAAAAGTTTGGCATTAGGAGTAACCTTGGGCACCTAAAGGACCCCCGACATTCAGATACATAATCGCTTGGCTCTCAAACCAGTAGAAAAGGGGGCACGTTTTTAACGGGTTTGATGGATCCTGGGAATCAGCACCAGCACCAGCACCATGTATCCCTCAGGCAGTCAACACCACTCAACACCATGTTGTCTCCTCTCCACTCCCTAAAAGAATGTGGACATAGGAGCTTGTTGAGCTATAATATGGAGTTGGCCTCCTTTGCACCTATAACAGCTCCCACTCCTCTGGGAAGGCTTTCCACAAGATTTTGGAGTGTCTGTGGGAACTGGTGCCCATTCAGTCAAAACAGAATTTGTGAGATCAGTCACTGATGTTGGACAAGAAGGCCTGGCTCACAACAGATAAATAAAGGAATAATAACAGAAGAAATAATAAATTAATAAAAGTCAAGTACAACAGTTACATATGTCCCATTATGCTATTAAGTAGCATCATCTGTGCCTACAAAATTCAATATCACCTCTGTGACTATTGTCACTAATATCCTATCAATGATAAGCTGCTCTCAGTCACATGCAAATATCTATTTACTGCTAGAGACAATTCTGTACCCGCCAGTAATACTAAGGCTGAGGATGCCGGTAGTTCAAAAAGTACTGAGCCAGTAAAAAAGTTATTGGGTTCATTTGTGAACTGTGTAGTGACAACAGTGAAAACAGCTGGAGATTTTACCTCCTTAGTTATTGTCAGTCAGCTCACGTACAATGATGCAGTATATGAAAGCACAAGCGGCAATATGTTGATCCAAAGACATTTAGGAATTTGGAGGTAAGACACAATACACTCATCGTCAAAAGATAGTTGCACAAATAGTTGCAAATAGAGTCAACTGCGTGAGAATATTCCAGCTGCATGGTACAGGTTATCGCAGGAAACTCCATACCAAGATGTGTGGCCCCAATGGGTAGCATTGCAATGCCACACTTCCTTCTGGGTGCAATTTTTTTTTTTTTAATAATGAGTTTAATAAGCCAGTGCAAGTTTGTGTTAAATGATGGGTGACACAAAACAAAAAATAACTGGTAACACAGATTTCAGATAAAAAGCATATCATAATTAGTTTGTTGATTTCATTTTTGTTCCTAATAAAATTCTGTTTGCATTGATTTTCATTCCTCCAACCCATCTAGAGCTCTGGGGGATCTATGCAGGAAGGTGTGTGATCACCTGACTATTGGAGCCCCTGGTTATGTTTGCAATGAAACTCAGTGGGCATGTTAAGAAGGATGTGACTGAATCACTGTCCACCACAGGCCTGCACAGTTCACACTCCCCTAACTTCCCAAACAGTCACGTGTCATTGTCGCTCCCTTGGGGCAAATGTGATACTTCCAAATATAATGCTGCTCCTTTCCCCCACTGATTAATTTAGCATTCCCTGGCCTGTTTGGTTAATTCCATTGATTCTCCTCACCCCCTCCCCCTCTCTCTATGCAGGCATCCCTGGGGACAGCATCTGCATAATTTTCCAGCAACATCCTTTTATTAATAACCATCGTTACAGGGCTTGCAGGCGGATGGGAAGCACCACAAAACATGCCTGTGCATGAAAGGTCACTGCCAACAATAACAGACAGAAGAGCAGTTTCTAAAAAGCCTTAAAATTGACAGAAGACTTCCATTTCTAAATGTCCGTTTTCCTCCCTGCATCCCAGAAGTCTTTTCAACAGGCATGAGACCATATCCATACGTCAAGCAGTGCTGCTTACTCCCGAGAAGCATTTTGACAGGGTTTTAGAGCAGCCTTGATTGTACTCACTTGAAGGTTCTTGAAGAGGTTCTTTAAGTGGTTCTTTAAATAGTAAATGCAATGCTTATACCACATACAAAGGTTCTTCAGAAAACTAAAAGTGGTAGCATTGTTAGTACTCTCTTAAAGGTTGTTAAACAGTTCTTGGCTTGGAAGTCCAGGAGAAGCTTTCAACTGGTGTAGAACTGACATTTCACAGTTCTTCAAGGTTCAAGGCAACGGTTGTACTCAGTGGTGGACAGTAATGAAGTAAATGTAATTAGTTACTGTACTTAAGTATTTTTTCTGTGTATCTGTACTTTACTAAAGTATTGCCATTTTGGATGACTTTGTACTTTAACTCCACGACATTTCAAACTCAGATATCTTACTGTTTACTCCACTACATTACGAGAAATGTGAAGTTCCTTTCTGCTTATGTGCACATAAAAACATAACATGTGAAAACGAAACAAGCTTATTCATGGATTCTTAGCATCAATGGAAATGTCCATTTCAGAGAGTGACATTGGAGTCTCTTCACCTAAACTGAGCTGATTAAGAGTCTTGTTCCAGTAATAGTCTAATAGGACATTAGAGCCATAATAAATCATGCTCCTGTTACTCTCCATACTTCAGTACATTTGAAGGTAAATACTTTGGTACTTTTACTCCAGTGGAGGTCTAAAGGGAGGAGTAATATTTTACCTTGGGTATTTCTACTTTAACTCAAGTACATGGTTTGTGTACTTTGTCCACCACTTGCTGTACTGTATATAAAAGTTATTTTTGGAGCTAAAAGTGGTGCACTTTCCTAAAAGTGTCTAAACGCTTCTTCTCTTAGAAGTCTTGTTCTTTTGTTCTGTACCTTTGCGCTCTTGTGCTTGTGGATTCTGTTCTTACCTAAGAACAAAAGCCAGATAAGAAAACATTTGTGAATGTCAGAATCTTGGTAAAAACTGCCTAAATGGGTTTTTATCAAAAATAAATTATTTAAAACTGCCAGGGAATGATGCCCAATGTTTTTAACTTTGAATGGAAGTTAATGGAAGCAGACTTTTTTTTCCAAGTAATTCTGGACCATTTTAAATGGTCTGTTCATAGTTTAATAGTATTTTTTTTTGATGAGCCGGTACCTACCTATTTGGGTTCATTCTGTACAACCCTCTTTGTTTTGTTTTACTGTGCTGTACTGTGAAAACTGCTGCTGGCTGCTAAATTTCCTTCGGGATCAATAAAGTATCTATCTATCTATCTATCTATCTATCTATCTATCTATCTATCTATCTATCTATCTATCTATCCACTTAAAAACACAACAAAACAACAGTAATGTTATTAGACAAACAGACACTGAAACTTTGCACTCTAATTTGCACTCTGTTAGGATGTTCACATTCTACCTTTCAGTTTTATATGTTTACACGCATGAAATCAGTCCACACAGTGGCGTTCAAGACTGCATATTCATTCTCTATACAATACAGTACAGTAGGCATCTGTTATTCTCTGTCTGGGCTCCTTGTTTCAAATACATCAAAATGACTATGTAATTTACAGGCTGACCTACTATAAACCATGTGGCCTACATAGCTGCTGAATTTAAATCAAACATCTTTTATTTTTAGGTCCACATACAAGGTTAATGAAGCGGGTGGCAGAATCTGTGTTAGTTATCAACTGTGATTATTTTTGTGTACCAGTGACGTCCACAGCTCACATGAAGCTTCTCTGATGCCGGATTAACTGAACAGCAGAATGCACTTCTAAAATAAGAGAATGATTGTTTTATGGCTGAACTCAAAGAGCTATAGATGTCTTATGTATTATATGTGCTCTGATGAAACATAATTGTCACTGAAAAGAAATCAGCCATCAGTCAAGAACCGGATGTCTGTGATGGATACTCTTCCAGGGGTGACAAAAAAATCCAACTGAAATTGACTACACCATCAGACTACATACATAAACAGAACCCTGGCGGTTAAGATTTGTATGCCTTAAGACCTTGTACATGTCCGATATTCCATTCAACATAAACCAAATGGCAATGTTTTGTTTATGATACATAACTTGACAAATGGGGGCTAACAGCAAACTATATAAATGTAAATATTCAGTGGAGGCCGATGTACCATAGTGGACACAGTCGTACACCATTTTTAATTTGTGGCCGTATTTAAGAAACTATGAAATGATATTGAATAAATCATACGTAATTGTTATCTTATATGTTTAATAGCGTAGAGTCCTTGCCAATGTCTCTTAATATCGGATCACATGGTGCATAGTGCATATTGATCTGCTATTCTCCTACCTGCACTGTACACTTTATATATCTTACACTGTTTACAACCACATACTTAACTGCACACTTTGCTACCTCAACACACTGTAATTTCCTACATGTACTCTTACATTAAGCTATTGTTTGTTTGTCTATTTGTCTTTGTGCTGTACACTATATATATATATATACTCTGCCTGGCCAAAAAAAGGTCACCACCTGGATTTAGCTAAGCAAATAGGTAAGACCCTCCCATTGGACAATTACTGCATGGGTGATAATGTTTCAGCTGGCAACAAGTTATTTAACCCTAACTGATGCAGTGAGTAGCTTCTCATTTGTTAAACAAACATGTGGAAAGACACGTCCTGTGGTCGTGGAAAAGATGTTCATCTGTTTCAGAAGGGTCAAATTATTGGCATGTATCAAGCAGAGAAAACATCTAAGGAGATGCTGAAACTACTAAAATCAGGTTAAGAACTGTCCAACGCATTATTAAAAAGTGGAAGGACGGTGGGGAAACATCATCTTCAACATCAAGGAAGGAATGTGGTCGGAAAAAAATCTTGAATTATCGTGATGGGCGATCACTTAAATGTTTGGTGAAATCAAATGGTAGAAAAACAGCAGTAGAACTCAGGGAGATGTTTAATAGTGAAAGTAAGAGCTTGTCCACACACACAATGCGAAGGGAACTCAAGGGATTGGGACTAAACAGCTGTGTAGCCTTAAGAAAACCACTTGTCAGTGAGGCTAACCGGCAAAAACGGCTTCAATTTGCTAGGGAGCATAAAGACTGGACTCTGGAGCAATGGAAGAAGGTCATGTGGTCTGATGAGAATGAGATTTACCCTGTTCCAGAGTGATGGGCGCATCAGGCTAAGAGGATAGGTGGCTGAAGTGATGCACCCATCATGCCTAGTGCCTCCCGTACAATCCTGTGGGGGCAGCGCGATGATCTAGGGTTGCTGCAGTCGGTCAGGTCTAGGTTCAGCAGCGTTATGTGCCCAAAGAATGAGGTCAGCTGACTACCTGAATACACTGAACCACCTGGTTATTCCATCAATGGATTTTTTCTTCCCTGATGGCACGGGCATAGTCCAAGATCCAGGATTCATCGCTCAAATTGTGAAAGAGTGCTTCAGGCAGCATGAGCCATCATTTTCACACATGGATTGGCCACCACAGAGTCCAGACCTGAACCCCATTGAGAATCTTTGGGATGTGCTGGAGAAGACTTTGCGCAGTGCTCCAAATCTCCTATCATCAATACAAGATCTTGGGGAGAAATTAAAGCAACTCTGTACAGAAATTAATGTTATAACATTGCAGAAGCTTGTGGAATCGATGCCACAGCGAATGCGTGCCGTGATCAAAGCAAAATACATTTATACATTTTTTTTAAGAAACCCGATAGTGTTTCGTTATACTGTACAACCCTGTATTGGTATAATGACAAAGTTGAATTTAACTGAATTGAATTGAATCATTACAAAAATGGAAGTAACGAGAATGGAAGTAACTGAGAAGACGTGCACTATTAGTGGCTGAACGCTATCACAGAGAAGTGGCAAAGACATCAGTCTGAAATATTAAAATCATCTGTCAGAAAAGGAAGAGACATAGCTCAGAGTGTGCACTAATACGGCACACAGAGTCTAATCCTCTAAGAAGAGCTGAAGCACGTCCCTCACTCCTACTCATTCTCAAATCTGTGAGGCTTGTCAACAGGTAGGCACAATCCTAGATTAGCATTAGCTTACAGCGCTGGGCACATGGTCAAATGTGAAATGATATGCAGGAGGAGACGATTGTAGATGCGACCTCTAAAAACTGACACACACAGCAATGGGTGGGCTGTAGCGAGAGTAAGCATTATAAGTACTTGGGTACTGTCTTGGGCCATTCGATCATTAAGGACCCATCACAAAGACATTTTCCCCGCCTCTGGGTCTCCATTATCGCTGCCCCAGATGTCCGTATGTCCAACATATAGTGTCATATGTGCCTGTGGCTATTAGCTTGATTAATAATCATTCATGTTGAATAATGTGTGTGTACTATGTATTTTATCTCGGTCATATGTTTGGTGTCTTGTCCATGCCTAGTACGAATCGTCCCTCATGGACAAATAAAGTTAATTCAATTCAATTCAATTCAATATGTAAGATTTTTATTTATTTATTTATTTTTTAATAAACTAAAATTATCAACATAGTATGAAGAATAGTTTTGATGGTCCATTTAGACATCTTTACAGAGATATCTATATAAGTTAGCATGCTAACCAGCTAGTCCTAGCCAGCCTTATCTTGTAATACCACTTTGTACCTGAAGAGGCGATAGGGGGTCACTGTAGTGCTGAAGGAGATGAATCCGTTCAACATGAGAGGATGGAGAACAATAACTGATGCCCCGATGGCGTATTCTAACATCTTATCAATCATGCTGAAGGTGTTGCTCCCGGTTAGATCATATAAGGACAGATAGCCAATGAAAGCAATTATGGCTAAGGCTCCACCACCGGAGACGCTCTTGAAGGGTAAAGGGATGATGTTGACCTTGCTGTGTTTCTTCTAGGCTGGTAAGTAAACAGCTTTTAATGTTTATACTGAGGAGGAGGGACTGTGTGTTTCTTATAATAGCAGTGGACACCACCACTTTCCAGCTGCCCCCTGTTTTACTGAAGTATGAACGCGACAGGTAATAAACTGCTCCTTTAATAAGATGGGAGTGGCTTACTCGATTACACTGCATGAAAAAAGTCCTATACACAATAATGATGAAAACATTTAGGGAGATTTAGGGGATGAAAACTGGTCACTGACTATATTGAAAAACAAAAGAAGTGAGGAAAACTGTATTTGAAAATGAGAGTTTGATATGGTATGTAACTGTCTTTGTTTTATCCTGCATCCATTTAGAATATGTAGAATATTAGAATAATGAATATGGAAATAATAAAGATAAAGAATACAGCAGAATGTATCGGGTGTACTTTCTGTGGACGTACTTTGGCCTCAGATAAGAATGAAAGGGGAAGAGCACGTGCTAGCAAGCAATGAAGTATGCAAATTGTGCTTCAGAACAAGTCCAACTAAGAACGCTCAAACATCAGAGAGAGAGGTGACTGCTCCCGTTTTCAATATCACTGAAACATTTAACAAGTTATTTTTGCATTCTGAACAAGAACAGTTTTTACGAGAGCAATCTTATGTTTATTTGGATGAAGTTAATCCTCAATTCTATATGACTTTGGTATTAAAAATGTTATTAATTTCCAAAGTATCAGATAAGCTCACAACAAAAACTTACTACCTGTGACTGAAATGTACCTACTAGTGTGAAACACCTTCACGAGCACCAATAACAGCTGTGATTGGATTTGGCATGTACTGGACAAGTTTCTGGATGTAGGCCACATCAATGTTCAGACACTCTTCCATCAAATAATTGCTCAGTTGGGCCAGATTTGGTGGATGCCTTCCCTGGCACAATTCTGGAGGAATTTCCTGTAGACTGGGATTTCCATACACCTGCAGATTCAGCTACTTCCTTCACACTATGGTCTTTGGCACACCCAAATGCAGTCACTCCTTTTAGCCAATCATTAACATCTGCTTTGGAGCCATTTTCCACACATGGAACGAGACATTCACTGCACTGTAGCACCTCTTCTCAATCTATGAATCCCGTCATTCACACAGGTATTTACAGCCCCAGCATCATCGTGCAGCGCCATCTGCAGGAGCCTGAAGTTACTACCAACTTAAACAAGTAAGGTGACAAGTATTTCTAAGTATTGTATCGAAGTTGAAGTTTTCAGTATTGTGACAATACCGCTTCAGACCCCCCCCTTTCCTCACTCATTTTCTGATATTCCCTTATTCATTACAAGCATGCTAAACACTTTCTAAACACTTCCATGAAACTGCACTGCAATGGCACGGAATCATTTCTCCGGGGATGTTGTTTTCTGAGGATGGGTTGGAAAAGAAAACTGGATGTGCACTGAGGAGATGTGTTATTGATGTTCTCCACTGGGACACTGCTCTGACGTTACAGATATCCATGTGCCTCATGGCAAGGTTTACTGATGCTATAAACAGACCAAATTCAACTGGGAATAATGGTGAGTCATCATCTGACATTAAAATTAATTGCAATCTGCCACAAGAAATACCAGTTTAGACAAGACGGCATCCCAGTCGTTCTGAGATGAGACTGTCACCTCAGTGTCTTTTTGATCAAGCGCATGTGTTTCAGCACAGATCTGAGGCCAGGCTGAACAAGCACAGATCACAGTCATAAGAACACAGAGTATGAAATGAAAACACCTCTTAATTTGAAAGGTAAGCTCCCGGGACAAAATTAAGTCACCTGTGACTGAAACTTACCTAACAGCGTGTAATACCTCCAGGAGCCACAATAACAGCTGCAATTGGATTTGGCATGGACTGGACAAGTTTCTGGATGTAGGCCACATCAATTTTCAGCCACTCCTGCATCAAAGAATTGCGCAGTTGGGTCAGATTTGGCAGATGCCTTCTCTGGTACAATTCCGAGGTGAATTCCCTGTAGACTGGGATTTTAGCCACTGCTGGTGGAGCCGTATGACCATACGCTTCCATACACCTGCAGATTCAGCTACTTCCTTCACACTATGGTCTTTGGCACGCCCAGATGCAGTCACTCCTTTCAGCCAATCATTAACATCTGCTTTGGAGCCATTTTCCACACATGGAACAAGACATTCACTGCACTGTACCACCTCTTCTCAATCTATGGATCCCGTCACTCACACCCTGCAGGTACTTATAGCCCCATCATCCTTGTGCAGCTCCATCTGCAGGAGCCTGAAGTTACTACCACCTTAAACATGCGAGATTACCTGATTTTCTCTGGGGAGCTTATATGGAATAGAGAAACAACCAAGATAACCAAGACAGTGACCATTTAGCCCAGCTGCCTTTAATTTTAACAGAGTATTGCTTGTTTCATTCCCGGTTTCGCTGTTGACTGCTTTGCCCCTCAGTCCAACTAGAGTCCAGCTTGGTCACAAACAGCCCAAAAAAGGGAACTAAGATCAGCGAGCCACTCCAGCAGGTGGAAAAGACCTAACAATGGGCCAAGTTTCTTTAGCACAGAGATTTGATTATGTCCAGCCTGGCCTGGTGTGATGAAACATATACTTATAGCCCCATCATTCTTGTGCAGCGCCATCTGCAGGAGCCTGAAGTTACTACCACGTTAAACACGCAAGGTGACTAATTATTTGTCAAATTAGCTTATGCAAATGTCACACAATTTTCTTCCAAGTAATTCTGGACTATTTCTACTGAGGTATTCTTCATGAAATCATGAGATCAATTAACAGTAGAGATATTTAAAATATATCTAGCATTGTATGGCTGAATGTTATAAACTAGGTTAATTTGCGCCCAGATAGACATGATGACTGAGTGAAAAGGAGTGTGTGTGTGTGTGTGTGTGTGTGTGTGTGTGCACGTGTGTGTGTATGACTGAAGGGGAGGGTTGTGAATCTGCATTTACAACTGACTGGGCTGCATCTGCGATTACGGCTGAGCGCTGGTTGACTCGCTCCCGGCAGCCGACGCAGCACGTGCCTTCTGAACAGAAGGAAAAGGACCAGAGAGTGGGGGAGAACGCTGCACTACAAGCCCTCCATTCAACAGCACAACTACACACTCCGCTCCTCTGTCTCTCATACCATATCCAGCCACGTCCAAAACTATGCACTATTCACTATATACTGCATTATTCTGGTTCACTTCAGTTCAAGTTCATTGTGACACCGTGTACAATCCTGTAGTGGAGTTATTAGCAGGATGTTCCCAGAACTATGCATAATAAGAAGAAATCAAATTAATGCTGCATGTCTCTGCAATGCTGATTACAATTCAGTTAATTATTAATTACAACTAATTATGAATATTAGGAAAGGATGGACATTCTGGATTGACAAAGCATGCAAAACGTCTCAGAATCTGTGATCTTATCAATGTCAATAAAGCAAACAGTGCTGGTCTGGGCAAACTCATTTGGACACGTCGACCATGTGAAACCACCATGACAGAAAGTGTTCAAGTGGTGTATCCCAGCAGACATGGAATACCCACTGTGCCATATTCCATGGAATGTGGCAACTGTGGCCGCGTGAACAAATACAATTAGCATATTGCACCACAAATGTTCTGCTATATTATAGCACTTTACACATGGTTTTCATATGATTACTACCAGAAATGTGCATATCATTTTGATGTTTGGGTATCTGTAGGAGTTAATGAATGGACAATCGCTTAATGACGGAGAGGGAAAAAACAACAAAACACAAAAGGTTGAAGATCATGTTATATATATTTAGGGTGTAAAAACTTTGATCTCTTTTTCTGCACAGTGTAAAAGCTCTAATTCTTCTTTCAGTTTAGTGAATATTCATGATGGACAGACCAATAGAATTGCTCCAAAGCTGCTTAGAAATAAACCTTGTTCTATCAGCCTCCACTGCAGGTTACGAAAGCCGTTTTATCCTCCTGTAAAGTTCCATTCTGGAGGTTTTTAAGGTGGACTGTATAATTCCATGAGTGCTATTTTATAGTTGGATGTCTTCACTTTTATTCTAAAGTAAAGCATTAAGATAAATATAAGGAGAACCTTTTATGAGAGTCTAAACTTTTGACTGGTTGTGTATATTTTATTACACACTTAGTTGAGTTGTATTACTAAAAAAAGCCACAAGAAATCGTGTAGAATGAGGCTTTAAATGCTTTAACACTTTGAACAGTAAGATGTGTATTTGAGTTGCTGTGCCCATCAGGTGTAACAAGATATTGTGTCACAATTAGTGTTGTTTATATACCAAATCTCACAGGCAGCTTAGCCTACATAAGCACATTCAGTATCATACACTACACTCCTCCTGGTTCTAGTCTCAGTAAAGGATGTCCAATGGCAAGTACATAGTCACCACATTCCTTTGGTTAAATTTTGTTCTTGTTCAAAATCATGCGATATCATCAAACTGTAAATCCAACATTCAGCAAACTGAATTATGAGTCGAGTGTATCATTACACCCTTAGCAATTAGGGCACCATCTGAACCATTTCACCCTATACCCCAGTTGAACCTGATATCACATGCCAACATGTGGAGAATCTTCATCCTCCATCCATCTCCCAGAAACAATATCAACCTTCTCAGCACACAGGGAACCCACCCACCTCCCCCCATCACCACCCTCAGCCATGTGGCATTATTGAATTACCTGGAGTCGGCCCAATGCGCTCACTATCTTAATGCCAGGCCCTTATCTTAAGACCATTTCACAGTGCCGCCGATACGCCACCTCTGGATAAAACCCCATTAAACGGATTTACTGCTGCAGGTTGACTGAAAAGATCAAGGTTTGAGAGAAGCTCTGTTCTGAGTGTCTAAAGAGCCTTTTGATGGCTGAAGATTAGGGATGGAACGGTTCCCAAGAAATAAAAGGGAAAAGAAAAGTACCGAAACATTCTGTTTGCTATCCTCAGCTCGGTTCACGCGTGCACCGAATGACACTTGATCAATCTGCATATCTGGACATGTGCCTCATAGTATGCTTTGATACAACCGTAGTATGACTACTAAAGGCTCAGTCTCTAAAGCACAGTCAGCTTATTGATAACCTTAGTTACTTACTAGGGCAAGATGGGTTTAATAAATCATGCTATTTGTTGAGCTCCAAATTCATGCAAAATATGAATTTGGAGATTCCTTCAGTTGTCTTTTTGAGCCAGTGCTAGATGCTACACAAGCACTGTTAATGACAAAATGGCATATAAGAAGGACAAGCTGCAGCTCCGAAACCTTCCGCCATCATTCAGGTCTGTTATTTGGGAGTACTTTGGATTTACTGTTGACTATAACAGCAAAGAATGCAAAGCTGTTGGTAGAACTGCGGCAAGCATTGCTGAACATTCAGTGTGTGCTGTATGTTAGCTCCAACATGCATCGTGACTCATTTGATTAATGAATATGGATCATCCCAACCAAACTGCTTCAAAGTCAGAGGACATAGAAGCTTTAGACTAAAATGCTTTTGCTTTGAGTGACCATATACCTCATTTATGTTTATTTTAATAAAGGAAATGATTCATTTTAACACCAACAAAACAATCATAACACTGCTAAAATATACTGTTTTAATAGTGACCATTTTAGCTAATACTGACTAGAACTCACTGGCGGTACATAACTAGCAAACCCAGCTTTGAACAGTCATACACATAAAATCATCATACTTTCATTAAGACACGAAAAAGTTAGATCTCTGTAGATCACTGCATTCATTATTATAATTTATATTCATTTATTTATAGAATTTAATGCACTTAATTTTCATTCAAACAGTCTTTTTCTTTTTTCTTCTTCTTTTACTTCTTCTTACTATTATTATTATTATTATGTCTTTTATGTCCCATGTTTTTATGTGTAAGGATATGTCTCTTATCTGTTATGTTCACACCACACGCTGCACCGGTAAGGCCATTAGCATTCTGAAGGACCCCACTCATCCCTTACACGGACTTTTTTCACTGCTGCCGTCTGGCAGAAGGTACCGGAGCATCCGTGCTGTCACTGCGCGGTTCTGTAATAGCTTTGTCCCACAAGCAGTCAGACTTTTAAACACCAGAGACTGAACTAAACCCCCCCACCCCCACGACCCATAGCATTTTAAATCTGTCTGCATCATATTTATCTTATTTATACATTCCACACTTTACTACCTCAGTGCTGTGTTTCATGTTTCATGTGCGTTGTATGCTGCCTACATATAACGTCACAGCATGTTCAATTTCTATGCACCTTTTTATGCACCTTATTACCAATACCTACCTGTTAAATATCTATGCACCTTACACTCATTACCTCTACTCAGAACTGAGTCATATTTATTGTATTTATTGTAGTGTCTTGCACGTTGCACTTTCTGCAGTCTGTCCTGTGCTGTACTGTTTTTGTCTGTACTGTATTGTTTTTTGTTCTTGTTTTGTTCCACGTGGCACCCTTGTCCTGGAAAAAACGTAATTTCATCTCACTGTGTACTTGTACAGAGCTGAAATGACAATAAAAGCCACTTGACTTGACTTGATGATCTAAAAATCATTTGAAAAGTGATATACGAAAATACAGACCAGAAACGTTTACATATTTGCAGAAACTGTTTCGGGATGGACGGCTCTTAATGTTACACACTGATTTACAGATGTTGGGAGACATTTATGTCAAAACAATGGGAACTCACTGCTCACCATGTGGCTATGAGGGACAGGGATGCAGTCCATGCTCTAAAATGCAGGGGCGTGGTTAAAACAAGGCTCCGCCTACAGAGTATTAGTGTTTTCACATCTGAGCTTTTTTCTAGACCCAGCACCACGTGCTCTGAGAGTATGGTGTGCTTGCTCGGGTGTGTATGCAGGTTTAAGCCTGGTAGTGGCCCAAAGAAGTATTCTCTGGTTTTCCTGAAGTTCACTTCCAGGGAACTCTGGTGCGGTCTGCTGTCTGGCATGCAGGGTCACGGGGTTGACTTTGTAATGGTGCTTCCCCTTTTCAAGTTTCACTGTGGTGGGAAAAGGGCTGTTACAGGCAAAAGCCTTATTCTTTACCACTTTTGTTTGTATCCATGGAAAACAATAAAACAGAAGAAGCCAGTGCCTATTATTTTGCAAACTCGCATGAAGAAAAGTGACCTTCGGGAATTGTGCAATTAATCCACAGCTCTGATGGAGTTCTTGCGTGTGAAAGCTAACCAGCGATAAGCCCCTCCCCCAAAAAACAAGCCAGGAATCAATCCTGGGAGCAGACTCAAGTATCCGAGACAAGTGTGAAAATGCCCTAAAACCCCTTTGTGCTTTGTGTTTCGGTAGTGATATGAAAACAGTGGGCAGCGTTTTTGGAAATTCATTTTTTTCAATATAAAAATTCAACTCATGATAAATGTAATTCTTTGAACATCACCTTAAAATAAATCTTTAGTTTCATTACTCGTACATTCACACTTTTATGTGCCTGCGTGAAAGTGACTGAGAAGGTGGTGACTGTGGGAAAGAGATTCTGGGAATCAGCTCGGTTGGAACAGAACCACTCTACTGAATGTGCATTGAAACACTGTGCTGCGGATTTATCTCAACAGAAATCAGCTGTATTAAAACCATATCACACTTGAGTCCTGTGTACCAACCCCCAGGGGAATGGACCAATGCGGACATCTCTACGTCCAGATCCGGTGCGCTACAACGTTACTTACTATGAGGAAAAAAGAGCTGGCTTGCATAATAGGGGGCCGTATAGTGCATGATGGTTGGCTGTTTTTCCACTGTACCCTCTCACTCGCTCTGAGTTCAGGCCTTTGTTTCATTCTTGGGTGAAATCCAACCCACACGGCAGGGAAAACATGCGTGTGAGGGACAGATCGGCTAGCTCTGCTAAAAATAAGCATTTCATTCAGAGGCAGTGCTGCAGTCACCCTCTGCTTTCAAGCGAACAAAATACCTGAAGGCTCTTCTGTCTGATGTCCCATAATGCCTCGCTGTAGCGAGGCAGCCAGGGGAGAGAGTTCGGCAGTTTCTTAAATGTTAATGTGACACAAAAAGCGAAAGGAGCGATACGTTCATGACAGTCTAAATCTGCACTCCAGAAGAGGCTTAACTGTGCTGGCAAGGCCTCGCTGATGGGAAAGAGGACAGCTTATCAAAGCCAATTTTAGAACTGGAAGTTAAGAAACAGGCATTACAGTGTGATTATTAAGAACAAAGTTTTTGACATATCTTGTGATGAACTGGATAGTGAGTCCCTTTCAGTAGGAATGGGCAGGATTTTCCGATACCAAACACCAAGGCTAATATCCCGATACCGATACTGATACTTTACAGCTTGTGATTTTCAACAAAAATAAAAGGTAAATGTGAACAAAGTTATAAGTGATAGTTTGACATTAATATTAAATAAACCCTCAGAGTCTCTCTGTGCCTCTTCTTTAATAACATAATTCAGTTCAGTGTTCAACAGTGTTTAAATTATGTTCAGTTAAAATAGTACTAGTACACGTAAATGGTAAATTGACTAACTAAATGTGTACTGATTAATAATTACTATTAATAAATAGTATTAATATCTCAACAGCTACATTTAAAAGTTCATATATCTAATAAAAATGAAACATGTATTAAAAGTATGCCAGATAAAAGTAAAGAATAAGTATATCTAATTATCTGCTGGTTGTTTTAGTGGTAGTGTAGACCACATGTACCGTGTTGCACCTTATAAGACTTGTTTGTGAGTCTACTGATAATTGGAGGAAAGTCTACTAATAAAAAACCTTTATTTGGGAGCAAGGGGAAAAGGCGGAAGGAGAAGTAGCTCTTATTCCAAAGTAGCAGCACTTCGCTGTTTTTATGTTCTATCTATTTTTATGAGACCGAACACACATCCACCCTAGTAAATAAATAAACGAATGATTTTGCCCTAGAATCGATTCTTAAAAGTGAACGCCAGGATCGGAAGCACCAATATTTAGGTACCGGTCCGCCCAGCCCTACCTTTCAGACTTGAACCTAGCGTTATTTGAAATGCTTGGCTTCATTGGTTTTGCACGGGAGCTATGAGGCTCCAAACATGGACAAAACTGTACAAAAATGGGCCAAATTAATTTGCACAGCTAGTTGAAGCAGCAGTCTGAATATTAATAACAGAGTGTCATACAGAGTCAGGAACCACATAAGCAAGTCTATTTGAGACTACTTAAAAACTCAACACAGTTTGAGGCCAAGGCTTGACGATTCAGGCAGGCGAGTTTGCATCTTGAAGGCAGAAATAATCAATAAACTACTTACTGAAAAATGTAGAACTATCTGGCTTTTTGAGGCACTGCTTGGTTTGCAGTAACAAAAAATCATAAGCTGCATGATCTGAAATAACAGAAAGATTAATTTTTCATAGGGAGGAGTTCAGCCTGCACTCCCAGCTGGGAGAAACTGGAAGAAGACGTCTAAGATCATCAGCTTCAAGACGCCCTGCAGATCGGCTGATCCTCACGTCATATTCGTATATAATCGTGCACAAACGAACCAGCGCTTTCATCCCGCATGACCTAAGGATATTATACCAGGCAAGTTTAAATTTAGACACACTAAACTAAATGGATGTTGTTGGTGATCTTAAAGACTCTACAGTCTTACACTTAACAGCTCCAAGTGATGAGTCTGAAACAGCACATATCCTGATATACCACATATACTCTTGATGTACCACAGTATTATATTTCTCCATATCTCCACCTCTAATATATATTTAGTTGAGCAAAAAACTTCTCTGCACAGTTTAAAAGCTCTAGTTCCCTTTTCAGTTTAGTTTAAGAAAACTGTTTTATTCTCCTGTAAAGTTCTAAATTAACTTTTACTTGTCCTTTTATAATAGAGGTTAATGGAATGTACTCATCCCTGAGCTCAAGGAATTTGTGTTCTGATATCATGCCCACGACATTCCATTTTTGTTGTCAGGACGCCGATCTGGCACATTACGAAATACTCCAAGACAACTTTCCTAGTAATTTCAATTGTCGCTGCAAATGAGATTTAAGTCACATTTTGGGGAACACACATCTAACATAAGAACAACCTTCTAGGAACAATGAGAAAATGTTTATTCAGGAAACATTCCAGATCCGACCATCCTGGAATGTTAAATTGTCATTGTAATTCAAGCTGGATTGGCTTTCTGGTGAAGTGTTCTGGGTGACCACTAATTTCCAGTATTTGTTAGCCATCCCAGCTAGCAGGGAACATTCCCAGAACTTTGGCTAACATTCTCTAAAGTTCCAATCAAGTTTTAAAGAAAATATTTTGGTCTAATGTTCAAAGAATGTTTTACAGGATGTTTATAATTTCAAATATTGTTTCTATAAGGTTAACAGAAGACATAACGTTTTAACTTCAATGTTCAGAGGACATTTTGAGGATGTCGTTAGGGCCACAGATTATATTACATGATAAATAAAGAAGAACATTCTCAGCGCAACATTCGGGAAAATGTTTTATGGATGTTACTGAGACCTGAGATGACACAATGTGTTTAGAGAACATTCTACCTTTAAAAAGAACATTCTGGAAACCAAAAGAAAACTTCCTGCTGAAAACATTCCACTGATATTCACAGAACGTTTTCCGAACAAACAATTTCTACCCGGGTTTTAGCTGGTCATCTGCGTTTATTGTAAGTGGACAACCATACAAATAAAAATGATCTTTAAGGTTTAACATTAAAAAAAAAACTTTCAAAAGAACATTGCAGCAATAAAACTGGACATTTTGGGTATCCAAATCATCACCATTCCATATCAGTCTTCCCACATCTGTAATGGAAAATGGGGGAATGTGTCAGGATTCACATTTGTTAGCAGGGCACCTGATAAAACAGCCAACCAGTATAAGTACAAGGCAGTCCATGTACATCCTCGTGTTTCTCAATGACCCTAACTCTGCATCTCAGACAGCTCGTAATCTTTTTAAAGTGGTCTTGCTAATTGGCTGCCAACCAGGGCCACAGCTAATGCATATCAAAGGTGTGTGTGTGGGATGTGTGTGTGTGTGTGGGTGTGTGTGTGTGTGTTGAGGGTGAGATTTAGGGCAGCTCAAAGCACCAGTGCTTAATCATCTCTTGAGTGGAGCAAGTGAACAGCAGTGTCCAGCTCGGAGATAAGAGTGAGAGACTATGTGCTGTAAATGACCCTACTGAGATTACTCACTGCTAACAGCTGGATCAGAGCAGAGCTCAGCTCAGGGGCCATGAGACACCAATCCATCTTTGAAGAACTGGTTCCACAGCAGGTGGTGGTGGTGGTGGTGGTGGTGGTGGCGGCGGTGGCGGCAGCAGGTTTAGGCTGGCCACTTAGCTACGAACTAACAGGCTTCTCCAGTAATATTAAGAATCAGGTTTATGCTGAATTCACTAAATTCACTGCTGTTTATATTGCTGGAATGTCTTGCAAGTGGGCGGCATGGTGGCGCAGTGGGTAGCATTGTCACTTTACAGCAAGAAGGACATGGATTTGATTCCCAGCTGGAGCGTCCGGGGTCCTTTTTGTGTGGAGCTTGCATGTTCTCCCCATGTCTGTGTGGGATCCCTCCCAGTCCAAAGACATTCAGTCAGGCTGATTAGAGACACTAATAATCCCTGTATCACAGTCAGAATCCTTTATTAAGGAGCAATTTTTACATTCCTTGAAAAAACGCTGGATGTAATTGTATTCCTTTTTGTAAAAGGCTTTGTATTCGCCAGTGTCTTATTCAACTTTTCCTGTCCAACTTAAGTGATGCAGCAGTTACTTCACTGGTCCCACCATTGCGGACCACCGTTGACCGACTAACAGCAAAGCTGGCAGTCCGCTAGTGTATTGCTCAGTGTTTTTTGGGCGCCCTGCTGGTGGTTAAGCAGAGTCTTAGACAAAATGCCACTTTTCATCGCAAACCTTCCACTCACAGTTCAATTTACTTATTTTTGTTTATGAAATTATTTTTAGCGTCAGCAACATTTACACTTAAATAATTATCAGGCCTTTTTCTCATTCTTTTGGGTTGTAATATTTGTCTTAGTTTATTTTCCAAAATAAAAGTCTGTGTGCATCTCAGTTCAGTTTGAGAAAATCAAAACCCAGCTAGATTTTGTGTGTAGGACGGTTATCTGGGTGGTTCAACAGTGGCAAAAAGTCAGTGGGGTGCCGACCTGATTAAGCCAGCTAGAATGAGACTGCAGCGATATTTAAGGTGGAACAGAAATCTGAAAAAAAAAAAGAGAAAAGGGGGGGGGGGGGGGGGGGAATCTCACCTTCATCCTCTTTTCCATGACATTTTGTGTAAAAACATTTTTTTTGGTCCTCATTTCCATTCCATTCAGCATTTACATTTATGGCATTAGCTGACGCTCTTATACAGAGCAATGTTATTCATATTCATAAGGTTATTCATATAACAGGTAGGCCAATGTAGTGTTAGGAGTCTTGCCCAAGGACTCTTATTGGTGTAGCACAGCACAGTTACCCAGACCCGGGAATCAAATCCCCATCTCCCACATGGGGCGGTAGCTCCCTGGAGGTTAGTGGTGTGATCCTCTGAGCCACGCCAACCACTGTAACTGTTCATTGCATCCAAATCATAAAGAAAAAGAAGAGATGCTGTGCAGCTCTGTGAACAGAGTTTGTGCTACAGCACTGGTGAGCAGAGCTGGTGTTGTTTAAAGCTGGTAATTAAACTCTTACTACTCAAACTCAGATCCTCTCCTGCTCTACACTCACCTCCATGAGAAACCTCCCTCAAGCCGATTACAATGAAATCAATAAATCGTCAACTCTCCTACAGTCATTGACCAAGAGTCAACCCTGATTCCCAGACGTGCTGGAGTCAAAGAATTGACTCTTTCGGAATCGACTCTCCATCACTAGTGTTCTGTGGAGGGCGTAGCTCGCTAAGCCACTAGCATGCTTAGTTTTTCTCAGGTTTTCCAGGCTCTGATTTTTCCATTCATTCAGTCACGGCCACCAACCACTGTTTTACTGAAGTCCATCACTGTGGACATATGCATACGTAATTTTGAATGTGCGGATACAAGTAAGAGGGAAAGAGGATTGGTCAGTGAAGGCCGTGCGATGCCTGCAGGCTCTCAGCTAGCATCATGTCCAGTTGAGGATGATGCCACGGGAGGAACAGGCGTGCACGCGCCTGCTGGAGGCTTTACAGTCATGTCAAAGACATGAGAGCATATGACAGCACATATAGGGATGCAGATCAAAATATGCCATGCTAATACTGGCCTCATTCACAAGCCTCTGGAGTGGAACTGATTTTGAATCGTCCAAACGTACCCGGTATACTTATACTTAATATAAGGGCCAAATTGCATGAAATACCCCCGTCACACTTACTGGAAGTCAGTGTGTCACAATGTGCTGGAGCGGGGTATTCAGGCTTTGCTGGAAACAATATTTGTTTGGGGAACCTTGAAATACAGATTTACAAAAAATGCTGTTCTGTAGCTCATCTTGGTATCAGTAGGGAAGGCTTGAACGTTTGCAACTTCAATGCACTAGAAGACGATTTGCTCTTTTTACTTGTTTGCTAAGGGGGAAAAGAAGAAGTCTAGCCATTCACTCACAACAGCACAAACTAATGGGACAGTTTTACAGTTTATGGAGGTGGCACCAATATGCAACCTATGCATGCTCTGCAGTATGGAATGGGTTCGTTTTTCTAAGAAAGCATAAGAAATAAAAACGTTCTTTGGGTTACAAAACACTCTTTTCAGACCATCACAATATTAAGGTGGGCAATATGACAATAATATGTCATAAAGTGCCTTTTTGAAGTTTTGAGGATATTCTCAGTATGTAGAGAATTCTGACCAAATGCATGGTCAGTGTAATACAAAGACAAGACAGTTTGATTGGATTTGGTGCAGCGCAGTTGAGAAAAAAAATCAATTAAATCAATCAATCGTTAACAACTGTGGCACTGCTAACACTGATGGTGACTGTTCTGACTTATCAAACCTTTGGAAAGTTGTATAGCATGCAAATGTCTTAAGGTATTGTGATAATATATATTTCTGCCATACATATTAAAGTTGGGAGATACGGCAAAATTGCGATAACTGTATAATATTGCGATACTTCAAAGAATTTCACATTATACATGATATATCACCATACTGTTTCTGGTCAGTTGGATCACAATATTTTTTATTAGATGTTTATACGTATTGTCGTGCACTAAACACAGATTAACTTTGCTCTCTTTAGAATTAAACATGAAGTTGGTCAAGTTTCTTCTTGGAGAGTGTGGCACTAAATTTCATTGTATGCAAGTACAATGACAATAAAAGGATTCTATTCTATTCTATTCCATTCCATTCTATTCTACTCTGATGACAATACGCAATATATTCAGAAAAGCATACTGTTTATATGCCATGATTCATCATGGAGTAATAACATTATCTACTGTCATATTGCCAAACTGTACCATATATAAAAACGATCAGTATTGAATAAAAGACAAATATATTGATAAGAGATTTGTGTTGTGTCCATGTCATCCAGTCCCTTGGTAACCATCAGTTCAAAGACTGAAAGTTAAAGTCTTTTATTTCAATGTAAGGAAGTGCTACGTTCTATACTTCTGTGTCTGTGTCTATTGTCTTTTCCTGGTACTATTTTTAGAAGGTCACCTTTGAAATGGTTGGGAACGCAAGACAAGCACCCTTGAAGAATATCAGACATGAACACCTATGACAGGACTTAGCTGAGAGTGGTGAGAGAGAATGAAGGGAGAAGAAGAAAAAGGAAGAAAGAAAAAAAGAGAGAGAGAGAGGGAGAGAGAGAGAGAGAATGTGCACGTCGAGCAATTCAAGAGTGTGGCATGGTGGTCTCTGGAGACAGCGAGGGGTAAAGGAGGTCGAAGTGCACTGGATGCCCACAGACATGCCACGCAGACTGCCATCTGCGACGAGTCCTAGTGCTTCTCCTGCCCGGCTAAAGCTGCCCAGCTGGCACCCTCTCCCCGCACCCAACACACAGCCGATACAGGCATGCAGTCAGAGTAGCTAGCTTCGCCCCCATTAGCGACCTGGCAGAACTTCAGACTGGGCGGCGTATGAGAAACGTCCTATTGTGAACTCTGTAACCCGGGGTTTGTAAGCAGCTGCTGAAGCAGAAATGATTCAAACCGACAATATTACCAGAAAAGTATACAACATGTGACGTGTGAGTTTTTCGTTTTAATCTGTAGTTATAGTACCCAACTTCCCCTTTCTCTGAATGTACCCAGTGGAGCTACAGGACTGTGTCAGGATTTATGAAGGTAACAAGTAACAGAATTCTCACTCTATAACTATATTCATACGTAAACAATCACACACTTGCACTTTCACTGGTCACTCTACCTCTCCCGTACTCACTGACACTTTTATACCAGCTCCACTTACCATATAGGAGCACTTTGTAGTTCTACAATTACAGACTTTAGTCCTCTGTTTCTCTGTGTACTTGTTTGCCATTCTTTACCCTGTTCATTAGTGTTCAAGACCCCTGCTGGACCACTGAGACTGGTGAAAGACGTTCTTCAAAACCCTGCCCACTAGGTCTGCACAACATTGGAAAAAACTGGCATTTTTTCCCCGTGTTATGTGTGTGTATATATAAATATATATATGAAAAATCCATTAAAAGAAATATTTAGAAAATTTTCACCAGATGACTTGAACAGCTTTATTTAAAAACAGTATTCACTGTAAAATGACTGGGGTGAAAATACAAATAATACAAAGCAGAAAAATTACTTTAATTTTAACTTTAATAGCGGAACTTTAATGCTCTATAATCAGTATCAGTACACCAAACACAGAAGCAGATGAGCGCTGTGACTGCTCTTCTCCGTGTACCCGAGAAGCCATAAATCAGAGCCCAGGAACCCTGCAAGGTTTTCTTCTGTATCAAGCAGCGAAAAAATGCAGTTGTAGCATGACATTTAATTTAATCTGTCCTAGTTAACATTGCACATCCTGTGATGTGAGTATTCCGCATGCGCACGTTGCGATGACGACTCTGAAACAATATACTGCACAGCCCTACCTCTCTCTAGACAGCAGTGTTGTAATTTGTCTTCAACCACGGGGTTTCTCCGCCACTCCAATGTAAACAAGTAGTATAAGGGCGCAACGTTAACATAGCTTTGCATATGGTGGTGTGTTTTTTAATACTATGACAATATATCGCCTTGCAATATATAAAATCGTAACCCCTGTATCATGAAACATATTGTATTGCCAGGTTCTTGCCAATACACAGCCCTATTATGAAGTTGGGTGCATTTTCTGGTTTTCACAATCCAAGCAATCCCAAACACTTTCATGAGACCACCAGCAGCTTCTTCGGTTTTTCTATTTTTTTACTTTTTGTCTATGTTGATGTCTCAGGATATTACATATCCTTTCAGACCTCCATAGTGTTGAGGCGTCTTCCCACGGTGGAAGGATGGACAGAAACACCTGTGGATGTTATCAGATCTGAAGCAAGAGTGGAGCTTGATCTTCTCCTCTCTCTCACAGATGAAAGCTGTAGTGCTGTTTATCTGATGGGGCGTTTTTTTCCCCCACTTATTTTCTTTTAACATACATTACCAGTCAAAAGTTTAGGGACACCCAACTGAATGGATGTTGTTGGTGATCTTAAAGACTCTACAGGCTCTTAACAGCTCCAACTGAGGAGAATCTGAAACAGTACATATAATATACCACATATACTCTTGATGTACCACAGTATTATGTTTCTCCATATCTCTACCTCTAATATATATTTAGTGGTGTAAAACTTTGATCTCTTTTTCTGCACAGTGTAAAAGCTCTAGTTCTCCTTTCAGTTTAGTGAATATTCATGATGGACAGACCAATAGAATTGCTCCAAACCTGCTTAGAAATAAACCTTGTTCTATCAGCCTCCACTGCAGGTTAAGAAAACTGTTTTATCCTCCTGTAAAGTTCCATTCTGCAGGTTTTTAAGGTGGACTGCATAATTCCATGAGTGCTATTTTATAGTTTGATGTCTTCACTTGTATTCTAAAGTAAAGCATTAAGATAAACATAAGGAGAACCTTCTATGAGTAGCCGTGTCTAAACTTTTGACTGGTAGTGTATGTTCTATGTGGTGTCCTCAGAAATATGCTCTGAAAAATAATAACTTGCATGTAACGGCTGTTTACCTGGGAAGTGTATAAATGATAGGGTGTTCTCTGACTAACGCACAGTACTGTATATCATCAGTAGACGGGATAAAATGTGCCGTTTAGGTGGACCTAATTAAATGACCAATGAAGGCATGTGCTCTACGGCACTTCATGGCATACATTAACCTAGTGTGGTATATTTTATAGCTTAAAATCAGTAGCGGTGTCCATCTGGATGCCTTCATTATGTCCTACCTTAACAAATCCCAAAAGCAGCATCCCATCATGGTTCTACAATGACCCTGGTCAAGTGTGAGGTTGACCTGTCCAATACTACATGTGTTACGAGTAACATGGGTCTTTTCAAAGGGCTCAAACTGATTTTCTCATGATTGATTGATTGATGCCAGTGCACTGCTCAGATGTATGTAGGCCAGAGATATCTAAAGACACACACTATGGTACTCTTCTGTTGCCTTGGAAACTGTTTATGGAAGATACTCCTCTGCTTTTCCTTGCTCGATTGTGCGCTATTGTTCAAGACAGGTCTACAGAAAAAGTCTGTGAATCTTCAATTTTCTACATTCGACTGTCACCGCAAGCATCTAAAAAGGTCCAGATGAGCCAAAATGGACAATCAGAGAAAGAAACGAGAGAAGTAATGTAGCAATGCTGAGTAGCCAGTGGGCCGAAAAGACAGCAGGATTCATCCGCATCTTGCCTGCCTGATGGGTGGTGCTGTCATACTGTATATGATGGAGTGCGCTGTAAGTGAATTGGAAGAAAATAACAGTTACATCAAAATGACTCATGCAGTGCCACTGGTCTGGAAGGGATTTCCAGAAAGACCACTGAATGAACGTTTGGCTGTGAAATGAAAAAACTGTGATTTTCTGCTCTCTGGTTCCAGCTGCTTATCTCTCCCTGCGTCTCCGTCCAGGCACTACGCACAAGAACTTATAGAATTTAGAACCATTTTTGCAGAGGAATTTGTCTTCTGCATTTAACCCATCTGTGTGAAACACCCACACACACACACTAGTGAACACACACACTAGAGGGCAGTGAGTACACTTGCCCGGAGCGGAGGCCAGACCTATTTGCGGCACTCGGGGAGAAGTTGTGGGGTTGAAGGGGTGGGGTGACTTGCTCAAGGCTGGATCCCGACGTCACCCCCCACTACCAGATATTATGCAGTCAAGATTCACACGTTTTGAAGAAGTGTCAGGTGACAGAATTGCATCATTTAGCATGTAATAAAATTTGATATTAAACGTTCTTAACTTTGAATGAAGGTTAATAGAACGAGATTGTTCGCAAGCACCTGTGGACCATCTTTACGGGTCCATTCATTATGAAATTTTGACATAATGTAAAGGACAACTGACATTTTCAGTTAAACACAACAAATACAGAGATACAAGGTTTTACACAGGTGTACATATATAAGTTCACCACACACACAAAAAAGTCCCGTGTGATTGAAACATACCTAATAGCATTTAATACCTCTATGAGCACCAATAACAGCTGTGATTCAGTTTGGCTTGGGCTGGACAAGTTTCTGGATGTAGGTCACATCAATGTTCAGACATTGCATCAAAAAATTGGTCAGTTGGTCCAGATTTGGTGGATGCCTTCGCTGGCACAATTCCGAGGAGAATTTCCTGTAGATTGGGATTTTAGCCACTGCTGGTAGACCCGTATGACCGTATGACCGTACTCTTCCATACACCTGCAGATTCAGCTACTTCCTTCACACTATGGTGTTTGGCACGCCCAAATGCAGTCACTCCTTTTAGCCAATCGTTAACATCTGCTTTGGAGCCATTTTCCACACATGGAACGAGACATTCACTGCACCGTAGCACCTCTTCTCAATCTATGAAACCCAACGCACACCTCACGCCATCTGCAGGAGCCTGAAGTTACTACCACCTTACTACATGCAAGGTGACTAATTATTTGGTCCGGTGAGCTTACATATACATACACTGATAGAAATCCAAAAACGGATTTTTGGATTTCCAAATCATTTTATAACTACATCTTGTCACTCCAAATCGAAACTGAATTGGAATCATGGGATGCCTGCAGATTCCCAACCTCGCTATTAACTGTAGACTAGAACCTGTTTAATTTCCCAGTGTGCACTAAAAGTGGCTAGCATACTTAATTTGAGAAACAACATCTTCTAGCCGAACCACAGCAGGCTGGATTTTCAGTTTTCATCAGAGAGCCGCATCGTCCTAATTAATTTGCCAAAATGATGCAGCTGTGGCTATTTCAGATCGGCACGCTGGAAAGGAACGGGGGGGAGAAAACAGTTCGGTAAACTTTCAGTGGACAGTTCCAGTGATGGTGCTTTGGGAGTGGGGGTTGGATGTGTGTGTCTCTGGCACCCAGAAAGTATCTGCGAGTTAGACGAGGCCAGACAGATCAGCCTACGTGCAGCAATGGACTGCAAAGACAAAGCAGTCCATTGGAGTCAGCCAGCCACACTTACTAGATCAACAACAGCCTAGAATGAAGTTTCGGACCACCTTCAAAAAAAAACTGAAGCCATTCTCATAAATGCCTCATTAAAACCAGGATGTGAGCCATTCTTTTACTAACTGCTCCAGAGCTGCAGAGTGCACCTGGCTGTGGCAGGCTGGAAAATAAAAGCGCATCAGCATATGGCATTCCAGATTAGTGGATTAGCTCATTAAAGGGTGAGTCACAGGGCCACAAGCCCTAATCTCCAGATATCCTATTGATGAGCAGAGGAATAAGGCGGTCTAAGAACCGCAGTACCCGTCAGTGTCCACACATTTCTTTCTCAGGCCCCCCGGCAGAGCTCTGAGAAAGCATGCAGACAGTTTCTGACTTCAGAGAGAATCTACTTCGGGAGTAAAAGCAGTGCACCAAGCAATGAGCTCTGCAGATAAGTCAAATATTAAAGTTTATTAGTTTTGGCTTACTACTAATAAATAATGCCTGAAAACCTTCATAAACACTACGAAGCTACTTGAGAGAAAATGGGGCTACTTTTCCCTTTTACTAGGATTACTCGGATTGACATATGAAGCAACTACTGATCCCAACCAACTTCTGATCCCCAGTGAAGTTTAATTTCCACATCCAATGAAAAATATTTACTTCAGACTGCAACTACGTACCAGTACTGACATTCAGCATTTTCAACATCTCAGACCTCCTTGTGAAGGCTATTAGACTGAAGACATAAAGAGCAGGACAATGCACACAACGCAACACACGCTAACTGAAGTTTCTCAAAAAAACAGTTGCACAAATACTTCCACCCAGAAGGAATCAACCGACAGGAATGAAACTTGGTGGGTAGGTTTGACATCATGAGACATGCAAGTGATTCATGTTTATGTTCCGCTGCACAGGTGACGTAAGCAAGGACGGGCCTTATCACCGTACCTGACTGACCCATTGTGGACATTCAGTGAGCAGTGACGCCCGGCACAAGCCATCCTGCGCCATTGGCAGAAGCGCACCATGCAAGACTACACTCGCACAGACCATTAAAATGACTGCCCATAACACTATGTCACTGTCACCAAAGACAATGGTGCAATGGTGTCGAGCCAGACTGTCAAGGAGGGACTCAGAATGGCAGCAGGTCGTCTTCAGAGACAAGTCCCGCTTTGGTCTTGGTGGTGACGACCAACGAATCCATGTGTGGAGGCTCCGTGGCCAGAACCAAAATGAACGGATGAATGAATGTTGTCATGTCCAGAAGGCCTGGTGTCACTCCACCTCCACCCCTACCGCACAATTTGTAGGAACTGTGTGAGAATATTCTGCATGGGATGGATTATCACAGGACACCGTTAGGAACCTCTACAACTCCATGCCGAGATGTCTGGCATGTTGCGTTACCAAACATGGCAGCCTGACGCCATACTGAGAGACATTACTTCTGTATGTGTAGCTCAATAAATATTACCCACATCAGTCTAAATGTATCATCATTTATTGTGGTGGTAAATTAATGGTGACCTTTATCTTCCTTTCCAACACCATTGCAATCCCACACTTCCTTCTGAGTGAAATTATTGTTTTGACGATGAGTGTATTATCTGTTACAGTACTTTTCCCACTGGTCTGCTATAAAGCCTCATAAAGCCTCAACATCTCAGATCTACCTCGAGAACAGGTACTGTGTGGAGGAACAAATGGTAGGTGAAGTGGACAATACATAACAGAAACTCAAGACATGAGCAACCGGTTTGGGCTCTGTACTAGCCATGCTGCAGAAATTCAATGCCATCACTTTATTTTAAAAAGCATAAAAGCTGCCTTGCATGCTATTATGTGAATTATTATAAATACGCAAACTGATGGTCGAGACATGGCTTTATGATAGTTTTGAGAAAGTTTTGGCCCAAACAATAACTTTTTACATTCATCCACACTCATCATGTGATTTAGACTGATATGGGGAATATTCATTGAGCTACACATACAGAAGTAGTGTCTCTCAGTATGTCGTCAGGCCACATACACGTCTCGGCATGGAGTTGTAGAGGTTCCTAATGGTGTCCTGTGATAATCCATCCCATGCAGCTTGAATACTCTCACACAGTTCCTGCTGATTGTGCAGTGGGGGTGGAGTGGAGTGACACCAGGCCTTCTGCACGTGCAACACATGACAACAAACCGTTTATCTTGGTGCTGACCACGGTGCCTCCACACACGGATTCGTTGGTCATCTCCACCAAGACAAAAGCGGGACTCGTCACTGAAGATGACCTGCTGCCATTCTGAGTCACTCCATGACAGTCTGGCACGACCCCATTGCAGTCTTAGGCGATGTTGACGTGGTGTTAAGGACAGTCGTTGTAACTGTCTGCAGTCATACAGTCCTGTATTGTGCAGCTGTCGGCCAATGGTGCTCCAGGATGACTCATGGAGGGCATTAGTGCTTGCTGAATGTCCGCAATCGTGGCTGTTGGGTCAGTCAGGTACAACAATTAGGCCTGTCCTTGCGAACGTCACATGTGCAGCCGAGCGTGAAACTTGAATCATTTGCATGTCTCATGATGTCAAACCTGAGGTACCAAGTTTCAAGTTTGTCAGTTGAATCCTTCTGGGTGCAGCTATTTGTGCATCGATTCTGTTGATGATGAGTGTATGTTGGAGATGTACATGCAGGTCAAGGCAAAACAGCTCCTGAAAAAAAGTTATTTCAAGTTTCCACTGCTATGCCATCATCACCATTACATATCCAAATGAGCACATAGACATTGTTACTTCAGACTGTAAATTAAATTTATTAATTTCCATAAACCACCACTGGTAACAAACCTACAATGAACCATTTCCCATCATATCATTCTAAATGATCTGAATTATGCAGGAATTCTGAAAAAAAAGGGTGAACTTGCCCGTGACCCAAAACTCTTAAACCAAAAGTTAACATTTCACAGCGCGCATGTGTATGTCTTCAGATGGTCAACCTAGACACCGGGCAGGTATCCACGCAGGTGTACCCTATCCCTCCTCCCCACCATCTCCACCTCCACCTCCATCACCACGCCCAAATGCAGGACTCACCTTCAGGAAACGGGTTGGGCTGCACCACGTGCAGAAAGGCGTGCACCATGTTGAAGAGGAGCCCGATGGGCCCTGGTTCGTAGTGGGCCACCGTGTCGTACACTCCTCCGGGCACCAGGCCGAAGTCCAGCGGCGCGCGGGGCTCCGTGTGCGGGAGCAGCAGCAGCGCGAGCGCAAGCGCCGCTCTCCACAGCATGGCTACGGAGGAAGGAGAGCAGTCCGAGGAGAAGCAAGTCCACCGAGTGATAACACTCCTGATAATACGATGATAACGACAGCAATAAAGTCCTGTTAGAACTGACTACAGGCGCGAGGAAGAGCAAGAACTACCATCTCACCAGCTCTCTTGTCTCTCTCTCTCTGTCTAATGTTTACTCCCACTCATTCTCTGTAATTCTGTCTCTTTCTCTGTCTACTCCTCTCCGTCTCTCTGTGAGGAGCAGCTTCTCCTCTTTTCTGCGCTCTTTGCTGCGCCCCGCACTGCTTCGTGAGCGCGCACGCACGGCTCTGTTTCCAAGCTCAGCTTTCCAAGCGTTGTTTGTATTTTCACACCCGTATTCCAGCAGGCCCCGCCTCCTGCGCAACGATTGGCTAGTGGGTTTCTTTTCCTGGGCTACGATTGGCTAACAGTCCGTATTCACAAGCAGAGAGCGAGCGATCTGAATGATGCTAGCGAATGCAGGAGCGGAGGAGGAATACAGGTGGAGGAGGGGAAAGCGCACCACCTGGCGGGCGGAATATGGGAATGACACTGCCGAATAGCTCTGGAGTTTCACAGAATCCGGTTGTTGTCGTGACCTTTTTACGGATGTAAGGTAAATCACAGTGTAATGAAGCAAGAAGAATAGAAAGAACTGAATAAGAAACATTGTGTAATTCGGTTGTGTAATTCGGTTGGCCTTAAAGGAACTTATTCAGATTTTTTAAAATAGTGGTGGTGACAAAGTCATTTAGAGTGGTTTGAGGTGAAATGGTTCGTCTTTATAGTGGTGGTGATGTGAACCAGGAGTCACCATGTCTGCAACACAAATGTAGACATTTTATGAACTACCCAAAATTACCAGAATATTTCCACAAATAGCTGGACCCAGAAGAAATCAACCGACAGGAATGAAACTTGGTGGGTAGGTTTGACATCATGAGACATGCAAATGACTCAAGTTTCACGCTTGGACATGCATGTGACGTAAGCAAGGATGGTCCTTATCGCTGTACCTGACTGTCCCAACAGCCACGATTGCAGACATTCAGTGAGCAGTGCTTCCTGTTAGTGCCAGCACCACTGGCAGGCAGCTGCCACAGAGTGCATGTGTATGTCTTCAAATGGTCAACCTAGACAGCTGGCAGGTGTCCACGCAGGTGTACTCCAGCCCTCCTCCCCAATATCTCCACCTCCATCACCACATCCAAATGCAGGACTCACCTTCAGGGAACAGGTTGGGCTGCAGCATGTGCAGAAAGGCATGCACCATTGGCCGACGACTGCACAACGCAGGACTACATGCACGCATAACGTTACGACAGCTGTCCCCAACACCACGTCAACATCACCAAAGACTGCAATGGTGTCGTGCCAGACTGTCATGGAATGACTCAGAATGGCAGCAGGTCATCTTCAGTGACAAGTCACGCTTTTGTCTTGGTGGAGGCGACCAACGAATCAGTGTGTGGAGGCACCGTGGTCAGCACCAAGATGAACGGTTTGTTGTCACACATCACACGTCCATAAGGCCTGGTGTTACTCCACCCCTACCGCACAATCTCCAGGAACTGTGTGAGAATATTCAAGCTGCATGGGATGGAGATGTCTGGCATGTTGTGTTATCAAACATGGCAGCCCGGCGCCATACTGAGAGACACTACTTCTGTATGTGTAGCTCAATAAATATTACCCATATCGGTCTAAATGTATAATCATTTATTGTACCTGGTAACCTTTATCTTCCTTCCCAATAGCACTGCAGTCCCACACTTCCTTCTGGGTGGAACTATTCTTCTGATGAGTGTATTTCAAACTGATCTCATCATTACTAACGTCAACTTAATACTCTTAGGAATGTTCATGGCGGGCCACACTGGGTGGTTCTGTATTCTTTTGGTGAGTGTATTTCAAACTGACTGCAAATGTGGTTTGGATCAGATTTGCAAAAATTGGATTTTGTGTTTTTGCTGTCCATACTACCAAAAATCGAACTACATGCATGTCAAAAATCGAATTTTGGCTGGCCCAAGACTTTCCTATTTTTCAGCATCCAGTCCCTCTCAGCAGGGTGTTCGACATTCACAAAATGGAGAGCTTTGATGGTCTTCTTCGCACCTGTATTATTAGCTATTCTTATCTACTACTGTTTAAGACTCTGGTGCCTAGTGTCTAAATATACTGGCCTAGCCGCTCTTTATAGGCACTTCATTTCCACATGTACATAAAGTGAATAGACTTGTCTAGGGACGTGTAGAGGTTGAGAAAGACTGGCCATACTTCTCTGTAAGAGGACGGTAAAAGGTTGATTAAGCTTGCTAGAACATGTATCATTTCACAACATGGTTTAAGGGGGACTGGAGTGAAGGAGCGATCTGCTGTTCTATATTCTTTATGTAGTATTTTGTATTTAACATTATGCGTGTGGTCTGTGGGTACTGTACCCTGGACATTCTGTTCAGTTATTCTGGAAAGCAGCTGTTGCTCTTCCACCTAATTTGGCAACAGTCCCTACGTGCCTGAAGATGCTTATATAAACAAGACTCTTTCAATGGACCCGTAGGCCAGCTTGTTCCATCTGAAACTGTGTGCAGAAGAACAAACTATCCTCCAGACTGAAAACTGATTTCCTGGTTGTTCCAGATGGTTTGACTCTTCAATATGTAAGGCTGAAGACAATAAAATGGTGCCAAATCAGAAAAGAATAAATTGCCTTTGCATACCATTTTACTCTCAAAACTAAAACGTCTGGCAGCACATTAATAACCAGTTCACACGAGAACTTCCTGTGAGGGAGCTGTTAGTGGCCAACAGTTCAGATGTCTGGTTACTATCACCACCACTGTGAACTATTCTGATTGTTCATCCCAGAGAAACTTGGCCAATTTCAATTCAACTGCCCTGGATGACTGTCTACATCTTAGAGATTGAATTACACCGCAAAAGTTATGACACAAAGGACAAAACTCCTCTTTAAAGAGTTTTGAGATAAACAGTTTATCTTATGGGGCAAAAACATATTTGGAGGGGGGGCACTTTGAACTCTGGGAGGCTCCAGGTGATCTTTTCTAGGCCTCATACCCATAAGCATCCATTAAAACCTCAAAAAATATCCAGTTAAACACGATTACATTACAAAAGTTTATTAGCCATCACAAAAAAACAGGGTTTTTACATAAAATTAACTCCATTAGTCCTAAACCTAAAAGCATGTAACTACTGAGACACGTCCCTGCACTGCTGCTATAATGGCACCTTAAAAAAAGAAACAATATCAGGGTATGAATTTAATACTGGGAGCTGCGGTCAGTCTGGACCAACATAAGTGTACCGTAAATGGCCTGATCTCATCATTACTAACGTCAACTTAATACTCTTAGGAATGTTTATGGCGGGTCACACTGGGTGGT
The DNA here is from genome assembly GCA_034552555.1 of Semaprochilodus insignis. NCBI lineage: Eukaryota > Metazoa > Chordata > Actinopteri > Characiformes > Prochilodontidae > Semaprochilodus > Semaprochilodus insignis. Next base: position 19,699,496 of record CM067485.1, on the reverse strand, counting down.
TCTGTAAGAAAAGCTCAAAATCTAAGTTAAGAACATTTTCTCCCTTAAATCAAGCTGTCTCAAGCAAGAGCACAATGCTGAGAATAAATTACTAAATTACTTCATACTTAGGATTAAATCTGTAGAGAATGGCATTTCTTCTTTAGCATTATACTTTAATAAACCATTTTCTTGCCAAAAAAATGAAATGTACGGTGTTTACATCGTAACCCCGAGACATCCAAAATGAGTCAGCAGTGGTTATGACAACTTATCAAACACAACTTTCAGTTAAATTATGATCACTTCCCAAAAGCAATGTGATTCTGTACAAAGAACATAAAAACACAACCCCTGAATTTCTCCATAACGAACAAGTGCAGCAAATTCCACTCAGTTCTTCTTTTTCCCCCCACTTGGCGTGTGAAGTAAACCTGTGGATGAGTGCTATATACATGCTAAACCAAACACAAAGGCTTCTAGAAAGTTTTACTGCACGGCTTAAGACAATGCGGTAAATTAGTGCAACGTTTTTGTCAGCTGGTTTGGCTGCGCTCCTGGTAGAGGTCAGAACGAGTACTGAGCGCAGGAAGAATCTGGCGTGTATCATGTACCATTCCCTAATTAGAACCTTTTGACTACAAGAACGTCATAAGGGTACCAGTTAGTTTCAGCGCCTAAAACACTGCATCATAGATTAATCTGTTTGGCACACTAAGCAGAATTTCCCAATAAAACTTGGCTAAATGTTACAAAAAGTGAATATCACTCAACACCAGTAGACATGGAATGTTACACAACGATGAGTAAGGAAGTCTCACCCTGGTCTTTGCGGCTGTTCCACTGCGGCTAGAGCAGAAGTTACCTCTGATTTGCACAAAGCAAGTGGCCAGCTATGTGACCAGCACCAAGCCGGAATGACAGATGACTGACTGAACACTTTACTTTATGAGTGAATAAATTAGGCACAATCTACATCATCTATTAACTACCTGTAAGAGTTGACCCACAATGTGTTATATGACTCAAATAACAATCTATCTATATCTCACTTCTCTTGTGCAAGATATTTCCTCCTTTCTGTTTAACGAGCAGGTCGTTTGCTTTTGCAAAGCCATTTTCATGGCAGAATGTTCACAATGGTGCGTATCTACTGCTCTGAGGTTCTAAAGCCTCCATGATCCGCCAGGCCGTCTGGATCCGTCATTGGCAAACGCTGTCTGTTTCCCCGTTTTCCCTGGTAAATACTCACAGCTGCCGTATCGTCCAGCCTCTGGACTCTTGAGACTGACTACGACGATTAAAAGTCACCCTGGCTCTCGTTCCTGGGCAGAAACTACAGCGGTTAAAGTATGCGGTTCCCACATATTGTGAAGCGGTCAATCTCCAGTAGGTCTTTCTTTGGAGCGCGATGTTTGAGTTCGGGAGACTGAGGCGTCTCGCTGCTGCCCTCCGCAGGTTCAGGTGGAATCTCTGGTGGAGGCTCACTGGTCTCCTTGGTAACAGGGGGAGGATCTGGGAGAAGTGGGACTGATGTTCGTGGTGTGGGTTGCTTGGTAATGAAGGGAGATGGCTGGGGGATCTTCGGTTCATCTAAGAACAGGTTGGGAGAGAAAGAGAGTGAGCGTGAGAAACACTGGCATGTAAAAATGCATCGATGCATCATGCTGCAACAGTCTGAAGGCAGTTAACGTTTTGGAACTGCTAATTGATAATCTTGAGTGCAGCTTGAATGTGCTGCACTTTTCATTTTTATGGCTCACAGCAAGTCAAAGCACATTGGTAACTCTGATGCCCGTGTTAAAAGCAAATCTGCTGTAAAATCCTAAACTCCAGGCCAGCTGCTTTCCACACAGAGCGTAGCAACGCTCATAGGGTAAAGCTTTGCTCCATCTACCAGGCCCGCTAGTCTCTTTTACCGGAGGTGGTTTATGAAACACATACACTGTGGTCGTAGTAATGGTCTATTACAGAGGGGAACTGTTTGCAGCCATGCTGGAAATGTATCACCGCATTAGCGTGCTGCAAGTTGAGAAATGCATTGTGGCGTTAGCACACCACATTGGAAGTAGTTCAGTTTAGGCTGGGGTGTTTTAGATTCATTCATACAAGGACCTTTATGTTGAAGAGCCCATACAGGTGTGGAGTGGTGGGTTTTCCAGACTAGCTGTGTTTTTAGTTGCTAGCCCCAGGGAGGTTGTTTCTTCTTTCCATGTCCTAGTTTTCAGCAAATGAAAAATAAAGCTGAGCTATGGACTGTAACCTTGTGTGCTATGTTTCTCTCAAGAACTTTGGATCTTACAGTATATGGCGGCTCACCTTATTAAAAAAACAAATCCAAATAACTAATCAAAGGAACAAATATCTGAATAGTAAAATATCTGGGTCCAGCCCTACAAACACGTTGTTGCTTATTGACTACATCTGGAGTTAAAGAGGAAAATTAGGTAAATATTTGCCAAAATAATCCTTTAAGAACAGTATTTGTGCCAAGATGCTTTTGGCAAAACCCTGCCCTGTTCAGTTAGGCAAGGATGCCTGTTAGACTACCATAAAATGAAATAGATACATAGTCAGCCAACAGAAATAAAGAACAGAACTTTGGCATCCACACCTGTTTATCTTATCGTACTTGTATTTGTCCTATTATCACAGTATTATGACTACACATACTCAGTAGCATACTCAAAGTGAAAACACACTGAATAGTTGGGAACAGTAACATTTCATGTGATTAAATGTTTCAGAAGAGTTTAGAAATGCTTGAGAACGTGCAGAAAGAAAGAATGCGGCTGCGCAGAAGGTACCACATGACAACAACAAAGTATCAGCTCAAGATGTGTGAACTCATTGTGTGACCCATTGACAAGCATTTAATCACATCCATCATAAGACCTGACTGCATCATATTAGACCCACTAACCCATCACCTGAATCCAAAAATGTACACACGTTAAGCCACAGGATGTGCTTAGGGGAGGAGTAGCTTCCCCAGTGGTGTATAGAAGTGGGTGAGGAATCTTTTTAATACACTTGGAAAAAGTCTTCTACTTCTTCATGACCAAACCTACTACTACAATGCAAATCACATTAAACCCACACAGCAATGCCTTCGTTCTCTCTCTCTTGCACCTGTGATATGCTGTTTGAAGTCAAGGGTGCACCTAATCAGTGATATACAGCATGCTGAAGTGCTCGTAACCGAGAAATTCTGAGAATTCAGCTTCACCTGAAATGGCCTGATATCACACTTTTCATCTCCAAAAACATTACAGACAATCAGCATAGGTATAAATTTTATGGCATTTAGCTGAAATGAGACCTGAGAAATGAAATGAGACCTGAGCATTACCTGAGGGAGGGGGGCATGTAGTACTGCTGGGTTTGCTGGGAGTCTGTTTTGGAGTTTTGGAACTGTTGGGCTTCTCAAACAGTTTTCCCTCCATGTTTGCCTCTTTAACGTAGTGGCAGGATTTCCCCAGCAGAACTACACTGTTCAACACTTTGAGTGTAATCATTCTGCACATAAAGCGAAAAAACAGTTAACACTTAATATCATCACATCTACACATCATACACGAGTGATAATAACACAACAAAAATCTGACTTTCCAGCCAAGATTAGCCTCAGGGCAAAGATTAGTTTTCCTAGAAATGTGGGAGTGATTTTCTGAACAAGATGTTACTTTGTGTAAGAGGCACTGAAAGAACTAGTTGGATATGATCCAAGAAAACACAAAGAGAGGCTGCATTCACAGATGTTTTTGTATCAGTTGATATGAGTATCATATCATGTTGATATGTGTTGCTGGTTTGTTTGTACTACAGTGCTATCCTGGGTAGCCTTGCACTGATAAGCACTGAAATAAAAATCCTTTATACACTGAACTGAAAACTGAAACAATAAAAAAAGGTTAACAGTAAATAAAATATGCTTACATAAAATAAACCTACAATTATTTTATGTAGGCTACAGTATGTACCAACAGAGAAAAAGTCAGCTGCCCAAGGCAATGAATTATATTCTCTACATGATATTTTGTCAGTGTGGCTATCAGTAGAGGTGGGAAGCACCAAAGACCCCACAGTACGATACTATCACGATGCTTATGTCACAATACAATATTATTCATTTTGAACATTTTGTGTTATGCGGAGTATTGCAATAAAGTGGTGCAATTTATTATTATTTATTATTATTTTGTCCCAAAAGAAAACTCAAAATCTGTTTTATTTAATTGGATGCAAGTTTTCAGTCTGTCCATCTCACTTCAGTCATTTCTATGGCAGTAAAGTACATTTTCTTTATTCTGCTGCTCAAACTGAAACGCATTTTACACTAATTATCAGTTTCATTACAATTAAAATCATCTGCAAAGACTTTGATTTTGACACTTAGTTGTAGGAATATTTAATCTTTATTTTATGGTTAATTTTTTTCTGCAGCTTTTTTAACCCAACTAAAAGAAATATTAGGAATGCACCAACATTTTGTCCACTGAAATATTAATTGTTTGCCCGAAACGTTTTGATGACACTGATGAGTTAAACACATCATTTACTTCAGGACACAGTCACAGACAGAAGCAATATTTATCAATAATATCCTGCAGTTCTTACTTTTAGCATAACATTCTTTGCATTTCATTGCATATAACTATAGCACTGATACTGAGCTGAGCTTCTTCAATGAGTTCTTGAAGTTGCTCAGCATCAACATTATTGACTGAAGCCCTGACTGTTTACTGGCTGATGTACGGTTATGTCAAAGTGTATTTTGTCAAAATATCCAAATCAAACTTTTCAGACAAATTACGAGGATAACTTGGATAACGTGTTGGTGCCTGTTCTCCTTTAAGGCACCCTTCTTAATGAAATCAATGCCAAGACGTGGGATTTTGATGCATAACTAAACATAACTGTGAGCACAGAGTGGTATTGCTGAGGCATGTGAATTACCCCAGGTAGAAGAGCAGCAGACAGACAGCTGAGAGAGCTCCCTGGATCTTCACTGAGCTCATCACCACTCGGATCAGCTGAGAGAGAGAGGGAAAGAGACAGAACGTGTAATCACACATTTATGTGTAAGCCTACTGATAGCACAAGTGAGTCAGCACAGGCTCAGGGAACACATTACGCCAAAGCCTGAAACTGTCACATACATTGCCATAAGCGCACATCAGCTTTAAAACCCTCTGCCATCTGTTTCATTAAATCAATAAAACCGGAACGAGAGACAACCACACACGCAGCTACATCCCTGTTTCCAAAAAAGTTTAGAGGCCATGCAAAATGTTAATAAAAGCAAAAAAATAATAATATCTTAAAATATATGTTTATCAGCTTATCAGTTTATATATATTTATTTATATAAACACATTTTGAAATTGATGCCAGCAGTTTGGACAGGGGAAACAAAAAACTGGTAAAGCTTTGTAATGCTTTAAAAAAAAAAAACTGGCGGAACACATCACACCTAACTAGGTTAATTTGAAACAGATCAATAACACGAGTCGTAGTCATTGATCTGTTGACTTCGGAGACGCAGAGCCTTTCAGAAGTCAAGATGGGGAGGGGTCATCAATCTGTAGTGCAACAATTCAAGAAAAGAGTACAAGACTTGACGGCCGTGATCTTCTGGTCCTCAGACAGCACTACATTTAAAACAGACACGACTCGCGTCCCAACTCCTTTGGAAAAGGTAAAATGGCATTGTAAAAATGACTCACCAGAACAGCCAGAGGCAGAGGGATGAAGCCCATCCTTCTGGCTACAGAATCACTGTAGTCTGTGTATGCCTGTACATATGACATCAGAAACATACGAGCTATATGAACATGATTAATAGCAATCAGTAGTGACAGTAAGGCATGACCAATAGAAATTGTCTGTTATACTGATTTTAAAGATCTAAAAAGTGGGCCAGTTTCCTCTATTCAGTTTATTTATTACAATATGAAATAAACCATGTACTGTATTTACTGTATTTTCAAGAGCACAGCTGGGACATTCTCTGAATATGCCTGTGTACCCATCACAAAAAACAGCAATAACAGACATGTTTACTAACTAAAACTCAGCAAAATAGCAAGATTACTGCTGCTCGTTTATAAGTTAAAATATAATTGAAAAGTTCTTTTGAATATGAGAAAGCACATTTTCTACAATACGTTAATAAACTAAAAAATACTAAAGAAAACAAACTGATAAAAGTGTCCCGAAATTAAGCACTGTATAACGGTGTTTTATTGGCTGCATTTTATTGATGGCACTAATTTATAACATCACCTAGCCATAAAATCAGCCAAACAATATCAATTGGTCAGGTCCTAATCAGTAGCAGTAAAAGAATTTAGTGTCGGTGTGAGCAAGCTCTCACTCACATTCTGCTGCCGGCTGCTGACAAGCTCAAATGCCAAACTGGCTCTATACTCACTGTACACCTACAGGTATAAAACAAGGGGAAAACAGGGGAACAAATAAACATCCTGCTATACTTGAAATCTCAGCACAGAAAACAACTATAGCCATAAAATGAACATCTTCACACTGTAAGACCAAGTTTGTGTTACGCTGCACCAGATTTCAAATGTCAATACCGACTCCATAACAAAATCTCATCTTAAATCTTTGTGCTTAAAGTACTCACATCTGCAGTAATGTCATTGAATTTGGTGATGAACGCATGCTTCACGACATCCACCGTAATTTCAGAGCCCACCACCATGATGACATCCGGCAACAGTACCCATAAGTGATCTAAAATCAACACCGACATTACATCAGGAGCAGGTAACAAAGAATTACCTTAGAGAAATCACAACAAAATTATCAACACCATTCTAACAAGATGCAACATTTTAACACATGCATACGGTGCCAGACAAAAGTTTGGACACACCTGATTCAAATGTAATGCTTCTAAATTGTTCTAATGTTTCTAAACTGAAACTTGTTTTTAAATTTGTTCTACAAGTAGCATCCATGACTAAATATATATTCCTCCAAGACTAACAAAAAAAGAATTATATGTCTAAAATGCCTCCCAACGTGGAACAATTTTAGCCCTGGTGACAAAGCTTCTAATGAAGCTGCATAAGAGAATAGCAAGAGTGTACAAAGCTGCATAATTAGAAACATAACATTTGTTTAACATTTGCTTGGTCATTGCTCAGGCAGGTATTCATTTCTTCACCCGTGTGTCTTTACTCATTTTGGTATATTTCACATTTTAAAACAATAAAGAAATGCTCATGAGTAGGTGTATGCAAACTTTTGACTGGTATAGTATTAAGATATTAGGTTGCCAGTTTCCCCAATTGCAGACTGAGGTAGTCCTGACCAAATTCTATAAGCATTAGGCATGCCTAAGGATTAGTCCACACTGGCAGTCAAAAGTTTTCATACTTTAACTCCTTTCACAGAAAATACATCAAAACTATATAAGGAATCTTGCATTCTCACAAGCAGCTTAATGATGAGCAGGACTGAAGAAAATCCAAAAAACACAATGTGTAGATTAAAAAAAAAAAATCTTTGTCAATACAGAAAATGAGCATTCAGTAATGTGTTTCTAATCTTTTGACTGGTAGTGTAGGCCTCGGTAATGTAGGTCTGGGTTTGAGAGGCTAGTCTTAAGGCTTGTAGAGATCAGACCTGAGTTCCAGGAGAACTGCTCCATGTTTCTTAGACACACGATGAGCAGCAAAATGTAGTTAGTGAAGCGCTCCTTAATGTCTGCGGGCCAGAGAACAGTAACAATCCAGCATCAGCACCTCACAGCATCCTCAAATTCAAACCCATCCAAACAAAAACACATGCGGGGCATGAAAACAGCATTAGGACTCACAAACAAGGCTCTCTGTTCGCGACAAAGGAGAATAATTCCTGTTTCCCTTGTATGTTTACTGATAGAACCATTTCTGAATGGGGGCCTGAAGGACTTGTTACAGGATGCCGGTAAAAATGGAGCAAGACCCACCCTGTTGTGTAGCCTCTGAGGGGAGAAAGCGTGAGAGCTAAATTGCAGGGAGGGAGAATAGGCGCTGATTACAGCACATCTCATATATGCCTCTCTTTCAGGGAAGGCACTGAAAAAGACTGAAACAGGCTGCCGGGAGCCACAGAAGACAGGCATTCAGGCTGTACAGCCTGTCAGCACCTCCGTGTGTGTTATCAGGAAAAGCCTGAAAGCTCTGATTAGCATTTCAAAAGGGCCTCCATACTAAAGGCAGGATCACATCTTTACCTCGTCTGATATCAAAGAAGCTGTCGGCTGCTGAGGTGACAGATAGCCTCACAGATTCAACTTACTTTGGACATTTGAAAGGAACATTGCTTCTGAAATGAGATTATACCAAGGCATTCATTAAACTAGACACTATAGCAACCGAGAAGCAGCTCGAGCTGACTTACCACTATTAGACATCTGAAAGAGGTTATTCTTCTCAAACTTTTTAAAAACACTTCCTTTTATCTCCACAAACTGTGACAAATGACAGAGAACACACATGCACATGTCATTAGACTTAGGTGTAAACAGAAACCAAAGAAATAACTTTTCAAGTGTTGGCTAACCAACTATATTGCATTTTTGTAAATATAAACAATATAGAGACAAAATAAGAGTGCAAGGTATTACAGTTACATAATAAGCAGGTTAACTGAACAGGTGAGGGTATCATGTCTGGGTATATAAGGAGCTCCACCAAGGGCCCAGTCTTTGCAAACAAAGTTGGGTCATGGTTCACTACTTTGTGCCAAACTTAATGAGAGAATTGTCAAACAGTTCTCGCAAGATTGCAAAGAATTTAGATTCTTTTCATCCACCAAACATAATACTGCAAAAGGACTGAGGAAAACTGGAGTGGGCAAAGGACAGAAACCAGCGTTGAAGAAACCGACATAATATTGTGTTAACTATAGCCACATAGGCTCAGGAGTACTTTGGAAAAAAGGTTTTCACTTGAAGAAATGCAGATTTGAGACAAGCTCATCTTCCATGGTCTGAAAGACAGCAGAAACATGGGTTGTGGTCAAATTAGTCCACATTTCAGCTTGTTTTTAGGAAACATGCCCATGGTATGGGTCAGTTGCATATGTGTGAAGATACCACTGATGTAGAGACGCAATTCAGGATTTTAGAGAGACACGTGCTGAAATCAACACAGCGTCTTTTCTGAATTTGTTTGTTGTTATTTATTACAAAATCCAATTAAGGTGGTCAATGAAAACATACAAAATCTTTTTCTTTGTACTGTAGAGAATTAACAAATTACAATTTCTTGTTTTGTTGTCCCAACTTTTCCAAAAATGAGAGTTGTAATTACATATACTGTACGTCAGCACTAGTGAATGCATTTGTTTTGCTTTATGAGCAAAAAAAAAACTAGTGTCCTTATATTTAAAAGTGAAAGTGCCAGCAAGTTGTCCTTACGTTGTTAGACATCATGATGGTGAGCAAAGACTTGTTGTGGGAGTTAAAAGCCACATTCAGTGTGGACGCCTGCACCATGATGAGGATGGCATGCAGAACTGAGTTAGATGTGTGCTCAGGAAAACATGTTACTTCTGCATAAAGTCAACGTGAATTAGAATTCAGAATGCATCATTGTTCCACTGGGTGACACTAATAGAATACAACATGACATACGAGTAAATACAATTATTTTGTCTTTTAAAATTGGTATAATACATGACGAACTGTACCGAATATGACCAATGACTTATAGGGTTTTACCTACAAGAGTTCCAGTATGAACAAAGCTGACCAGAGGGTAAATGTAAAGGATACAGACATAGAAGACAGCCATGATGAAATGAGGGATGACTCCTATGTGAGCTCTTTTCCTGGACTTTGGCTCTGTTGCAGTCCAGTACAGGGCGTCCAGAATATCCTGGCCAAAGGATGAGAACAAACGGTCTGCCACCTGTAAATGAAAAGAGACAAAACGTGTATCTCAAACACAATGCTAATAAAAGCTATTACCTATTATTGTAGGTCACATACAAGTATTAAGATTTATTTGTTATACTGAGACTGTAAGGCATCTATGAAATAATACTGAAGAATACCATGTTTGTAAGGATTTATGAACAAAGATATAACATGTTATAATGCATTTATACAGCATCATAAACATACCTATACATATTTATTAAAAAATACTCTTTATAGTCATGTTTATTATTCATATTAAGATGTTAAGATTAACATTATCCTGTTTATGATGGACAAATGGTGTGAATGTCTAAAAGATTAAATATTGTGACATATTGTGTATCTGGAAAAGTATCACAGCACTAACTTTTTGCCATATCAATCACCTCTATATGGCATAAATAAATATAATACATGTATTTCATATGTTCACCAATAACAGCCTATACCCATAATAACAAATCAGCTCTGTGTATGTTTGAGTACATATGAGTATGCAGGGTGTCAAAATGTCATAATGCATAATTAACATGGCTCATTTTAGAACCATTTATTCCATTAAAAACAAACAAACAAACAAAAAACAAAACAAACAAACAAACCAAAACAAACAAAAAACAAACAAAAAAAACACACATACATGTGCTCATAGATATCCATAGACATGGCACTCATAGAAAGTGTTACCACAATATCTAATACATGCATAACAATATTCAATAAATTAACTAATGCTAGAACATCAGCGTGCAAGTTGGAGAAGTTAGTGACTTACGTTATTACATCATGGAATGCAACAAGTGCAGCTGTTCTCTTGCAGATAAGGAAACCTTTAATAGACATCAATATCTCAACAAAAGCTGTCTCTGTCACGGATGGCTGCCTGCTGCTACCTACTACAAACATCCCACTGAGAGTTACTGATACTCCTCCGACAAATTCTCTGGAAGCCAAAGTTGTTGTGCTTTGCCAAAACTATCCACTCCTACTGCTTTCATCTGAGGAAATGTTTCTTCACTGCAGGTCAGACATTAAGTGCGCTTGTCTACTTCCATTAACGCAGACATGCTGCATTCCGTGACTAACAAAAACAGCCATGCTTGATCTGATGACAGCAGCTCCCGGTGTGCATGGCCAGAGTCTACTCTAAGCCAGTGCTAACCCTTGGGCTGCCTTTTGTCAGCTTGTGTGAAACTTAGTTTAATCTGATTTAAAGAAAAATAAAACCTCCAGGGAATGAGACGCTAAAATAGAAAGTAGCTTAATTATGTACTGAAATTAGTATCCTGTGCAAATTAAAGGAAGAGTGTTTCACAGAATGTACAGAAAGTTCCTAAAAAGTTCTGAAACTGGTTCAGCTATTTGGGTGCAAACGATGAACATTTGAACAAGACTAAAACATATCAAATGCTAGTCATTTCATCTACCCCTTCAACAAGACACTCTGTCTATAGCATAACATACAGCAGTGTTCAGTGACATTTAACAATATAAACTTTCGGTGGAAGGTGTAATAGTATTCAGTGACATTTCACAGGCATTCTAGCCCCTCACAGCTCCAGCACACCAGTTTCCTGCTATCGTCCAGTGTTTAGCAAAAACATAACTGTGGCTCCGATTCAGAATCAGCCTAGTTGTTTGCATGTGGGAAAAAAAAATGATCCTAGATCAGTTTCAAGTGCCATCTGGCCCATATTCTTCAATTTAAATGCTTCACTCAGCCATACAAACGCAGGCCTTTAACCTCCAACATGCTGTAGATACTGTAGTCCATACTTTAAGTAGTGCATACCTCCAACATGTTGTAGATGATGTAGAGTTTGATGACAGATTGCCCCCGGATTAAATGGTACATCATGGCGTAGTCAACATAATGCATCATGAAGTAGCAGAGCACCATGATCAGACCTTTCAGCAGGTCACACACCTGAGCTGGCTGCAGGAATCGAGAAACACTGAGAAAACACACACACATAGTAGTTTATATAGGCGATATGCATTGCAGAATGACATCACTACAGTGACAAGTAAAAGTATGTAAACCCTTTGGAATTAGTTTCCACATTAAATGGTATTACGTTTAGAGCTGCTCTTCATTTAAGTCACAATTATAGACAAACACAATGTGTTAAAGGTAATAACACACAAACAGTTATAATCTTTTATGTCTTGATTGTGCACTTTAATTAAACATTGTATTTTAGAACTGCCAAGACCTCCAGCTTCCTCCAGGTTGCCAAGACACCTTGTCTGTTCAATATCGTTTTTATGGTGTGCGCAAGATCAGATGATAACTAGTTCCAATGATTCCTTCAAGTCTTTAGCTGCTCCTTTAGCATCATGGAGCATTCTGTGCTGCGCCTTGGGAGTGACCTTGGCTGGGAGCTTACTTCTAGTGGCAGCAGACAGTAACAGAACTGATTCGTCTCCATTTCAGACCATTTGTCTGAACATTATTTGATGAATACCCTGCAAATAATCAATTATTACTCCTAGGTCTGCTGAATTCTCCTTTCTTGTGAGGTATCATTCAATCAGCAGAAGCTTCTTGTAAATAGCAAACACTAAATGTTTAAAATGTTTCTTATAACTCAAAGCAGCTCCAAACCATACCTCCAATCTCATTTGATTGGTTTGACTCCACGTTTGCTAGCTCCGATTAGCTTTTGTTTGAGTCATTAGCCTAGGGGTCCACATACTTTTTCCAACCTACACTAGGAATGGTTGAACGATGTATTCAATATGGTCAAGACCAACACATTATTTTTATGTTATTGGTTTAAACAGACTGTGCTTGTTCTTTATTGTAACCAAGATGAAGACCAGACCACATTTTGACTTCATACAAAATGCATGTAATTCCAAAAAGTTCACAAACCTTTTCTTTCCAATGTATGTACTTATATGTAGTTTAATCCAGTAACACAGTCAATACCTATACAGTATATACCATGCTCTTGCACATTTATTAAACAGCAACACTTATGGGTCTATGTGGGTGTGTGGCGGTATGACTACAATACTTGTTTTTCAGAACAAGTACATGGTACATGGAAAACAGCACAAAACATGATACACATGCATACATGGTATCAAAACCCTCTGTACTCTCAAAGGGCAGCCAGCGAGAAAACAAAGGGGTTTGAAACTGTATCAGCACTGACCTAGCTTCACTTGATTCAGAGGTTCAAAATTTGTCACACTGAGGAGGGGAGAACACAAGCTTTGTTTCACTGCTATTTAGGGAGCTGAGATTGCAAAGCCGAGGAATCAGCCCCTGGCATCTAACGTGAAAATTAAAACTGGCTCTTATTCTCACTTCAGGTAACACTTATCAAACTGGTGTAGTCTGATCACAAGATAAAACTTCTCACAAGATAAAACTGCTCACAATTTTCAAGATTCAAGGCTGTGTCATCTTGAAAATGGAGTACAGCATGTGGCGAATAATAAATACCCAAGTCTACACGGGTATAAAGGCCCCCAGTACTGGACTGTGCAACAGTGGAACTGTGTTCTCTGGAGTGATGGACCGCCTGTTAATAACTTTAGGAAGAGCTGGACTGGCATATGAGATCCAGAACTTAACATCTGTACATAACCTCACTAAAAATAACAGTACTGGGTGTCACTGGGGGACTAATGACCTATTAATACACTTGAACTTAGAAAATAAAAAGAAGAGAGGTGTCTACAAACTTTTGGACATACAGGGTAGATTACACTGTATAGTGCCTTTGATAAGACTGTGCATTTGCATGACACCTGATTCTTTAAACAGTCAAATCCTTCACACACGACAGTTAGTTTAGAAGGCAGCCATTGCCCAATCATTTCTGTTTTAGAGAAGTCTGGATGATGGCCACAGACATTCTGATCTGAATTTTGTAATTATGCTTGTAACTGTGCCCACAAAAAATGCAATAAGCATATGCTTCAATTACCAAATCACAAAAGGCTGAAAAAGTGTTACTTCTAAAGAAAAACCTGTCAATGACTGAAGCTTTAAGGTGAGATGAGTTGAAGTTATTGAAAATCACAAGTACAGGCTTAAAGGAGAATTCCACCAGTGCTTCAAGATTACTGTAGAATTCAATTGTTAAAGAATAAACAAAAAAACAGTAATTTGGAGTGAAATGCTCTGTTCTGGAAGAGTCAGAATTGTCTACACTGATGGTAATTGGAACCAGACATCAAGTTCTCTCTCTTTTTTTAGTTTTTAAATGACAAAGAGCTACATACAGGATGTTATAAGGCAACATGGTGCCCAAAGAACTTGCCATCATTAACATGACATGTAAAAACATATGTAAGGCCATGGGATTAGGACTAAGCTATGGCTTTGGTGGTTGGTATGGCTCAGCCAATATCACCACTACCCAGCAGTGAGCTACCACCCCATGTGGGAGATGGGGGTCCGATTCCTGGTCTGGGGGGGTGACTATGCTGGGATACACCAATAAGAGTCCTTGGGCAACACTCCTATCACTACAATGGCCTACCTGTAATATGACTAACCTTGGGAGTCGCTCTGGATAAGAGCGTCAGCGAAATACTGTAAATGTAAATGTGAAATGTTTTGGTCTGTTCATGGTAGGAAGGTACACGTAGGCCAAACAGTACACAAGGATAACTACAAATACAAGATGGCAAGTGTCTATACAACACACCATTTCACAGTGAACCCCTCTGAAAAGCTGTGTGTTTACATTTCAATGGCTGAATTATGATGAAAATCTGTCCCCTTTAGACTTCTTACTGACGTTAATTTGTGTAATATGGTGTACAACATGATTGCTACATGCATTGTATGCTGATGCACTTCATCTTTACTTTAGGTTACCGTGGGTTTACTTTCCCACAGCTGCTTGCTTATAGGTTGCACCAAACACAACACAGGGTATTGTTTCTGAAGCTTGGTACTATATGTCCTGCAGACCAATAAACTTGTTTGCCAGCTCCAATCTAAACAGGCCATAATGATTTTATTTACTTTTCTACTTTAGGCCCAAATTTTATTTCAATGTGAAGTTGAACGATGCTGAAGCACAAGACACTAGCAAACACATGGGTCAGTCACAGCATGGCAAATGGGAGGAACTGTGGGTTACCACTGGTGGGTTAAAACAACCTACCTGCTCCTTCTGCAGTATGGGCACACATGTGCCCTGAAAAGGATGGAGGCATCGTAAGGGAAAACAAGATATTAGAGCTTTTATGCACATGACTACTTTTAAATAATTGTGAGAGTGGATTAATTTGGAGAAAGCAGTACTGGAAAGCATTCCTCCTGAATACCAATGACTTTTAATACAATCACTTGACCCTTAGCCCAAATGTAATAGATCAGCCAAGATTTAAGGCTAATGCTGCTAACAAGTAGGAAGTGGACGTTTATGGCCACCAGTTAACATTGGATAAACTGCATGTCCCAATCACCAAACACTTGCCTCGAACAGTTGTGAAAGCAACCTTAAAACAGACTTACTTATTTATTTCCTACACTGTATGACATACTGATTCCTAGAAAAAGGACAGAACAACAATGAACAGCTAAAATTGTTGCAGCAGCCACCTTGAAATCTGAATTTAGTAAATACTGTTGTTTGTTTTAAAGATGACATCATCCAGAACCAGTCCAGAACCAGTCGCCTCCGAGATAGTTTCTTCCCCCGAGTCATCAGGTTACTGAACAGCCAGTAGTGCTGTTGCATCGGTAAATGGACCTGGTTCAGCTCATCTACACCAAAATCATCTAAATGATGATCTCCATGGACAATCATCACTCTGCACTGTACATCTGGATATATCATAGGTTTTATTCATAACTTTATATTACTGTTTATAAATATATATAATTTATAATGTATATTTTTCACTCACCTTCACACCTGTGAAAATGTGACGTGACAATAAAAGTGATTTGATTTGATTTGAGTCAGAAATCATTGACATCACTTGATTCAACACGTCTTAAAGCAAGTGTATGATAATTTTGACTTCCCGTTTACCAGAAGCTAAATAGTGGTAATACAAGCTTTCATGACATTTTAGCTATATAAGTCTTGAAGCTCTAATGCAAACACTGAAGAAGCAAACTCTGGACATTAAACATGTCCTAGCTGATATATTACATTTGTGGCTAGAAGAAAATGATGGAAATTCTAGTCAAACCATTGGCTTTAATCTCAAAGGCTCAGAAAACAGAGCAGATACAGATATGAAAACTGCTACATGCGCATCTGTGTTTGAGAAAGAGCTGGAGTTTGTCTGTGTATGCATGTTACCTGAGGCCACAGCAGGGTATGGTCAGCAATCTCAGGAAGGCCAGCAGGGTTCGGAGGGGCAGCAAAGTGAACACATAGAGGAAAGCATCCAGGCACAGGAAGATGCCAAAGATCATCAGCTGCATGAAAGAACATCACAGCAAGCTGAGCGAAGAAGGTTTCTTTTAAAGTCTGGCCTGTCTCACAAAGCTTTATTTTGAATCAAATCAAATTTATTTATATACCGCTTTTTACAACTGATGCTGTCTCAAAGCAGCTTTACAGAAATTCAGTAATAATAATTCATTAAGGAGAGAAAAGAAAGAAGCCCCTGGTGAGCAAGCCGAAGGCGACGGTGGCAAGGAAAAACTCCCTCAAGTTGGAGGAAGAAACCTTGGGAGGAACCAGACTCACACGACCCATCCTCCTCTTTATTTCTTGTCTAGCCAGCCAAATTTAAAGTATGGTGTAAACTTTGATTTTAACTCTCACACAGTGGATCACATTTTTACTGGGCTATGTCACTGTTGTGCTGCATGCCTGACCTGCTTTAGTGCAGGTTAAAGGGGTTAAAGAGTCAGAATTGTTCACAGTGCTGATAAGACACCTGGCAAATTGACTGTCTCTAAAAGCTTCCTCAAAGAAAGTTATTACATGGAATGGTTGCAAATATGTTTCCTGATGCTGGAGACATTATTTTATAACTATGTTACATGAAACCAAAAAAAACAAAACAAATGGATTTTGGGTGGAAATGGGTGGCAACATGGGTGAGTTCACTGGTCATTCTAGATAGAAAATAAAATGGCATAGATTTGTGTTGTAGAGCTCCTCGTTCTCTACAATTAATGAATTCACATCAGACATCTCTGACTGATGTCTGAATCTCATCTACAGAATTTCAAGCAATCGCAGAGTTAAAAAAAACTATACAGTCAAATAATTCTGTTAGACCTTGTGACTGGCTGTTTTTCATAAACATCATTCTTTCATGTGCACACACAAGAATTATTACAGCTTGAGTATCTAAGCCTGGGCTAACAGAGAAAGTTGTTAACAGACGTCTTAAAACCAGTGTATCAAGGATGCATTTGTTAGGTTTTGTGAACCTGAAACTTCATCAGAAATCTTGTCTTAGCTGAACCTGCTTTACGCGATAGGCCATAGATTTGCCTTTGGTAATTATAAATATTAGCAATATTGGACCATGACACATGAGTGACAAATAAAAGCCTGTACATCTTAAACTAAAACATGATGATAGTGCTACATTTTTAAACATGTAGTTGTGTAAAGATTTTAACCCATGCGCTGGTTCTGACTAAATTCATACCTAGCAGATAAAAAAAAAAAATAACTGAGTAGCTTATGGATAAGAAAATATTTGAATATCCTCCATCCCCCTAGACGCTAGTGTGAAGTGTGACGTAAGAACTTGAGCTAGGCACACAAACGTACAGTAAGTCCCTTAGTGTCTTAAGGCAAGGTTGTTTTAGTGTTTAAGTGAAGAGAAGTGGATTGTTATAATACGAAACAAAAAACAATAAAAATAAAGTCCGGCAATAGATAATCACGTTAAACAAGTTAATGTCTGCTAAAAGATAAAATAATATAAAAAGATCAAATAATAAGGAGTCATACACAAGCCATACCTGTTCAAACAGAAAACAGTGAATGATGCCCATTCTGATCAAATCAAACATGAAGAAATGTAGCTCCTAACAACCCTAGTACTGGCTGAACTGATTGTACTTCCTGGTTTACATGTCGGGGGTAAAGTTATGTGCCTATGCTGGTCTGAACTTTCTTTTCATTATGAAGTGAACTGGAGCCAGCCCTGCCTTTTCCAGGCTCCTGCAAAGCCAATAGCAAGCGACTGACTGCTCCTGGGTGAGCAGTGAGCTTTCGCTCGTCTTAGCCTGGGTTTTTCAGGTGCTGTGGGGCAGAACGTCTTTAAGGTCACAGACGAATCTTTGTGCACACATACTTCAGCTCTCATAATACACTAACTCTTTCACTCAGGGACAACCACAGGCCCTGTGTGTGCGAGACCAATATAGAAAAGGACATTTGCAGTGTATACGTGAGTGTTTGACATTAACACAAATCGCACACATAAATCAGTCTGCACACATACATTATCTCACCATCAAAACATTCCTTGCATAACAACACTCAATAGTAAGGCTACACAACTGGAGTCGGACGACATTCCATTCTAAGCTCAGTCCGCTAACCTTTTTTTAAATTGTTTATTTATGCTGATATGTATTTATTTATGCTGATATGTGTTTTAATTCAACACAGTGCCTAATGGGTGATCCGCCATTGTGGCAGAGTTACTTGATCTAGGCTGGTTCAGAATAATACAATACATGGCGTTCATTTCCTGATTTTGGTTGATATGTAGCCCATGGGCTCACTAAATACTTTTGCAAAGCTGACCATCGTGTGGATCCACATGACTTTTCAGTTTATTTATCTGACCTTCAAGTAATAGGTGCTTGATTTGGTCAAGGATCCATCTGTGTTTTCTGCCATCAAAGGTACTTCAAAAAGTGTATGCCAGTTTCTCACTGTCCAGACTCCACATCCTTAAAGCACCATAGAAAAGAAGGTGTGCTGCAGTATTAAGGTCTACACATATTGCTTTTGAAAGCTTCTTTTAGACCAAAAATATTGGTCTACTAAAATTTCAAAACATGTAATCAGCTTGTGTAGTTGATGTCAGAGCATTGAATAAGCCTACAAACTGTGGGTAACAAATAAATATCGCATTATTGTCTTGTTATCGCATTATTGTTACTGACATACTGGCTGAGATCAGGAAATCAGAATCAGCCTATATATTACGGTAAATCACCTCATGGCTCAGGTTCTCCACCTAGTGGTAAAGACAGCAAATGTAAACCAAATGTTTACAGGCTGCTTTACTAAAGCTTTAAATAGGAGTGTATAACACAACATATAGTACTGTATTGCTCAGTATAAGCTTCAAACCAAATAATACACTCAGATGGGAGCAAATAAAGTATTGATTTTCATCCTGATTTCACTGTATGCAGTATAATAAAACGGAACAAGAATAAGAGCAGATCTGTAATCTGAAAACACCACTTGCTCCTTTCCTCAAAACCAAAAGACACATTCTTTGTAAAGATGTATTACCTTGTGGCTACTGCATTATTACAACTATTGTACTTCTATCAATATGAATGCTAAAATGAACTCAAAATGGATCAGGCATCAGTCAGCATCAGGCAATTTGATTTTTGCTGTATGGAAAAACTTACCGATGGATGACACCAGTGTGTAATATCTATCTGAATTCCAAACTGAGTGAATCATTACACCCCTATCTTTAAAAACCCCTATCTTTACCTGTAAAAGGGCCAATGTCCATATGGAGTATCTCCTGTCCGTCACACTTTCTACTAACTGCATATTTTCTAGAAACGTGCTTGTAAAGCTCTCAAAATGCAAACATAAGCTGCTGTTTCATGTTTAGGTCATTGAATAAGTGATTAAGTTGACCGGTCTTATCTGAAGCCTTGTGAACTATGCTCTAGATTACATCTCTCAGACCACAGCGTGAACAGGGAGAGAGAGTACTGATTTGTTGGTGTGAGACACAAAGTAAAAACACAGGGAAACAAAAAAGTGTGTGTGTGTGTGTGGATGTGCAACACGGGTTTCTGTGAAAGAGAGAACCGTCTGTGTGCAGTCTACCTGTTCCAGCTCCTTGGGGATCCTCATGCATGTGTAGACTCTCTCTCTCCTCTCTGTGTACTTTGCCTCGTTGTGCTCCAGGAAGTAGCCCCTGGTCAGCTCTGCACACATAAACCTCAGCAAGGACGGCTCGTCTGCATCCTCTGCTTATGTGGAAGACAAGGGAATTCAGTACATACGGCACAAAATTAACAGGCAATTTATAATAGCATTACCATTATAGCCACCAAGCCACTAAACGATAATCCTAATCATATTAACCAGCACTAACTAATAAAAGAATAGGTGGCTACAATGTCAGAAAAACTGATCTCTGGATTTCTTTTTTACATAAGCATTTTGAATTGAAATTATACAAATAAATCATGTTCTCTGGCTTTTGCATTCCCAATTCAGAGCAGCTGCATTGCCACTTTCAGAGCAAAGCTTCACAAAGAGCGTATGCATTGTATTCTCCAAAAGTAGAACAAAGTAGAAGGTGACTAAAAAATAGAAACTGTGTCTGCAAGTAGCCTCAATATGTGGCCACAGTCAAGGGAAAAGGTTGTGATGGTGTCCTAGCTAATACAATCACCCTTTTACTGCCACTTAAAAGACAGCTAAGAACAAATATGAACTTTTTCCTGGTTTCAGCAACTAATCTTATCTGAGAAATACTGGCTTTCTTCACCAACTATGAATCTGTGAAGAAAATAAGGTGCTTGTCTGGTGTTGTGGAATGACTGTGGATGCTTGCATTCACAAACAGGTGAGAGCAAAGCAGTTGTATTTAGATCGTCTTCATTAGGCATTAGCTAAAGCAGTCTTGATGGTTCTCCAGAGTGAGAGCGGAGAGTGAGATGTGAAACAACACTTCACACTGATATCCACTACGTGATCCAAGCAAGCCACTTTCTGACTTGATGACATCCTCATCTGGTATGACATCTACAATACAATGATAGTATCAGCAACAAAGTTCTACTTTAGTACACAAACAGATCCTTCCAATAAGTCATACAGCTGACAGAGACAACTAAGTAAATAACTGACACTAAATACGTCAAGCAGATTTCCTTCTTAACTGGTTCAATAAAGAAACACACAAAGAAACTCCTTCTAAAGGGTGGAGAATTTGTATCATTATATATTGTCCAAGAAGACCTAACAGTGCCAATTTAAATTACTGACATAATTTCCATACTTCTATTAAAAGTCAACACAGTAATTTAAGATATTAACCTCATTTTCAAGCCATGTGGTCTGATTATGTTTCAGATAAGGGCATTATCAGGTTAACTTGATGCAACAAGGATCAAACGATTACTGTTATTTACCAGTAGGTAAATATTGGCCTTCAATACCTCAGCAACATTCACTATCATTACTTCACCAAGTACACTGCTTGGCCTTAAACTCTGATTATGGTGTGCATTCACCATAACATAGTTTTNGATTATGTTTCAGATAAGGGCATTATCAGGTTAACTTGATGCAACAAGGATCAAACGATTACTGTTATTTACCAGTAGGTAAATATTGGCCTTCATTACCTCAGCAACATTCACTATCATTACTTTGGATGGTGTGCATTCACCATAACATAGTTTTGACAACCTTACGCAATTTCACACCATTTATTTATGTCCAGAGTTAATTTAATTTGTGGCTGAAATCTTGTATCAACGATGGCAGAGTGGAGCCACTTCATAAAGTCTTCTCCAGCACATCCCCAAGTTTTACAAAGGGATCGAGACCAGGACTCTGCGGTGGCCAATTCATACGTGAAAATGATTTCTCATGCTACCTGGACCTCTATTTCACAATTTAAGCCAAATGAATCTCAGCACTGATTCCTGTATTCCTGTGCCATCACAAAAAACAAAAAATCATTGACAGGATCTCAGTCATTAAAGATTTCTTTTCAACATTTGTTCCGCAAAGTTGATCTTTCGCTGCCATCATTCTAGGTATATACATGGAATATGTCTTCCCACATGGCTGTTTAGG
This sequence comes from Semaprochilodus insignis, assembly GCA_034552555.1. Classification (NCBI taxonomy): domain Eukaryota; kingdom Metazoa; phylum Chordata; class Actinopteri; order Characiformes; family Prochilodontidae; genus Semaprochilodus; species Semaprochilodus insignis. Next base: position 19,677,593 of record CM067485.1, on the reverse strand, counting down.
AATCAGTTGTGATTAAAACAACTGTTGCAAGCTGAACCTTTTTTTTGGCCAGAAAGCATATTACACAGTCAAGTCACATTGTTATAACCACCTGCTAAAATCCAGAGTAACCGCCAAGTGCAGCACAGACAGCAGCTAGACGGGATGGGAGGTTGCCACAGGTATCGGGAGCCATGCTGACTTGTAGTGCCACCCCACAGCTGCTGGAGGGTGCATGGGGGTGGATCCATAAGGTGAACACAACGATCGAGGTGGGTTCAAGTCTGGGGAATTAGAGGGCCAGAGTAGTACTTGGAAGTCTTGGTCATGCTCTTCCAACCAATGTAGGACACTTCCAGCTGTGTGACATGTCGAACTGCTGGAAGATCCCATCCACCAGCATGTATGGGTATACATGATCTGCAAGGATGGATTCATACCCTTTGAAATGGATGTGTGGACCCAGAGAATGCCACGAAAACAGGACCTCCTTCATGAGCTACGTGCTGCCCCATGTTGAAAGTAGAAAGTGGTCATAATAATGTGACTCAAATATGTAATATCTGGCTTGGCTAACTTACCAGCTGCTTAACAAAGGGAAGTACAGGCTACTGTAGTTTAATGTGACTTTGGTTTAACAGCATTCTGTGAAATCTGGTCAATAAACTTTGTCTGCTGCTGCACAGTGAAGACGCTCAATCTCGCTCTCGCTCTCAACACACTATGGGCCAGTTTCGCAGACTTAGATTAAGTCTAACCCTAGGCTAAAAAGAACTCAAATTAGCATTGCAATTTAGTCTAAGACAAGGCTTAATCCATGTACAGAAAGCTGGTCCTACATGTCTAAAGCTTTGTAGACAGCTGCTCAGGCAGCATTAAATGTCTCTACTCATCTGGAAAAGCTTTACACTAGTTGTCTGCACACTGCTGTCAGGATTTGATTGCATTCAGCCACAAGATCATTAGTTCTGGATCCTAAACACTAACACAACTCTGATAGGAGGTCCACTGTAGGTACTCATGACATAAACATAAGTCTTAAATTAATCAGTAAGTTAGTAATATTGCTATCAACACATGCCTCAATTTAGGTTGCCAAATATCATATCATTAGCTTCTATAAAACGTGGCACTTGACGATAATATGCATGTGGCACAGTGTTAGATTAACAGGTGCTGAGCTGGCAAGTTTCTCAGCCAACATATTCATTAGCTAGCACTAGCAAGCTAGCTTAGGTAGCCTTGGCATACCTACTTAGCAATATTAGCCAACTTCCACATAAGCTGACAAGCTTAAGGGACATAAATAACAAATGTTGGTCATGACCTCTACACTTTAAAGCCACTCTGCCGAATTTCACTCTCTTGCTAGGTCGCTAAATAGCCTCGGTGGAGACTCACAGGCTCATCTGTCAAATGATGGAGCTACAGCTAGCTAAGCTAGCTAGTAAGCTAAGTTGCATTTATGACACCTAATTGAGCGGACACTTATCTGTCAAAATACCAGCTACGACGTTTAGCACATGTGTTGACAGTATTACTCAATGGCGACCATGTTTCAGAAACTGTTTTAATACAGCGAAGCTGAAGTCAGCTTCTTAGTCGAATGTCCCCGTTCCACCTTAAATGGTACAGCAGGTAACTGGTACACTCCGGCGCCTGAATGTAACTGCTGCACAATTTAAGGTGGAACGACAAATTCGAACAAGAAGCTGGCGAATAGGAAGCCAACTCGTTTTGCAGCGGTGTGACTTCTCTGCAAGCAGCAGAGTACAGAATACGGGAGAAAATGGTTCTAACCTATTTTTTTTGGCTGCAATGACACAAGAAAGCGAAGTCGGAGAAGTTAGCTAGCTAACTAGCGCTGTTTCTCTCAGTGACGTTAATAAACGCCGTTAGCCGTTATCATTACCTGACACTCACCTGAGTTCTCCCGTTCTTCCTTTTTTTCTGGCGGTCGGTCGTAAAAACCCAATGTTTCCGCAGCTTCTGTCGCGGGAACGGTTTTACGAGCCCTCACCGCGTTATTCCACGGACACGTCGTGCGGCTCCGGGTGTCATCTTCTAAATCTTTCTCCTCCTCAGCCAACCCGACACTTGACAAGTCCGCCATCTTCACTTGCTTGGCGGACCACACGCGCGTCTTTCTTTCTCCACCTGTATTCATACAAGTCACACCTTGCTGCACTACGATTGGCTGATATTATGCAGACTTCTGCGCTCGGATTGGCAAGTAAGCCTTTCTTTGCAAATCTGACCAATCCGAGTGCAAGAAGGCGGGGCCTTGTCCCAATACGAGTGGGAAAAGAAAAAACGCCGCTACGTCATCACGTCATCACGTCAGCGCAAGGACATAAACAAACAGAAATGACCGACGTGTATTGCGTCTAAAAAACTGACACAGTTTGTATTTATTTTTGGGGGGGTTGAAATAAAAAAGCCTTGACGAATTAAAAAAAAAAAATCACAGAAAATACAATTGAATGTATAATATTATCGTGTTAAAGCGTTTTTAATGTGTTGCCCATTTATAGGAGAAAATCAATATGCACTTACTAGTCATGACCACCAGATGGCGACGAAGGATCACGCGTATTAGCCACTAATTCATTAATCAAGCCTATTGTCTTACTTAGGCAACGGAATAATAGGCGCAATGGAAGTTTTCATATCTGAACCACGTTGAGGGCATGATGGGTGACTACATGCTATGATAATGCTGTCTACAGGGCCTTGTAAAACTTTCACACTGTTGTAAAATGCATAAGTTTTATGGTAATGATTATGGTAAGTAGGTAGCATAAGCTCGATCTCAAGTAAAAACCATCAGAAACAAAATGAACTGCATTCTCAACTACCAAATTGTCCAGAAAAGCACAGTGGAATGACCTAATGTCTATTTTCAGTGCCTTTTAGCAAAGGAACTGAAGATAGTCAGATGCAGTTTTTTCTCCTCTATGGGTTATTTTGGCCTACAACAAAATTTGGCCTAAAAACACTCCAGGAGCTGATTCAACACAATAGAATGAAATTTGACGCAAATATTTAATTAAACCTGAAGGACAAAATTTAAACACTAAAAACATATATCGAAAATGGTCAAAAACGAAAGTGGTCAATATGTTTTGATTGGGGACTATTTGGCCTTGTATGTACACCTCCACCATGAATGGCTTTTGAAAAATCATGTTTCAGGCCAAAACCTTATCCTAAAAATATAGTCAAATAATGTCTCGAGGCATCCAACAGTGTATTCATAATTGTTTAATGTAATAACTTTTGGAGGCATCGATACTGTACTATGGATGTCTGGTTCCTATCACCACCACTGTGAACGATCCTGCCTTGCTTCTCTTTCACCTCAAACCGCTCTGAATAACTTCTACAGCAGTGTTTCTCAACCTTGGGAAGCAACCTGCCCTGCCCACGTTAGTGCTTTCCCTGCTCCCAACACACCTGATTCAACTCATCAGCTCATTAACAAGCCCTTTCAGAGCTGCAGGGGGCGTGCGTTAAAGCAGGGAGTCCACTAAAATGGGCAGGGCAGGGTCCCTCCAGGACCAGGGTTGAGAAACACTGTTCTATAGGCTTGAGTAGGACTGCAGAATAAACAGCAGAAGCGTCCTGTAAGCACATTTTTATTGGCACACAAAATGGCAAAGCATACATACAAGACTTTGGATATGACACAAAAACACCTCTGCTAAATATTATACAAACAGTGCAGAGTTCTAGTAATACAAGATTCGGGAGAGAAGACCCCGGAGAATCCGTCTCTTCCATTAGGTTGGTCTTGGAAATACAGCAGGGTATAAGTTATTAAGGGGAAAAAAAGTCGGAATTTGTAAAAACGAGTAAAAGACAAAAGGAACAGGACCCAAAATACATGGTTTGGTTGGCTGTGTACAGACCACTCTGACCATCATCATCATCACCATCATCATCATCATCATCATCACCATTATCATCATTATTTGATTCTTCACTTTTGCGCAATTAAGCTAGAACGTTCCACACCAGGTCCCTACCTGTGCACAAACTACCATGATCCCGAACTGATAACCGGCCCAAGACTGAATCATTTCATGCTTAATTAAAGCACGCCTCTTATTTGAGAGTGCTGTCCATAACAAGCCTTCTAACAACCCCGGCAACTTAAAGCCAATCGAAACAGCTGCCATTACACGTCAGGGTCAGTGACCCTCAACGGGATCCAACAGAGCGGGCGGCGTCTTTATTTACACAGCCGCAACCCTTCTGACAGCTTTCCCGAAGTGATGAACCGAACCCAGCGTGGCCTCCAACCTGGGAAATGAAGAGAAAAACGCTTTACAGGTTTCAAAACATCATGCAGGAACGTGTTACAGTCCGGTCTGGGGACAGGTCGTTAAAGGGATAAAGAGGTCAAATTTGGACGAATATGCTGTTCAATATGTGCCTTCGATCGGAGAACCCAGCCTCGGAGTCCCAACCTCATTGGTACAGTACAAGGAGATCACAGAATATTCACAACGTCCTTAAAAATAACACAGTTAGACCCAGAAAACAAAATAATTCTGTTTTTGTTTTGGTAAAATTACAACTGTAAATTTTACACAATTGCAGAATCTCTTCTCCCCCCTCCAAACGTGAGCGAAAGACGCGGAACGTCCTTGTGTCTAAAAGAACGAAGGAAACAGAGGAGGACAGAAAAGAAAGACCGGTGGTAATAATCATAAAGGGTGTAATTGTGAAAGGGGTCAGTCTCAGCGGCTGCTTTTTCAGAGTTCGGCGGCTCTGGGATGAGAGGACAACCAACAGCACCCGTCTCGTCCGTGATTGGCCGCCGTCCAGCGCCACTGGAGACTGCAGTCGCCATGGAGATATATTGCTACCTTGGTGACCGTCTATAGTTTATATGCTGCTGCTTTGGGCTGCTTCAGTCCCCCAAAACATGTCGTGCATCAGTGCAGGTTCCTCCTTCTCATGGCATTCTTTGCTTTTCCCGGTTCTTTTTTAGACGTGATTCCGTTGTTTAACTTTATCTGTTAATGTCTGATCAGCTTCCTGACGTGATGCCCAGAGCAAAGAAAGTCTCTGGAGAAAATGGACAATGCCACTGAAATCATGGCAGGAGAATTACATCATTGAGGTCGGAAAGAAACAGGCCTTTTTTCCCACCGACTAAGTGCCAGTGCCTAAACTTGAGTTGATCCTCTTCCGTTTCCACGAAATCAGTGCCCTTCCAGTCCCATTAACCTGTGAGTCTGGAACTATGGAATGGTGATGTAAAGAGTCACGGGGCGCAAACATGTCAGTTTGCAATGTGAGATCCACAAAAGAGCCTCTATTTTCTACAAAACCATGATTCCCCTACTAGAAAACCCAGTACAGACCAGCAAAACCAACATGTTTATTGTGATTTTAAAGCTGGCATGTTGGTTAGCCAGGATGACCATGCTGGGTGGCCCGCTAAACCAGCACCAGGCCCGCACAAGGTTAGACAAGCATGAAAGATATTTCGGTCTAAGCTGTATTTTTCAGCAGGGTCATCAAAGCTACTTGCAATAAACTGAACCTAATGGTTCACTAGCAAAATGGTCCCAAAAGGAAGTTATACTAACATGCTAACCTTGCTAACAAGAAATAAAAGATAATTATCATAAAGCAAATTGCCAGTTAGCATGAATTTTGGGATAGCACATTTACGTCTTGCCAACTGTCAATATGAACTTTCATTACTTCTTAAGATAAAGGATTATCCCATCTTATCTTATGTTATTTTATCTTATCTTCTTAGCAATGTTAGCATGTAGCATAGAGGATCATGCCCTGCTGAAAAAGTTAGCTTAGCCATGCTGGTTTATGCTGGTTAGTGCTCCAATCTTTGTGGCACATGTACAAAAAGTCTTGAGTCTTTAGTACAGAATTTTGTTATTACCCAGATAGTGATCATATATCGATCTGCTGGCATGATAAGGTCAGCAACCCACCCACTGCTTGCCACTGCTGCTCCAGATTACTGTCTTGCTTTTAAGGTGTAACTCGCCATCAGGGGCAAGTTCAGGTAAACTTCAGGTACCATTTTAGAAAAAGGCTACTTTTATAAAGGACTTATAAATAGGTTATTATTGGGTATTAGTCCTAAACACTTTACAAAGTATTTGTAAAAAATAAGCAGTTATAACACATAAATAAAATGGGCAAAAATGAGCACCTCCATATGTTGTATATGAATATGTACTGAAGCTGACAGGGTTCATGCAGACTGAAGGAAAAGATGAAGTAAGATCAGTAAACATCAAAATCTGAGCTTTAACAGTATATGAGTAAATGTGTTCACTGGTAGACTAACAACAGGTCACTGTTTCCCGTCTTATTTATTTGTTGTAACTGCTTATTGATTTTAAGGTGTTTATGACCTAATTAATAACCATTAGTAAACTCTTTTTAAACCATTTATAAACGCTTTATAAAGGTAGCCTTATTCTAAAGTGGTACCGATTAGCTATTTAGCAAAACTTAGTTAGTTTTAGCAAAACACTAGTTAGCGAAACACTAGTTAGCGAAACGCTAGTTAGCGAAACACTAATTAGCAAATTGCTAGTTAGCAAAACACTAGTTAGCAAAATGCTAGTTAGCAAAATGAGAATTATCAAAACGGCAGTTGTCAAAACTACTATATAACCAGACATTTGGTGTCATTTTGGCTCTTTCCTGCAGGGGTGTGTCTTCCTGTTATTCCGACAGAACGTTCTACAATGAAAGGCTCTTTGTACTCATATCGAACGTGACACTGCTGTGATCTGTGGGAGACTGGCGCTACAAGGCAGGGGAACTACCTTAAAAACAGGAGTGAACCAACACAGGTTTGGGCCACTCGTGGGTGGAAAAAAAGGGATAACAGAGTGAAAGAGTGTGAGGGAGAGAGAGATATATTGCCACCCTGACGGTGCAGAGGCAGCACAGACGCGATGTCTCTTTACTGAGAGGGTTGGGAGGCCGTGCTCTCGGGTTTGCTGTCCTGCCCTGTGGGCGGCTTGCCGGCCCACGGGCTGTTGTTGCCGAGTGCCGGCGAGCTGGTGAAGTCGTCATCGTCGTCGAGGCCATTGGTGGCGTCGTACTGTGTGTTCTCCAGCCGCGTGATCAGACGCTCGTCCTCATCGCCAAACTCCCCGCCCATCAAGGTGGGCTCACCCACCACCATCACGTCCTGCAAATCACAGCCAAAGATGGGAGGCGTTAGCATGTGGGTTTTCCAGGGTTGGAAAACCAGCCCATCGTAACCATCAAAAAAATTCACAATACACATTATAATGCTCAGAAGCTTACAAGTAAAACTTCCATCACTACGTGAAGAGACTGAGGCAGTCCTGGCATATAACAGAGTCAGAAACTAGACGAGAGATGGGGGAGAATAATGGTAATAAAATATACCATGATATTTAAAGATGATGCCGGAACTTAAGTCAGATTTCAAAACTATGATGTGTGAAATTTCAGTTTTAAAATTATGATAGTCATGATACTGATTGGTGGTGTTAGAGCTCACTAATAGATAGCACTCATAGAAACAGGGAAAATCAGACCCAGGAAAAACTCGGCATGTTAGCAGCCAGAGTACATATAGGAAAGCTTCTGGGCCATTTTTGCTGCTGGTCAGTTCCTACCAGCCATACGAGGCCAGACCATCTCTTTGAATGGGGAGAGACCAAAGTCCTCAGAACTGAAGGTCAAATTCTAGTTTCAAAACAATTAAAATCTCTGATAAAATCTGACAAAAACCTCACAAAAGGTTTGTAGCGTTTGATTGACTCGACGGTGTATATGCAAATGACCTATGCTCTAATAGGCTGACTCCTTCATCCTGTCCATGTAGGTGATATGAGGCACATGGTGTTCAAACAGTCTATTAGACTGAAATTTCCAGAGATACCGGAAAAAACTTGAGCCACTTCTTTTTGACGTCTGGTTCTTGGGAAGGCCACAGTGACACGTGCTTCAGTCAAGAGTGACACATTTTCTTCCACATGTTATATCGGAGTGTCTGCAGTAACCGCACTCCTGAACCTGCAGTTAAACTGCTGTAGGCTGGATGGACAGTCATATGTAAATGTATTCATGGCTGGGCTGGGGACTGGACGGTACATCTCCATTTGGCTCCTCTGTGACTGCGTATTCGGTTACACGGAAGTGCCCTAGATAGTGTTATAGAAGTAAATATCTGTATGACTTTATTCCTCTCTCTCTTTCAGCCTTTCTTTCCTGTTGCATTGTGGGGCTCAACTGATCAGTTAACTGGAGCGCACGCATCGCTGGCCATGTGTGGCCGTGTGCTGTAGCAAAGGACTGCTATCTTATTCCTCGTCTCTCGCAGCCTCCCCACACAGACATACCCTTCCTCTTTCTCTCTCTCGTCCTCTCTTTCCCACTATTACGAAGCATCTTTCAGCACATTCTTGAGTTGTAGTCTTTGTCTTGTGTCCCTTGCTCACATTTGCCCTGTTGTCATATATATTAATGCTTTCATTAACTTACTACTCACAATTCAAAGCATGGTGGTGGTAGTTTTATTTATCATAGAACTAAAAATTTGCTGAAATCTCCTTCCCTTCATTAAAATGGCCAAAGTAAAATAGATCAGCATGATGACCCACAGATTTTACGGTAAACCTCCATGCTGCCTTTATTGTTGGAGGCACTGTAACACTTTCTGAGCAAGCAAATAAACATTTCACACCATATAGTGCTCTCAGTCCTTCTGTCAGAGCTAATTGTCTGTGTGCTCTTCTTTGCCAGAGATGAGCTACTGCCCAAACTCTGTGGTCTGCTGCAGAGCTACTGCCCATCCTGTGCACTCTGATGCCATTGCTTCACCTGCCTCGGCTGGGTGCCACTGCCTTCCAGCTGGGCCGTTTGCCTACCATGAAGCTTCTCCTTGCTGTCAGGGGGTCTCACCTGCATCACGCAGGCCCATCTGACGTTCATGCTATTTAATCANCCTGCCTCAAAAATACTCAACACTTCCCCTATTCGTTCTTATTATGGTAAACTCTGATCCTTTTTTTGAGTTTGTTGCTATCTGTGGTCGACCTGAAGAGGATGGGTTTCCCTTTTGAGTCTTGGTTCCTCTCGAGGTTCCTTCCTCTTGCTCTGAGGGAGTTTTTCCTTGCCACTGTCGCCTTTGGCTTGCTCATTTGTGGACTTGGACCTGTATTCTCTGTAAAGCTGCTTTGTGTCAAGCTCCACCCCAGTTAAGCTCCACCCCAACTCCCAACACCAGAATAAGGGTTCAGTGATTTTTATGTAATGTGACTGTGGCTGTTCAAACATGCAAAAAATTAATTTGAACACAATTTCTTACTTTTTGACCTTCTGTCCATTTGCTTGTTTCTGTCAGGTACGAACACCACAGCAAAATTATGAAGACGTTTTCAAGTTTCCAGCGCAACAGCCTCAACAATAAAAGGCAAGTATAATGCAAGGAAATGCATCATTTGGTCTCTAATATACACGTCCCGTTGCCTTAATAACAGTCTCTCAGGTAAGTATTACCCCAGTCACCTGTGCTTTTCAGCCTACTCTTACAATAACAGGGCGCACTTTTCAGCCACAAGCTACGGATCAGTACAGCGTGCCTATTTCAGCATTTCACCTGCTATTGCAAATTGAGAATTGAGAGTCTCAATGTTCCATCATCCTCTGTTGAAACAGTCACATTTAGACACCCTACAGTTGCCAGTCTGGAATATGGCCGTGTCAGTGTTGTGTTCTGCTTGGACACAGAGTTAGAGGACTGGGCACTGGGCACACTTCTTTGTCTCTTCTCAGAAATAAAGGATTAAGTCATTTCTTTTACAGCTGTCTGCATAAGTGTCTTTACACCGTGTTCTGTCCGTTTGCTTTTGCATCTACACTCACTGTCCCAATTACAGACTGTAGTCTATGTGTTTCTCTGCATAATTTGTTATCCCCCTTTTACCCTGTTCTGTTTAATAGTCAGGACCCCCACAGGACCACCACAGAGCAGGTATTATGTGGGTGGGCGATCATTCTCAGCACTACTTTGTGGTATTTGTGCTGGTGTCAGTGGATCTGACACAGCAGTCCTGCTGGAGAGCTTAAACACTGTGTCCACTCACTGTCCTCTCTATTAGACACTCCTACCTTGCTGGTCCACCCTGCAGATGTACAGTCAGATACTGCTATATATGTACAGTTTGCTGCTATATAGCTATATATAAAGTTGAAAATAAAATAATGTTGTAAATCCTATTATTATAAAATTATAAAATCTCTCTCGCTCTCTCTATATATACACACAGTCATGGCCGAAAGTGTTGGCACCCCTGAATTTTTTCCAGAAAATTAAGTATATCTCCCAGACAATTATTGCAATTACACATGTTTTGTTATTCACATGTTTATTTCCTTTGTGTGTATTGGAACAACACAAAATAAACAGAAAAAAAGCCAAAAATGATATAATTTTCACACAAAAAATGGGCCAGACAAAATTATTGGCACCCTCAACTTAATATTTGGTTGCACACCCTTTGGAAGAAATAACTGAAATCAATTGCTTCCTATAATCATCAACAAGCTTCTTACACCTCTCAACTGGAATCTCTCTCATATTTGAAAGGTGCCTTCTCCCAACAGCAATCTTAAGATCTCTCCAAAGGTGTTCAATGGGATTTAGATCCGGACTCATTGCTGGCCACTTCAGAACTCTCCACCGCTTTGTTTCCATCCATTTCTGGCAGTTTTTTGAAGTATGTTTAGGGTCATTGTCCTGCTGGAAGACCCATGACCTAAGACGCAAACCCAGCTTTCTGACACTGGGCCCTACATTGCGACCCAAAATCCTTTGGTAATCTTCAGATTTCAAGATGCCTTGCACACAGTCAAGGCACCCAGTGCCAGAGGCAGCAAAACAACCCCAAAACACCTTTGAACCTCCACCATATTTGACTGCAGGTACTGTGTTCTTTTCTTTGTAGGCCTCATTCCGTTTTTGGTAAACAGTAGGATGATGTGCTTTACCAGAAAGCTCTGTCTTGGTCTCATCTGTCCATAAGATGTTTTCCCAGAAGGATTTTGGCTTACTCAAGTACCTCCTGGGTGTCCTGCAGTCGCTGACACTGATGGACCCTGAGCCTGCAGGACAGCTTGAATTTTTTTGGAACTTGATTGGGGCTGCTTATCCACCATCCAGACTATCCTGCATTGCAACCTTTCGTCAATTTATCTCTTCCGTCCACGTCCAGGGAGATTAGCTACAGTGCCATGGGTTGTAAACTTCTTGATTATGTTGTGCACTGTAGACAAAGGAATATCAAGATCTCTGGAGATGGACTCGTAACCTTGATGTTTTTCCACAATTTTGCTTCTCAAGCTCTCAGACAGCTCTCTTCTCCTCTTTCTGTTCCGCATGCTTAGTGTGGCACACACAGACACACAATGCAAAGATTGAGTCAACTTCTCTCCTTTTTATCTGGTTTCAGGTGTGATTTTTAGATTGCCCACACCTGTTACTTGCCACAGGTGAGTTTGAACGAGAATCACATTCTTGAAACAAAGTCATTTACCCACAATTTTGAAAAGGTGCCAATAATTTTGTCCAGCCCATTTTTGGAGTTTTGTGTGAAATTATATACACAAAGGAAATGAACATGTGTATAACAAAGCATGTGTAATTGCAATAGTTTCTGGGAGATACACTTAATTTTCAGGAAAAATTTCAGGGGTGTCAACACTTCCGGCCATGACTGTATATATATATATATATGTATATGTATGTATGTGTATGAGGCTTCAGAAGACTTAGTGAGACACAACGTTTTATGTATATATATAAAACATTGTGTCTCACAATGTCTTCTGAAGCCTCATGCACAAACCCCACCATCACTGTGCTCCCACCCCTCCTCTCCACTTCTTAATTACAGTCATTCATTAAGGTGGGCTTTTGGACTAAATAACAATATCCACACGCTGATTTGTCAATTTGCATAGCTAATTAAGTAATTAGCAGAGATGTTACCAATATGAAAAAAGAATGCTGCTTGCCAACGAGCCTTGAATTCACCATCTGTTTCAGAACGGCAACTGTCGCCCTCCGCTCTGGATGTGAAACCAGGGGCCAATACCAAACACACACACACACACACACACACACACAGCACATACACAGCACTGCATCCCACAGGTTCCAGCTGGTGGTCTTAGTGAGAGCTCTAATTGCTATCAAATGGGAAGCGTGTTCTGTGTACTCATCTCATTAGCTTTAGCCTTTGGCTAAAGCCATGCACAGCACTCCAGTCTACAACCTGCTCTTTCTACCTGCCACCCTTCACCACTGATTTATTCACAGCTCTTCTACCCTGAGGCCTGGAGAACTCATATAAACTTCATACTGGAGGAAGATTCAGAATCAGTAAAGCAAAGGAAGGGTAAAACTGCTCCAAACAGGGCCTCAAAATAAATATTTCCATACTAGTGTAATGTTGTAATGTACTGGTAACTTTCTGCATACAAAGTAATTCAGTGTGGTTTGGTGTGAAATTGTGCATTAGAACAAAGGCACATCAAAGGATCTGTCATCAACATCAACAGGGGGCATTACACAGCGGTAGCAAATTGAGCACAAGATGGCGGAGCATATAGATTACCTGTGAGTGTTTGTGCTGTTATTCCAGATGTTTGTTTATATCCAGAAAGCAAGCACGGATCAACTACTGGTGATAAACCATTGTTGCTACACGCCCATGGATGTCATCACGGTTCATGCTGAGGAACCTACTATTCTTTGATTCCAGCTGGGAATGAACTTTTCAGGTTCTGAATGTATTTATTTTTGGTGGAAATGCGTCAAATTGTTCAAAATTAGGTGCAGAATGGAACTGTTCAGGGTTGGCCTTCGTGCTGCCCCGTAAAGCAATGCCATTAGCCAGTACATTCATACGCATTTTGTGTAATAGCTTTCTGTGAGGTAGGATTCAGAGGCAAATAAACCCTTCAGATATCCGGTTCCCATCACTACCATTGTGAATGAATGTGACTAAGAAAGCTTCTCTAAAACGAAAACATGTCACATCAAACCACTCTGAATAACTATGTGTACATCGTAATCATGTCATTGAGCAGAAATTGGGAAAAACTGCTGAAAAATCCCCTTTAGGATTCTATAAGAGCTGAAAATAAGAGTGAAACATTAGTGAATTTGTGAGGGCATAGGAATGAATTTGACACTGGAGTTGGGGTACATATTGGCTACTATGAATCAAAGCCCACCCTCCGGTCACGTTGTATCCTGTGATGGGTTTTTTGGTAGCATTATGCCAAAATGAGATTACAAAACAATTTACATTAGAGTTAAAGTTGTTACAAGACTAGACTAGACTAGACTAGAGTGTGTTACATGCTAAACACAATATGAAAAACCAACACGAAAAATATGAAAGATTCTGACTTGTTTTTTCACATCAAATCTCTACACCCCAGACAGAACATGAAAACTGATCATGCCAAACCACGACACTGTGGCGTTCTCCACCTCATTTCAGAAGACTTTCTGAAAATTTGAATTTAAGTTGAACTTCATTTTTATGTGGCATTATTTGCATTCAGGTGCTTCAGGTGCTGTCGCTGCCTATTGTACACTGGCAAAGCACCAGTCTGGCATAGTTACTAAAATGTGAGGTTTTGGTCAGTCATGTTTTTTTTACTGTGTGATGAATCAGAACTTTATTTATACAACATAGTAGTACTTCAATTAACTCAGAGCAAACATGTCAAATATTTGACAGTAATCAAAACAGGGGTGTCACCCAATTGTGCAGATTAGGAACCGCTAGAACTCCAAACATGGTGGCCTGATGACATACTGAGAGACACTAATTCTGTATGTGTAGCTCAATAAATATTGCCCATATCAGTCTAAATGTATCATCATTTATTGTTCCTGGTAACCTTTATCTTCCTTCCTTATAGCACTGCAATCCCACACCTCCTTCTGGATGCAACTATTCTTTTGACGATGAGCGTGTATTATATTGCCAGGAAATTTTATAATGTTTAAGTAAAACAGACAATAAAAACATATGCTAAACAAAACAGATGTTAACCACATACCATTCAAATCCCTAATCCCAGGCTGGGAGGAAATTATTAATATCTGACGCCTGATAAGTATGTCAATTACAGTGCTAAATGTAGCTGTGACTGTATATTGTCGATCTCCAAAGACAAAACAAGTCAAAACAACACAGCAGCAGGGAAAAAGTTTTCACACAAAATAAATGGATGCTCAAATAATGTAGGACAATAAAAATCAACCAAAATGGAAATACAGCATATATATATATATATAGATGAGGTCTATTAGCTCAAACAAGCTTAAAAAGTTGAATGGTGTGTTCTGCTGTATGGGTAACAGAACAGGGTCATAACAGAAGGACCAGACAGCCACCAAGAGAAGTGGCCATTAACATAGAAAACCCCTGAAAATTAGCTGCTTGTAGTCGTGGTTTAGTGACCTTGATTTCTGTGGCTACGACGTTAATGCTTCCCTAGTACAGTCCCGCTGAAACAGAGATTTCCTTTTATTCCACCTCAGTGACGCCACCACTAGGGGGCACTGTTGTAACAGCGTGGGCTCTACCCCTCCGCGAGCAGTCACATGACTGTCTCATTGTGATTGGGCTCACGTAGGCCAGTGCTCAGCCAGCGTGCTACAACTGCACAGACAAAGCCAAACGGCCACGCTACATATGTAACCAGCATGTTCCTCTCCACGGCGCGTGGCACTGCTCCACTCGTTATGTGTCTTTTTGCTTTGGGGTTTGGGGGAGAGGGGGAGGACAAAAAGCGTCCAGTGAGACACACACACACACACACACACACACACATGCAGATATATATGTATGATAATGAGTGCTGGCACAGAGCCAGTGGCTCACACCAACAGTTTTCCTCAGTGTGTTTTTATGTGTGTTCTTCCATTAAAGTGATGCACACAGACCCGATGTGCATGAACAAACAGAAATACACAAATTCAAGTTGTTGTTCCTAGTGGGTAGAACGTGCTGGTGCTGGAGAACAAGTGTCTGTTTATGCTAACAACAATTCATACGTTACAGTACATAAACAAAACAATATACATCTATAACTAACTGCATCTTTACACAGTGATAATGGAAGCTAGTGGCTTCATATGATATCAAAAAGTGATATGATGGGGACAATGTAATATAACAAGCAGTAACAACACCTATATATATATATATATATATATATATATATATATATATATATATATATAGGTGTTGTTACTGCTTGTTATATTACATTGTCCCCATCATATCACTTTTTGATATCATATGAAGCCACTAGCTTCCATTATCACTGTGTAAAGATGCAGTTAGTTATAGATGTATATTGTTTTGTTTATGTACTGTAACGTATGAATTGTTGTTAGCATAAACAGACACTTGTTCTCCAGCACCAGCACGTTCTACCCACTAGGAACAACAACTTGAATTTGTGTATTTCTGTTTGTTCATGCACATCGGGTCTGTGTGCATCACTTTAATGGAAGAACACACATAAAAACACACTGAGGAAAACTGTTGGTGTGAGCCACTGGCTCTGTGCCAGCACTCATTATCATACATATATATCTGCATGTGTGTGTGTGTGTGTGTGTGTGT
>CM067485.1:19617746-19657382 GCA_034552555.1 Semaprochilodus insignis | reverse complement strand
ATATATATATATATATATATATATATATATATATATATATATATATATATATATATATATATATATATACACACACTGCCACCCTCCTATAAACCTGAACCATGAAGTCCACCTAGACCTAGTGCTGTTTTGATGAGGTGAGAAGAGACGAAGAATCATATATATATACATATATATACACCACAAACTTATATATAATAATAAATACATTACTGTATGGTATATCGTTGCTGTCCAAAAAAATACCCTGTCTTTTATAAATATATTAATATTTTATTAATTTATATATATACATACATACACACACACACACACACACACACACAAACATACACACACACACACACACAGTCGTTCTCTTGTTTTAATGCTGTGCTAGCCCAGACCATGAAAAAAACTCAAGAGCTTGAACCGGGTCCAAATCCTCACTCTAATCTCACAGTCAGCATTCATAGATCCCATTGTCCTCCTGACTCTGGGGAAAAAAGCCAGACACTACAAATCCCATCATCCATCTGCAAACAAATGCAACCTTGCCTCCCACCACTGCTCCCCAGGTAAAAAAAAAAAAAAACTGCAACACTTGTGGATTGAAGTGTGTGTTTGACCCCAGGCTGAGTGACTAAGCGAGTCTCGCTGGGGAGAAGAGGCCTGGGGATAAAAAGGCACTCGAGGATAAACACCTCGCAGGCTGAGGTTAAACACGATGAGGTTTTATTGGGACAGAAAACGGCACAGAGGCTCATTCTCAGCCGGAAAACTGAAGTGTGATTTCCCAGCTTAAATACAAGCCCATTGGAGGCCTTTTACACTCACGGATTTCCGAGTCAGGTGCCAAGAACTGACTCTAGATGACCCGATGGATGTTAAAAGGCTGGTTATGCCATCATGAGTGATGTTTATATTTAGCACTGTTTATCTAAGTGGTATTATATTCCAGGTAAAGCTGGACTATCTCTGTTGGTCCAACATTCATGGATTTTTCACACCATGTAAAGGGAAGCTAGCGTTTTCAAATAATGCCAATAAAGAGGTTTTGATATGCAGTTTATGACCATCAATACTACAGTGTTGTGCCAAAGTCAGAGATGACCCCAAAACAGCCAATACATTATTATGGTATTCATTTTCTTTTGTGTCATTGTGTTAGGGGGAAAAACATATGTTTTAGCATTTAGTGTGTCCACTTTTTGCCTTTAATTCTCAAAAAAAATCTGCAGGACTATTTTTCCACACCTCCAAAGTTCAGTCTTAGAAGTTGGTTGCACTTTCTGCTTCTCACACTCCAGGTTCATCAGACCATAAAACAATGTCTCCACTAAACAAACCTTTTTTTTCCTCCTTCTATTTTCAACAGCATGCAAGATCTGACCAAACGTCTTCTCAGGAGACTTACTTTCAGCTTTTCAAGCCTGCTGGGACATATTTCTACTCCTCCAAATTAGAAGTTGACTGTATTCACGCAATCAGTAACACTGTACATCAAGTATTGGCTAACTAACATCAAGTAATGCACTAACAATGGTTACAATAATTAACTGATGTTAAGTAAACATGTAACAACTACATATTTACATGTAAAGTAAAAGTTGTTACATGTTAACATTAGTTAACTATTGTTAACGTATTACTTCATGTTAACTAATGCAGAACTTCATGTTAATTAGTCAATACTTCATACTCTACAACAATCTAATTTAGGCTCCACTAAGGTGGAATAGGCACCTTATTCCATGGGTCTGGTTTTGATTTTTCAGTATTTGTTCTTTTTTCTCAAGAAAGGAAAGGAATTCCAGGTTTGGAAATTTGAAAACTACATTTCCTGGGCAGCTGAGGTGAGTTTGGGTAAATGCTGCTGCTTAGAAATAAACCTTGTTCTATCAGCCTCCACTGCAGGTTAAGAAAGCTGTTTTATCCTACTGTAAAGTTCCATTTTGGAAGTTTTTAGGTTGACTGTATAATTCCATGAGTGCTATTTTATGGTATCATGCCTTCACTTTTATTCTAAAGTAAAGCATTAAGATAAACATAAGGAGAACCTTCTATGAGTAGCCGTGTCTAAACCTTTGACTGGTGCTGTACATCAATACAGCCGTATACTGTAAATCAACTATCAGTACAATACAATTCTATATCAATTATGCATTCACATCAAAGCCCTTTGACTTCAGCAGTTTATTACGTTATGGTTCTTTGCTACAAGGCGTGTGTTTTGCAAAGAACTTTCCAGACAATTTTCACCATTTGCATCTAAGTTGTACTTCATTTACTGCGTGCATCACCCCTGAAAAATTGCACAGCAATTCAGCTGTACAAAATTGTTTCTACTCCATGATGCAGCTGATTGTATGCAACCTGCAAGAGCCCCGCTATTACAGTAAACAACGGTTTACCTCATGAAAAAGAGGGAAACTGTGTTAGCAAACCTAACTTATTTTATATATATTAAGATTTATGACAGCAATATTCCAGTAATCGTATGTTATGAAGCAGTAACTTACTAGCAGGTCTGATGTTTTTAAGACTACCACACTAATTTGGCCTTTTCTTCTACTCAGCAAGAAACCCCAGCGCTGTCAGTACTGAGGAGATATGGTGTGATTTTTCTCTGTTTTGATTTTAACACTGTTTTGAATGTGATTAATGTCGTTTTACATTCAGATTCAGTGTAACTGCACAGTTACAAGGAACAGCATAAACAAAGCTGTGCGTACCTCCCTTTGTTTTTGATTAGAAAGGGTTCATTGTTTAAGTAAAGGAATATTTCTGTAGTTTTTAGTCCTAATCTCTATCTGCCACATGGTGTTGCGGTATAGTTGATTACCATAAGCTACAATTTCAATTTGTTTCCCTGCACGTCGAAGACAACAGAAAACATATTGACTTCAAAGCTCACTTATAATACGTGCCACTGGGCAGCTGGTGAGCTTTAGTAAACATTTATGTGAATTAACTTTGTCAAAGTAAGATTAAAATAAATAATGTAAGTAGAAACTCTGTATAAATTTTACATGTTAAGCCAAAAGTAACCAGAACTGCTGTTCTGAAAGTTTTTAATATGGCAGTTTATTTGAACCACTCTACCGAAATAGATCCAATTGCACTCCCACAGTAAAAATATTGAGTGTTTCAGACATATTAAGTTTCCAGAGATCCGATATTTACAAGAATTATGTTATAATCTATTTAAACCCCCAGGCATTAACAGACATAGCGTTAAGCTACATTTATACAAAATTATCATTCATCTGGTACTTTCCAATAGAAGGTGTCTATCCTAAACCCTATAACCCAAATTATGTAAATTATGTATCTATATATTATTTAATTTTTGATTTTATTTTTGCATTAAGTTGAAAGATTTATATTTATCATAAGTTTTATTTTTTAAATAAAAAACTGCCGTCCTGCATTTTCATGTCATTACTGAAACACAAAGAATTCTGGTCCATCTGCCTTATTTTAGCCACACCCCTGCATTTCAGAGCAGGAAGTGAGACTGTCACTCCTGACCACATAGTGAACAGTTAGACCCCCTGGTTTTGAAGTAAATGTGTCCAACAGTCTGAAAATCAATGAAATGTCACTACTGAAACACATACTTTTCTGAAACCAGTTAAAGGTTTGACTTTGAACCAGCTTGGTAGAATCATCCATATAGTCATGCATATTCCAAGTGGGTGTAGCATCTGCCCATTGTGTTCCACTTGAAAGGAAAATTTCAAGTTTTGTATCCTTTTCTACATTCGAGTGAAGAAGCTGAGTGCTTGTTTATCTACAGTCCAGATATGATTAAATGATAAACAGAGATGCCATGCAAGCTAATCAGTTTAGCTGATTCCTATAAAACACTAAGCACAGTTGTAAGTGGAACACTAAGACGATTGTAAGTCGCTCTGGATAAGAGCGTCTGCTAAATACCTTAAATGTAAATGTATAAAATCTGAATGTCAATAAATCTTATATTTAAAAAGTGAAATAATAACTAGCTGACTCATCAGTCTTGAATAAGATTTCACTTGCGAGTGAATTGAAACTTAGACCACTAAGCTATATGAATGAAATATGAAATTATGACACTGACAATGAAAACTCATCATTAAATGTAGATTTTAAAAGATTGGAAATACTTTCATTTAAGAAAATTAACATGTTTTCTGCAAAAATTTAACATATAGGAAAAACGTGGTCTGTGCAAAAGTTATGTCACATTTTATCTTGTATGTTTTTATGAATACATTAAACTCAGCAAATCAATAGAGTTCTAAACTTGCACACCAAGGACATATTATACACAATATACACAAATATATGATGAAACAATGTGAAAGGTAAATTTTAATTGTTTCTAAGAGTTATATTGGAAAAAAAAACTGGGCTCTAATGTTATAGAATATTCCAGCTCCCAAAGCTTCAGAGAAGAAATATATCTGTTGTGTGTGCACGGGTGTGTGTATGTGTGCGTGTGTGTATGTTTGTGTGTGTGTGCATATGTGTGTGTGTGTGTGTGTGCGCATGTATGTGTGTATAAGAGAAGATTCGATGCTTACAGGTACCTGGCTGGTCAGGCTGAAGCTGTTGGCTGGGCTCCGTTTCTTACTGCCCGCACTGTTGCCAAGGCTACTGTTGGACGCGCTGCTGGCTGAGTTCTTTCTCTTTCTCCTTTTCGTGGTGGTCTGTCGAGTGGTCTCTGCACGCACACGGACACCCACACCCACACACACACACACACACACAGGTGTAGAATTCCATGAAGATTTACAATTTGCCTCCATTTAAACCGATATTCACACAAGGAAACATCAATCAGTGCATGCATATAGACACAGGCTTACAGAAAGATCTATAATGAAGTATAAAATCCCCTAAACAAATTCAGTAATAAGTTCCCCCCTCATATTAGCATGCACACAAGCACAGACAGGCACAGCTTCGTTTCTATAGGAGGTGAAACATCTCCCAAGACATGCACTAGTAAGAGGACAGCTCTGCCTTCATTTGCATAAGTGCTCAACAACGTACAACACTGTTCATATAGACTTCCATCATGATCAAAACCGCTACAGGTTCCCTTATTGTTTATACAGATTAGAACTACTGCTGTGGACAGAAATGTAATATTCAAAACACATTCATTTCATTGAACTGGACGGTATGGTAAAAATATATATATACAAATATTTAGATTTCTGAGATTTTATAAATTTGAACAGACAAAATAGAACCTGTAATGGCACATATAAAACATACTATACTACTAATGCTACAATAATAATAATAATAATAATAATAATAACAACAACAACAACAACAACAATAATAATATGTGTCATTACAGAAAAACAAACAGTTGTATGCTGAATGTATGTATGTACAGTCACTACTAAAACGTGGTAAAGTTTGAGCAGTGTTATGATTGTTTTGGTAGTGACAAAATAAAATGTTCAACCATTTATTTAATAATAGAAACATTAAGTTAGGGTCGCTAAGAGCAAAAAGATTTTAGTCTAAAGTCAGTTTAAAGTCTGAAATGTGCTTTGAACAAATTCGGTAGACCGATCCATACCACACTGCTACAGGTCCAGTTTATATTATCACTATCATGCGCTCATTTGCACTTGTTAGTTTTAACTGACCTGCTGCTGTTACTACACTTCCACTGTATTTCTGCTCTTTAGATAGTCCACTCCTGTCACTGTGGCTCCTAGTAATAATACTTTATTAATATTATATTTTATTGATAGTCTTACTACCTAGTGCAATTATACATTTGCTGCTCTTGTTAATGTCTTGTACATGCTCATTTATGTATATAGATATACCTCTCTTGTCTTATTATTATTATTATTATTATTATTGTTATTATTATTATTATTATTATTAATCTCTTAATATGTTTATTAGTGCAATATCCACCAAGGCTGCTCCTGCATATGTCTAGTACATTACATGTTTCATTTATGTATAGGTACTCTTTTCATTTTTACAAATCTTATCTTAATAATAATAATATCACTGTTTGACAAACTGCAGTGCAGTAAATCCATTTAAACAGGCCTATTTATGTTTACTTTGCAGTAAGACGTTAGTTCCTTAAAGACTGACAGTTCTACAGATCAAAGGCCTCGGACCTGTTTACTGGTGTGTCTGATTGATTTGTCAGTGCCATCTTATGTAAAAGTTTGACCCCTGATCAAATACATTTTTTTTAGTTCCCAAATCAACATAAGTTACCACATCCTATACAGGAACACACTCAAGTATGTCATCTTTAATATGCTATATTGAGTGCACATTTTCCATGTGTAAGCTTAACATTTTTTGAAAAATTAAAATATTAAATATTAAATGTGCCATACAGATCAAAGTATATGTTTTATCTGTTTCCTAATATAGTATTGCTTAACAATGTACAACACTGTTTATGTAGACTTAAGTCACAATCAAAACAGCTAATTAATTTATCAATTCATTTATCTTATTTTTTGCACAGAGCACATTTTATGTTTTATCTGTTGTCTAACGTAGTATTGAACACTAAAAGCGTGTTCACTGTAGAGAATGTGTTAATATGATTTCACCCAGAGAATATAGTGTGGAAGTTGACCAGGGTGCCCAAATGACTGTTTTGCATATGACTGTGTAACACAGAATCTGCTAGAGAAAGAACATGTTGAGCATTCATGCCAAACACAGAGACAAAAACAAAATGTATTTCATGCCGCTCCTTTCGGAGACAGAATGCGTAGGAGCACGCTGTTAGGAGAGCTTTAGGAGTCCGTACCTTTTTTGTGATTTGAGGGGAAAATTTCCGTTTTGAAGTTCTGTGGATGTCCCGCTGAAAACCAGTCAGAGTAAGTTTTGTTTAGCAGGTGATGATTATGAAAACGATGCTGTAAATCTGTGACTTATTTCAACATGGTGAATAGTATTTATAGAAGTACTAGAAGACCAATAAATCATTTTAATGGCACATTCATTTTAATATTAGTTCATTATCAAGTGCATATATACAGTACCGGACAAAAGTCTGAGACCACGTATCAAAACTGTAATTAACAATTAATTCATAATAAATTATTGTTTTAGGAGATATTTCTGAGAAGATACGAGATAATTGTGAGTATCTGAGGATATGAGTCCAGACTACAACATCACTGAATGGGATCTCTTGAAGTGCGAAAAGCAGAAAATGCAACCAACTTCTAACACTAAACTTTGGAGATGTAAAGAACACTGTTCATAAGGCTACAGGACAAGTGCATTAGCTTGTCATGACAACTGACATAACCCTACATAAATGTTTATAAATGCTTACTCCAGGCGTCATCTGTCATAAAGTCTACTTTACCTTAACTTTGACCAAATTTTGCAAATATAACCATTACACCAAATAACAATCAATTAAGCTTTTATTGGATTAGCATTCGTGTAGGGTTACATCAGTTGTTATGACAAGCTTATGCAGGTGTCATGAAACCTTATGAACAAGACCCTACAGTAAAGTCTTACCATCATTTCTGTATAGATACATCCTGTACCTGCAATCAATACATGTTCAATGGATGTTTTCTGCTTCGTTTTCAGACACCGAATTATGAAAAATAAAACTCTGCCTGGAAGTTAAATAAAAGGGTGGTCTCTGGCTTTTGCACAGCATACAAAGTTTTTTATCTGTATATTTATTTATAAAAGCATGGCATATATCAAACATTACTTCATATAAGCATGCAACACTAGACGTTTCAGTATCAATATGGACACTGGACACTGCCAGATATGAAAATGAAATATTTTCAAACGTTTTCAGAGGCTCTTACTACTCGCACTTCGGGAGATGTTTATGTACTTGACAAATCTTGACCCTCAGAAGTCAGTTATTGCCAGTGGTAACAAAATGTGGTGTAATTTGAATGAATTTTCTCAGTAGCTGAGGCACATAGCTGTTGAACTTTTAAACAATACATTAGTCTTCATAAACAGAATATTATTATTTATATCTGAGTATCTGTATTAGATTAAAAAGGTATTGTTGGATGCACATCTTTGAAAAACCATCCTTTAAATGTTTGTCAGAACATGTACGAAGTGCAGAGTTGAACCAGACAATACAGTATCTACAGCAAATGTTATATGCTGCATAATAATGGAATATGAGATCATACATTACAAACAAAATAATTAATCATATAGTTATGTAACTGTATGTAAAATGTAAGATGTACCATGAAGGTAAGAAGCATAATAACTTCTGAATCATTTATGATGAACTTTGGAGCTATGGAAAAACATCTCACCAGATTTCTCTGAAATAGAAACTGAAAGCGACTCTATAACAGTGCAATTGCGTTTAAACACTATTCCAACATGGTAATAACTCCTGAGTCAAATTTCATCATATCCACAGCTAATAAAAATAATCTTCACTAACCCAAAATAACCAACAGATCATGCTTCACTACACCATAGTCACATTCTTTGTTGTTTTTAAGGCAAAGAGAAAAAAGAGAGACTTTGCTGGCTCCTGGTGTGTTTATCAGCGAGGGTGTGTGAATGACGCACTGAAACGGCCTCATTTCCACACGCACTAGAAAAAAAGGCACTTATCAGTGTACGAAGGCGGCCGTCCTTCCTTCCTGCCCTGAACGCGAACGCTGCCTGAATTTCAGCAGAATTGGAGGAAAGAAGGAGCCGGGGCTAATAAAGGAAACGACCAGCACAGAGGATCCACCAGCGTACGGCTGTGGGAGAACGCCAGTTGCTCTGCTTAGCGGCTTGACGGCACCCGAATGAGGCACATGAGCACATCATAATTCGATCATTAAAATCTAAACAAAGTAATTCAGAGTGTTTCAATATGAAAGGGTGCATTGTAGAGACAGACGGCTGACAGACTCTCTGTACAGAGGTCGTTAGAGAAACCAGGGGCCACAGTGTCTACAATGAAAATATAGCCAAAATGACCAATGAAGCTATATATAAGGAAGCTTTTTCGAGGCATTACATGCTATAGACATCTGGTCCCTATCCAACAATTCTAAGGCGGTAGTAACTTCGAACTCTGAGGATGCTGGGGCTATAACTCACACCTGTGGGGTGTGAGTGACGGGATCCATAGATTGAGAAGAGGTGGTACAGTGCAGTGAAGGTCTCGTTCCATGTGTGGAAAATGGCTCCAAAGCAGATGTTAATGAATGGCTAAAAGGAGTGACTGCATTTGGGTGTGCCAAAGACCATAGTGTGAAGGAAGTAGCTGAATCTGCAGGTGTATGGAAGGTGTGGTCATACGGGTCTACCAGCAGTGGCTAAAATCCCAATCTACAGGGAACTCTCCTCGGAATTGTGCCAGGGAAGGCATCCACCAAATCTGGACCAACTGCGCAATTCTTTGATGCAGGAGTGACTGAAACATTAATGTGGCCTACATCCAGAAACTTGTCCAATACTTGCCAAATCCAATCAGAGCTCTTATTTATGCTTGAGTGAGCTTATCTTATCTTAATTGAAAAATACAGAAAGTTTCCAAAAGTATTGGAATAACTATGAGGTCCTAATTGTAATTGTATATACAGGAGTGCTGATCTGTCTACAGTGGTGACCAGTCTTATCTGTAAAGGACTGGTGTGGGTGCTGAGATCACCTGACTCCACTTGTTTAATCAGTTTGTCTCAGTCTTCAAACATTTGATCAGGTGATCTCTTGCTTTGTTGGAATGAACACCTGCAGCCACAATGACCCCTCGTGGATTAGACCGGACACCCCTGGTTTAATAAATGTTATATGGTTATATAGGTGTCATATGTTTGTTTAAATGTGAGTGATTTGCTGGTTTCGGTTTTGACAGTGAGCCTGGCTTTAAACAATGACGTAAAGCGCCTAATTAAACCAGAAGACACAATGTAAGTCCACTTCTCAAATCACTTGCTGCGATACACATAGTTTAGAATGAGCTTCACATTACTGAGCACTGTAGTAAAACACAAACAAATTCCAGTCTCTTTTTTCTCCCATGCAGGTGTGCAAGGCCTGAGCATTATTGCAAATAATATCTGTTCAGTGGTGGGCCTATGGTGGCCCCTTTCCACTGATGAAAAGGGTAGTGGGGGGGCATAAATCGGGAGGGGTAGTAAATTGTTCTGCAACAGTCAGTAATTGTAAACCTATGGAGTGCTCCCGTACACTCTCAGAATAAGGTACTGGGGTGGTGGTACCCTCAAGGGGGCAATTTCATAGTTAGGGCACATAACTGTTAATATTATTTTAACTGAATGGACTGAATGCACCTTGTGCTCACTCCGTTCTTTTTATTACAATATGATATCAATATAAAATAATTTTCATAAGGTCGGGGAAATTCCTCCGGTGGAAGTGTGTGACTGCGCATGGTTGTGCTTCGGATGGCTCTATGAATCTAATGCTTGCGAGCATGTTGAAAGGTGGACATCCTTAGAGCATGTATCTGTATTATGTAATATTGTCATCAAATCTTCATCAATATAGTATTGATTTTGTTTTGGAGACCTGGACATGGGTCTGGACCTTGTTGTTAAGCCTGTGCATCCGAAATGAATACATAAAGATGTGCTGCTAAACACTTTACATTAAGGTATGCCTAATCAACATGAAGCAATGCATTAGCTAACATGAATTAATACATTAATAATGGTTAACAAATGTTCAGTAAACATGTAACCACTGTTATATGTTTACTTAACATGTAAACATGTAGTTGTTAGATGTTTACTTGAAATTAGTTAAGCACTGTAACCATTGATAATGTCTTACTTCATGTTAACTACTTACTTCATGTTAGCTAGTCGATACTTAACGTAAACTGTTACTGAAGTAACCTTTAAGGGTACATTTACATTGTTTGTTCCTTGGGAAGCTAAAATCTACCCGTGCAGTACCCTATACAGTTGGTGTTTCTGATATAATGGCCATTAATTGTAGGTAAAAGGCAGATGTTTCCAGTAAACTGGCATCTAGGTATATCAAGAGTGGTTTAAAACATTGCAAGCTACTAATGTCCTGGATTAGTCTAAGGAGTTTACCTGGTGGTGCCACCATCCGCTGCCATTTCTGGAACAGGCAGGTTTTGAGACAGTCTCTGGGGCTGAGGCTGTAGGTCTTGTGTCGGGACATGAGCTCCTGCATGGGCTCCAGGATAACACACAACTGCAGGACATAAGCCACACAAAGAAACACACACAGACACGCACAGTGAGCAGAGGATCAGGTTATAATGCAACTTATTTAGCCTAAATGCTACACAGGTGCCAGACCTACATTTTGAAGACTTAAGTATGCTACATGCCAAAAGTTTGGGGACACCTTGCATGAATGCACTGAAGGTTTCTAATAGCAACATGTATGTTTTCTTTGTTAGTTTGCTATATCTTAATGTATTAAAACTAAAGAAATTGAATTTTACCAAGCTTATGGGGGCAACAAATCACGTGTGGAGATACATAACAATGCTATATATTCCAAAGCCCATGCATTTTATTCCGTTGTTGTGATGTCAGCACTCATAGGCATTCAAACCTTTCAGATGTTTAAACCATCTCTGGGCCAAAAATGTTTTGCATTGTTCAAAATATACCCACAGTATTAGCAAATAGCTAAATTGGTATCTTTCTTAATTCACTGATAAAAGCGGGTCAAATGTGTGATGATGGCTAGATGTCCCCAAACTTTTGACAGGCAGTGTAGCAGGTGGGTATATACGCACTCACACAAACACGCACACACCCCCTCACTCACACACCATCCGTTCCGACAGCCCTTCATTCTGACGCTGCTGCATCCCCTCACACTTCCACAGGTCCAGGGGAACAATCTCTGGATGCTGTCCCAGGCAGCGGGGCTATTTCCAGCCTGAATGCTAGGAAACCCCCAGGCTTCCTCAGCCAGCGTGCCGGACAGTGCACCCCATCCGTCCCAACACAGGAAACCGGCCCGAGTGGAGCCACTGATAACCTCCCGTGCACCAACCCCGCTGTCTCTGACCACGCTAATGAGTCACTTTTACGAGGTATTTTTACACCCACGGCGATGCCAAGAGATTAGCCTACACTAGTAAGCAATGGGGGAAAATGTATACCTTTACAAAATTCCTTGCTGTGCTGACCTCTCAGTGACCATCAATTAGTGGACAGTGGCTGGCACAATGGCTCTAGGGTCAGTTGGGCCAAGCGTAGAGCTATAGTCGTATACTGTATTGTTATACCCTGAGAGTATTGTTATACACTGCACATACACTAAATAACTCAACTAGACGTGTTGACGTTTTCAGTGTATCTGAACATACATATATCCTTCATCTAAACAATGTTCATAGATAAAAATGATATACTGTAATTTAACAAGCGGCTACCTAAAATAAATTAGATGAAATCAATGGAAAAAAATGTGATTTCCTTCTGAGGGAAAGGTCAATACACCCATATTTGTTAATGGTGTCATCATTAGATTGACACATTGAGAGGACTTATGCCCAAAATGGTAAGTAGTAAAGATACATGACAGTGAGTATATATACAACATGTACAGTAACTGTGCAGATAAGTATAGTGTAATTATGAATAGTGCATAAAGGCAGTACAGTTCAGTGCAGTGAACAGTGAACTGAATCATGCCTACATTCAAAGAGCTTTCTGAGGCATTTAGAAAAAAGGCTGTAGATGCCTATGTGTCTGGGAAGGGTTCTAAGAAGTGTTTCCAAAATAACAGAAATCAATTCTTCCACTAACAGGAAGATCATCTACAAGTAGCGAATATCATCTACAATCAGCGAAGATCATTTACAAGTAGGTCGCCCTGGCACATTTAACCCGAGACCATATGGAAAGATTCTAAAAGAAGTCTTCAAAGAACCGCAGATTTTCATCACAGGATCTACAGGAAGCTCGTGCCACTGTTGATACAAAAGAGCATGCATCCTGTGCATGCAAATGTAAGTAAGTAAATTTGATGGTGAATGGAAGACAAGTGATGAAATGTGGCAAGTTGTTTAAGACTCTATGCTTTACCACCAGCAGGCCACCCAGAAAACACTGAGCAAAACGCTTGTGGACCGCCATCTTTGCCGTCAGTGGGCCAACAGTTTTCCAGTAGTTTAGTAATTTTCAGTCTTGACCATGATTCATTGACCATCATATCCAGCGCAGTGTCTGCAGTTTTGACAATATTAGCAAGTGCTAAGTTGACAGTTTGCGCCAATGAATAAGTAGTCACTGGTGCTAAGACATTGTCCTTCTCTGTATCACTCCCTGTGATTGTTACTTGTCTGTTTTCGTTACAAATGTCTGTAGTGTTTAGTTTGCAGTGCACTGAAAAGTTTTAATATATTGACTTTCACACTGTAGTCCTATCTGCTCATCTGCTACTGTTTTGTGCAACACTGTGGTTCTGGAGGAACTGCATTCTGTTGATAGCGTATGACAAAAGTAATGATGAGAAAGCTCTACTTAATTTCAAGTCATCAAAACAGATCAACTAGCCAGGTGGGAATTTCTAATTCACAATTTTGTCATTTTCAAAACCAGATACGTTCCCACCCTCAATTATTGCAGATAAATCATTAGTTAGTTAGTGGGAATTTAATTAGCTAATGCAAAATTTACAACATTGTCATATTTTCAGATTTGACAAACAAATCAAAAATTAGTCATAAGTCAAGTAGCTTGGCGGTATTGCTGGAAAGTTGTCCTTTCGGTGACCCTCAGTTTTAACTACACGAAAAGCATTAACCAGCCAGTTGGAAATTACGCTAGCAGGCTAAATGTTCCACAAAATTAGACAAACAACAAAGACCTAATCTACAGCATGAAACGACTTTGCCTCCGTCAGATGAAGGTAACAAACGCTTTCCTTCTGTCTCTCAGCTCTGAGACTGCGTAGGCGAACATATGCAAAACCGCGCGACTAAAACAGGGAAACCATATGCAAACCAGTCCTGCTGAATAGCTGCAGGAGCGGCGATGGATCAGACTGAGAGTGCTGAGACTTTACACTATTACAGAGCTGCAGCTAATCTAAATTTAATTCACAATTCAGCTCGGACTTCGCCCACCTTCTTTCTCCCTGCCTTAATAAGCGTGGCTGTGCGTTTAACGTGTAACGTAGAGGATAGATGAGCAGTTGGGGGAAAGAGAGAAAGAGAGAAAGAGAGAAACTGAAAAGGCCTTTATATCTCCTCTTCTTTGCGTGTAGCCCCACAATAAACACACCGGTGTGCTGGGTGAGCGAGAGAGCAGAGCGCAGAGACCCACAATGCCGTGCCTCGACAGGGGAACGCTCATTAATGTTATGCTAATTTCCTCCATCCAATTAATTTTCTCTCCCCCTCTTGTTCTCTCGTTCGCAAATCGGAGCTGTCACTCACACAAAAATCGCAAGAATAAACAAAGCTGCGGAGAAGACGGCAGGATCTACTGCAGGGGTGCNAGCTCATGTGTAGCGGGCCGCTAGCCGAGAGTGTACCTGCGACAGTCGCGCTCCGGGTCACTTGTGGCTCTGTGATGGAGGAGGTGGGTGAAATGCATCCGGGACTTGGGGAAGAAGCAATTCGAGGTAGGCTGAAAACTCATTGTCGCTGGCCCACAACACAGGGTTGGTACGTGGTTGCTTGAGCTTATCCACGTCACAAACGAGGTGGTGAGGGGTGGGAACTTTTCTGGTAGACAACAGAAACACATCCAGTGATTATTACACTTTCTGCTACAGTACATTCAACACCCAAACACAACCTTTAGCAACCTGTATAGTTCTAGAATAATATAATATAATATAATATAATATAATATAATATAATATAATATAATATAATATAATATAATATAATATAATATAATATAATATATAATTAAGTCTATTAACCTCATATAATATGCTGCTACAACTCAACAGTTAATTCCAAAACATTATATATTTTTAGAAATTATTTTTAAGAATGATTATTTATTGAAGCTTATTTTAAGGAATTTTGGTAATTAAGTAGCTTAAATCGAGTTTGCCATATTCAGTACAAAATACAACATTTATTTATTTATTTATTTTGGGCCTGCAAAACCCAAATCACCCACAAATCTGACATTTTTAATGTTTTTGCTCATATTCCATTTATAAACATCAAAAGGTCATAACTGTAATACACTACCCGTCAAAAGATTAGACACGGTTATTCATAGAAGGCTTATGTTTATCTTAAAGCTTTACTTTAGAATAAAAGTGAAGACATCGAACTATAAAATAGAACTCATGGAATTATACAGTCCACCTTAAAAACCTCCAAAATGGAGCTTTAGGATAAAACAGCTTTCTTAACCTGCAGTGGAGGCTGATAGAACAAGGTTTATTTCTAAGCAGTTTTGGAGCAATTCTATTGGTCTGTCCATCATGAATATTCACTAAACTGAAAGGAGAACTAGAGCTTTTACACTGTGCAGAAAAAGAGATCAAAGTTTTTACACCACTAAATATATTTTAGAGGTGGAGATATCGAGAAATATCATACTGTAATACATCAAGAGTATATGTGGTATATCAGGATATGTACTGTTTCAGACTCTCATCAGCTGGAACTGTTAAGCTTAAGCCTGTAGAGTCTTTAAGACATCTATTATCTGGGTGTATCTAAACTTTTGACTGGTACTGTAGTTATTTTCTGATGAAGCTGCTGTGAAGCATAACAGATTCACACGTTGTAGAGAAACACACAGCACATTTCACGTATTCCCATAAAAACTCGTTTCCACTCCTTAAACAAACAAGTTTGCTTGTAATATGATGAGTCTTAAATATTAGAGGCATGTAGAGCTTTATAGAAAGAGAGAATGTCACACATTTTACAGTAATTGTGCCTGAGGAATAGTACTGATGGCCAATCGGCCAAGTCTGGCTATTATTTAATGCATTTGATAAGGTCAGAATCAGACCTGAAACCAATCCAGTGTATTGGATCGATGCATCAGTAATTAATACAATGCACTGTGATTAGATATGTAAGCTAAACCAGTATACACTGCTACTCAAGGAAGCCCAATATTTACTCTTAGAATTATTACTTACACTCTTACGGTCAGTGCACACTGGAAATGCCCCACCCTGTTGTGTACTTCATAGAATGTATTGCATTAAGTTAGCATCAAGTTGTACATTTGTACATATTGCTCATATAAATGTAATGCAACTTTCACCATAATTATGGATTTTCCTCATTCAGTATTAACTAACCAACTCATCACAAACAGTTTCTGAGGTAAATGATGATGCAAGGTGAAAAAGACTAGGCTAGCAACGTTAGCGAAGTGGACAGATGATCTGTGTTTGTTAGTTTATCTTATAGGCTGTAAAATTCTAGCTGCATTGGATCAACAGTGGCTTTTTATGATCCGATTCTGGGTTTAATATCAAACAGCACTAAGGGCAAAATGCTTAATAGCCCTTTAACACCCAGAGACTCACTATAAACCATAGGTTCAAAAGTTCGGATGCCGCGCTGTCCGTTGTGCCAGTAGAATGGAACTGGATTGGAAAAGGATTCATTTGATACTTGTATTAATATAATCTAATAAAATCATTACTATGATTCACACATATTGGTAGCATTTTAGCAAGCTAATATTTGAGTAAAGATTATGTTGAGGCTAAACAATGTTTAATACTGTTGAGTCAGGTCTGCTGGTGGTGGAACCGAACAAATACAAAACCAGAAAGTTCTTAATACTCTTTGCTGTATTAAGGTTAACTTGTATTTATTTTAATAGGACATAGTGGGGAAAAATCCCTCACTTGCTGCCCAGACAAATGGTCCGAAGCAATGTTCTCGGGATGGTTAAGACTGTATACAGTATACTGTTTGGTACTCACCCTGAGGTAGTTGAGAGTGAAGTTGGTGAGACCCATTCGGGTGATGTTTTTGGAGAGCTGCTCCAGAACCTGAGGGTCTTGAGCCTGTGAGCAGAGAGAAGACCTCTCATCAAACCCAAAAACAGTCAAACACACACCCACTCATATGTAAAGTCGCACAATCTGACAATGTCTGTTAAGAGCCTCACAAACTCCTTTCAGATGAGACATTGCATGTGGAATACCTAAAATGCTCTTCTTGAGTCTTCAACTCCTCGCTTGTCTCATTACTTCAAATATGCAGCTACAAAGGCTGTTAACTAAGAATCAGACATACTGATGATATTAAGCATCAGGCATCCTACAGAAAAGTCCAGTCTTAAGAAAAAGCTAAACAAGTATGGAATATTGCGCATGAGATGCCATTTTAAAAGACAATCGTGAATGTACTATTGCCTACAGACTGGCTGTATGTATGTACTATCTACAATACATGAAGAGGGATATTTCAGAAATGTTTTGCTTATTAATTATTCATTAATTATTAATATGTAAATAAGTCATTCAGAGTGGCGTGATGTAAGAATTGTTCACAATGGTGGTGATAGGAACCAGACATCTGAAGTCAAGTCAAGGTTTATTCATGTAGCTCAGTTTACAACTGATGTTGCCACAAAGTAGCTTCACAGATAAACCAGGTCCAAGCCCCCAATGGGCAAACCTGAGGTGACAGTGGCAAGGAAAACTCCCTTGCAAAACTACCTAGCAAAATTTCCCGGGCCACCTTAAATGGTGCAGAAGGTAGGTTCTGGTATCTGAGGTTGCTGCACCATTTAAGGTGGAACGGGGAAATCCAATCATGAAGCTGGCGATTAAAAAGCTCAAAAAAGTTCACTTTGAAGGGTTGTCCCATTTCATAGGGGGAAGATTTCAACCACTGCCCCTTGTGACTCAGTTTCAAGGGGTAGGGTTACACTCGAAAACATGTGGTAGGAGTAAAAATAAAAAATGGGATTGGGCCTTACAATTACACGTGACATTAAATAGAATAACCAATAACTGTTGGAGTCCTATAAGAGACACCATGAGAAACAGACCTGAAAGCCTGAATGAGGCTCCGTCACTGTTACCAGTAAAACCAGTGACCACGGTAAGTAGTTCTCACCGTAAAAACCTAGAATATCCATTACTGCTGCTAAAAGCCTACAGTGATGATCTGTTAGTAAGAAGAGTCTACCAGCTCACCCACAGACAGTAATTACATAAAATAGATATGATTATGTTGGCTTGATGCCTGAGACCTGGTTTATGAGAGTTCTGTGATAAGGTTTTGACCTAAACCCTTTTATTTTTAATCCACTCATGGTGGAAGTACTTACAGGGCTTTGCAAAGGCTAAATAACAGCCAAAGATAGCTTCTTTCTTTGTCTGCTTTTTCACTATTTTATCATTATCAACATTACACATAAAAACACAGAAAATGTGGGTCATTTTAGAAAGCAAACAAAATGGCCATGTTTGTGTTGCAGACATTGTGACCCCTGTTTCCTATCGCCACCATTGTAAAGACAGTCAAGAAGTTCTTCCACCAACCACTCTGACCAAAACCACTCTGAACGAATTTGGTTACTTTGCAATGATTGAATTATGCAGAATAATTGGGAAACTAATTGGTGGTTTTCCACTTTAAGATATTCTCTTTGTTCTGGAAGTCTTTAGTTATTACTTTCATTATCCTCCAAACATTGAAACAAGTAGTATAGCTGAAAAACACCTAAAGAGCATAACTACAAACTGAGAGAAGGCTTGCTGTTAAGGCTTTACCATATTCAGGTTTTAGGCATTAGGAGTGGAGAGAGTGAGAAAAGCTATTCTAATTTCTTTGGCTATTCTACTGTTGCATATTCAAAGCGATTTTTTTTGTATTGGCCTGGAGAATGTAATTAAGTAAAGTGGATGTGCACCAAATGGCATATCTGCTTTTGTTTCTTTGGTTTCTTGTTTCCTTTCAGGATTTGGGGAGCAGCAGAAAATCACCCTAACGGTTCAGGGCAAAAGCGCTCGTCAAAAGGCTGTAATGGGACAGAGGCCAATGCTTCAATTACTCTGAATATGTATTTGATTCTGGTTTTTGGGGCATTGTATGTGGAGTGCACTCAAACTGCTAATAAATATTGATAGAGATGCTCGAAAATTTGAATTTCGCAGGAGCCCCAGGGAAGATTAACCCCACATCCCCACCCCCCCAAAAAAAGAACCCTATTAACTGCATTCACACTGCCTTTCCAACTACAGCTACCAATGCTTTTGACTTAGGAAGAACGGACAGAGGTTACAGAAGGACCTCAGAGAATGTGTGAAGAAGAGTTAAGTGTATATGTGATAGTAGGAGACATGTACAGTGCTGTGCAAAAGTCAGAGACCAGCCTTTATTTATTTAATATTCAGTTAAAATGATAAAATTAACGTATTCATTTTTTAGCCTTATGGAAAAAAGCAGAAAATTATAAAATATACTAAAAAATATAATCACTGTTGTGCAAAACCTCTATATGAACATCCAGTTTCCCCTTTGCCTTTCTTTGGATTTCAGGATGAATGAGCCCATAGAAATTCTCAAAAAATCTTTATACATCAACTTCCAAGAACAGTTTGTTGTAACTTTGGAGATACTCTGACAGTGACAATGTATTTAAAGTACCCCTAAAGTACAACACAAACGACCATCTACGTTAAGTACTAAAGGTATAAATATTAATGTACTATTGTTGCGCCCAAGGAACTACTAAAAATGGTATAGCAGCCCCCCTAAACCTCAGCATTCATTAAGAACGCAAAGATCTATGAATATGCATGGTTATGCAAATTGCAAACGCCCCCTTGCTGCCCTGTTTCCAAATTCGCCTTTCTTCAATACCCTGCACACTCTCTCTATGTCTCTAGGCAGAGCAAGAACCACAAATAATGCTCCCACTGTAGCTTTAATAATTCAAGCAGTTCTCTCTTTCTGTCACTCGACTTCACTCGCTCAGATTTGAAGATTTATCCTCTTAACCTCCCTCAGCGCAGCACCACTGAGCCAAAATTGTAATAGGTTTAACCGTTTTACTACGCTAGCGTTAGCCTCTTGTGCTAATAATAGGACGCCATTTAAAAGTAGCTTAACCTAACAGCTCTATACTCTAGTTTTTAGTCTTTATTCTCTGGAATGAATCTGCCTGGCTGTGTGTATAGCTGTTTATTCTGTAGTAGGGGTGGGAATCATCCAAAGCCCCATGGGATGATATTGTCATGATATTAAGTCACAATAATATTGCGATTTTGTGATATGCAAAGTATTGGCATAGACTGTTTTCATATTTTCATTTTTTTCCCAAGGGCAGCGTTGACCGGTTATGTTTTTGGCTTGTAACATCAGGTGTGCACCGTTTACATGAGGCGGTGTTGTGCGATGGCGGATGATGTAGCCAAAATAGTGCTAGCGTTAACATCGCTAACAGGACTTGTTACATGTCTACACAGAAATATATGGTCACTCTCACACTATACTGAACAACAGAGGCATCAGAATGCACTACGGAGGTCACTGCTATAGCCAGCACTCCCATCACACAGGGGCTGCGTCCCAAACCGCACACTAGAGCACTAAATAGTGTGTAAAGTAGTGCAGCACCCTCAAACGCGTATTCATTAGTGTAGAATGTGAAGTATATAAGTGCCTGGTTTGGGACACAGCCAGATTTCTAATTTGCCAACACTGCTTTACGGTTAAGGTAATATAGCCGTCTGCTGGTTTGGCTGCTTGTGACACTGCCTGACCTGCGTTAGTTATGTTTCATGAAGACACGAAGGAGAAAATCTGTTTTCAGTAATACCTGTATGTGTGTGTGTGTGTGTGTGTGTGTGTGTGTGGACATGGCTACATAGAAATCCTCTGTCTCTGACAGCCATGTAAGTTAAAGCAATCCTTCCTGCTTTAATCAAAGCAACTGGTTTTATTATTGAAGTACCAACATTTTTTGCATTTGCATTTGTTATTGATATAATAAGACTTGGCACCTATGTATTGATAAGATACTGCCACACAAAATACGCTGTATTGATTTTTTCCACCATCCTTAGTTTCTAGTGCTAAAGCAGCACAAAGCAGGATGGCCATGCAGTCCGGACCCCGAGGTATTGCAATTGGACGGGAGGGCTGTGGTAGTGGAGGAAGCAACCCCTGGGAACAAGCAATCCTTAATGAAAGCCGGTTTTGGTTTGGTTTGGAATCTGGAGAGTGGATTCACGACACTTCCCATGACTGTTGTCAGAACTTGGAGCTCAGACGCTGGCCTCACGCTGATGGCCTCACGCTGATGGCCTCATAAATGATGTATAAAACTAAGCTGCTACATAGCACCCCACTCATTGCTTTTATTGAATGGACTGAGAATGTTTACATAAATGTAAACTGTGACTGAACAGTACCTCAGAGTTACTGTTGGTGGATGAAGGCCACCATTGCATCAAAAAATTGCTCATTTGGGCCAGATTTGGTGGATGCCTTCCCTGGCACAATTCTGAGGAGATTTTCCTGTAGACTGGGATTTTAGACACTGCTGGTAGACCCGTATGGCCACACGCTTCCATACACCTGCAGATTCAGCTACTTCCTTCACACTATTGTCTTTGGCACGCCCAAATGCAGTCACTCCTTTCAGCCAATCATTAACATCTGCTTTGGAGCCATTTACCACACATGGAACGAGACATTCACTGCACTGTAGCACCTCTGCTCAATCGATGGGTCCCATCACTCACACCCCGCAGGGATTCATAGCCCCATCATCCTCGTGCAGTTCCATCTGCAGGAGCCTGAAGTTACTACCACCTTAAACATGCAAGGTGACTAATATTTGTCTATATAACCATAATAAGCCTTTTAAGAGAGACATTACACAGAAGCCTCAACAACTGATATTTCTCAAAGAAACCTGTTGGGATGTTTATTCCAGTCAATGAAACATGAATAACTTGGGCATAACGGCTGTTTTGACTGCAAACGAAGGAAACGAAGGTGGTCTCTGACATTTGCATATCACTATATGCATTCCGCTGCAGATGTTTAGCTACTCTGTCTATTGTAGGTTTGTGAATGTTTATTTGAGAGCATGCACCGGAGCCCGAAACGAGTTTAGTTTTCAAAAGGTTCACTCCAGTTCTTGTTAGTCCTGATCAAACAAGTTTAACTTCACTCACACTGCTCTTCCCCGCGTGCCAGCGAGTGTGTACGAAGCGATCAAATACACTGCAGTAGCGTTAGCGCTGCCTTTCTCTCCCCTCCTCTCCTTTCCCTAAGCGCCCTATCCCTAAGATCTCTCTCTCTCCCACTCTAGCTCTCTAGCTCTCTCTCTCCATCTTCCAGTATGGATGGTATACCCAGAGGGCCCAATTTAAGAGCATGTGAATTTCACATGAACACAGTGGGCTGGTAGCGTGAGCAAACTTTCCAACATCGCACATTCCCAAACCTACAGGGGGGCCAGAGAGAAAAGTTAAAAAAAAACAGAGAGAGAAAAAAAATATTTCACCCTGCCTGCTGCAACAACCTGCTACGCCGTCCAGAATAGGAATGAGAGACTGAAGCTATCAGTGGTTCTATTCAGCGCCATAAACGGCAAGTTTGCGAGGTTTGTGGGGCGCTGTCTTCATTTCCTTCATCGCAGTGTGCTAGCGGAGTTCGTTACACTCCGTGGAATTAAGCAGATTACTCATTTGACCTTGTTATTATTCTGTTTTTCTTTCTTTGCCTTAGACAAGGCTTTCTTTCATCTGAGGCTGCCTTTGATGTCTCGCAAGAAATTGTTCTTTTTTAAAAAAAAAAAAAAAATTAATAATAAATAAATAAAACAAGGCGCAGCCTTAAGAGTCAATGTAGCTTGAGGCATTATTTGCCTCCGAGTAAGGAGGCAGGCTACGTTCTCCGTGGAGTAAACCGTCTTAAAGAAGAGCTGACGAGAAAGACTCATATCAGCTACTGAGGCAAGACTGACGTTTCAAACATATACCAAATGAAATAATAATAAAATCGAATGTAGTTGTATAATATCCACTTTAAGCAGTACACTATTCTTCAGATCCTATGGATTCCAGCCTATCAGCAGTGGCGTACCTGGACTATTGGAGCTAGATCTTCAATTCAGGCCAAAAATACCAAAACTTGATCAAGTTTCTGTTAGCATCTCTATAGGATTATAGTAGTTTATTAGCGCTAAGCTAAGGCCGATTTAAGTTAGATTCTTACTGGCAAGCAGCGTTTAAGGTGAAACATTGTCACGCCTGCTGGTTCTCCTCTCAACACCGATCTCCTGGACTCCATTTCCCATAACCCACCACCCGATGATGTCACTGTCACATGTCCATCATCTCCCAATCATATTCCGTTTTCCAGATCTGTGTCTCCCGAGTACTAATCACACACACCTGTTGTTAATCTAGTCTGTTTGCACAAATACTCCTCTCTCACACGGCTCACTGTGAAGTATTGCCACTCTGTTGTGTACTGAGCGTGGTCCACCTGTTTCTCATCTTGTTGCTGATCTGGGTTTTGACTTTATTCTGATTCTCTGTTTACTCTTTTGTCTTTGCCCCATTGGTACTTTTGCTGGTCTGATTGTTTGCCTGGTTTTGACACCCGCCTGTTTCTTGATTCTGTCTCTGCCTTGCCCCTTTGTTATATCTGCTTTGCTCTTGTTGTTGCTGTGTTGGACTACACATCTGTTCAATAAACATCGCCTTGATTTTAGCTCAGCGCTCATCACAATCTGTTTGTCCATCAACACAAACGTTCAAGGTGGAACGTAAATTATGTTTGAATCAGAAAGTGACCGCTTCACTGTTTAAAGTAGAACAGGAATTTGGTTGGCATCAGAATGGCTGCAGTGTTTAAAGTGGAACATTAAAAAATGTTGGGACCAGAAAGTAATTGCTGCGGTGTTTAAGGTGGAATGGAAATTTCATCAGCACCAGAAAATAACAGTTTCACTGTTTAAGGTAGAACAGAAAATTGGCTGGCATCAGAACGCAGCTTCGGCAGAGTTTAAGGTGGAATGTAAAAACCAGAATGTAACTGCATCACTAAGGTGGAACGGAATTTCTTGGCCTCCAGAAAGTGACTGCTTCACTGTTTAAGGTAGAACAGAAAATTGGTTGCCATCAGAATGGCTGCAGCATTTAAGGTGGAACATAAAAATAAATTGTTGGGACCAGAATGTAACTGCTGCAGTGTTTAAGGCGGAATGGAAATTTCGTCAGCACCAGAAAATAACAGTTTCACTGTTTAAGGTGGAACGGAAATTCCGTTGACATCAGAATGTAACTGCTTCATTGTTTAAGGTAGAATAGAAAATTGGTTGTCGCTAGAATGTGACGGCTGCAGTGTTTAAGGTGGAATGAAAATTTCATCAGCACCAGAAAGAAACTGCTTTACTATTTAAGGTAGAGCGGAAATTTGTTGGCATCAGAAAGTATCTGTTTCACCATTTAAGGAGGAACAGAAAAATTGGTTGGCACCAGAATGCAGCTGCTTTACTGTTTAAGGTGGTACGCAAAATGAAAAACAAATCTTTAAAAAGCTGAAGCTGTGAAGCTGAAGGCTCAGACAGATTTGTTTGTGCTGTTGCTGATACTGTGTGACATACAGAAACAGGCATTAATGCACAATTACTGTATTTTTATTTGCACATACAGTTTATTTTAACAAACAGTATAGTACATGTCACCTATGCATTTTTTTATATT
Source organism: Semaprochilodus insignis (assembly GCA_034552555.1). Classification (NCBI taxonomy): domain Eukaryota; kingdom Metazoa; phylum Chordata; class Actinopteri; order Characiformes; family Prochilodontidae; genus Semaprochilodus; species Semaprochilodus insignis. The sequence continues at coordinate 19,632,746 of CM067485.1, read as the reverse complement.
ATGCTTTATGTTAAACATGTTAAACTGAGTAGTGCAGCTACACCTGAATTATACCTGTAAATTTTCCCATTTGAGCTGATCATTTACATGTGTGGTATGAAAAGTGATGATGATGTCACACTCACGTGCATGGCGAGGACGCTGCGTGGGATGAGCTCACGATACTGTCTGATGGTGAAGTGCCACGTCTTGATCCGCATCAGGTCATCAAAGGCAAACTCCAGGATCAGACGCCCTTCCGTGCACACCTGCAAACACGAGATCATATTTCAGCATGTTTAAAAACGGATTAACCTTGAAAAATATCTATGAGTAATACCAGTCAAAAATTTAGATACATCCAACTAAATGGATGTTATTGGTGATCTTAAAGACTCTACAGTCTCTTACACTTAACTGCTCCAACTGATGAGAGTCTGAAACAGTCCATATCCTGATATACCACATATACTCTTGATGTACCATAGTATTATATTTCTCCATATCTCCACCTCTAATATATATTTAGTGGTGTAAAAACTTTGATCTCTTTTTCTGCACAGTGTAAAAGCTCTAGTTCTCCTTTCAGTTTAGTGAATATTCATGATGGACAGACCAATAGAATTGCTCCAGAACTGCTTAGAAATAAACCTTGTTCTATCAGCCTCCACTGAAGGTTAGGAAAGTTGTTTCATCCTCCTGTAAAGTTCCATTCTGGAGGATTTTAAGGTGGACTGTATAATTCCATGAGTGCTATTTTATAGTTTGATGTCTTCACTTTTGTTCTACAGTAAAGCATTAAGATAAACATAAGGAGGACCTTCTATGAGTAGCCATAAACTTTTGACTGGTAGCATAGATCCACAAAATATTAGTTTCATGACAGATACTGAGTAATTAATAGCAATTGATTAAACAGTCTGAAGGAATATTCATTTGACTGTACTTGGAGAATAAGAAACCTGTTGAGTTGAAACATACTTGGGTAGCTGAACTCTTTCAGTATAAAACACACTTTTTTAGAACATCTTTACAACAAATTGCTAAATTACATATGTACGAATATTTTTTATATGAACCATTTTTCCAGTCGCTACTATTCTACCATAGTAGTGATGAGGCAGGGCGTTCATCACTGTTTAAAATTATTAAATGTTTTAACTTCTAAACAGTAAGTAACCTGGTAGCCTTCAAACTTTGAGTTCACTGGACTTCAAGTAATAAGCTAACAGAAGGTGAAACACTGATTATTACTCTATTAGCACACTAATACAATTTCAATTAACTCATAACTGTAAAGTTACTTACTTTTTAAGTTCAAATATGTAATGATTTTTACAGTGCATGCAGTGTATTGGCTAAAAGGAGTGACTGCGTCTAGGCGTGCCAAAGACCATAGTGTGAAGGAAGTAGCTGAATCTGCAGGTGTAAAATCCCAGTCTACAGGAAATTCTCCTCAGAATTGTGCCAGGGAAGGCATCCGCCAAATCTGTCCCAACCCAGCATTTTCTGATGGAAGAGTGTCTGAACATTGATGGGGCCTACATCCAGAAACTTGTCCAGTCCATGCCGAATCCAGTCACAGGTCTTATCTCACAGTCATACTCTAAAATCCTGTGTAGTACAGGTCCATGTCAAAAACTGTGCAGTGTTTTTACAGGGCATATGTAATGATCAGCTGATTACACAATATCAAGATAATATGACGACAATAATTAACACTGCAACATCAAGACACAACGTTATTAACAGCTATGACTGTAGATGTAGATTAAACAGACACTTCTCTGGGTCAAGGGGTAAATATTCAGGAATTTGGGCAACACCTCCATCAGACTGGACCTGTGACGTTCCCCTGGCCAGCACATTCTGGCATTAGTTCTGAAGGAAAATGAATTACTGTGAACTACAGAGTTCCTGGAAAGCACCGTGCTGTCAGTTCGGACTTTGCTATGCCGAAGATGAAACTGCAACTCTCCTGCATTCCCCTGGCCTCGCGCGCCCGAGACGTGAGAACAGACAATTCTTCAGACGAGCTTACAAAAAGCAGCTGAACAACAAAAAGCCGGAGCGGCGGCCGGGGTCATAAACCGTTACCAATTAAGAAAAAAAGAGGACGAAAAACATTCCGCTGTTTCACTGAATTTAGCACCGAGCTACTTGGAGAACCGATGTTCCGTTGCTGAGGCAACCGGGGGGAGGAGGATGGACGGAGAGGAAGGAGGGGGACTGGTGGGGTNTCTCTCCCTCCCTCTCTCTTTCTGTCTCCCTCTCTCTTCTTGTTCTTTCTCTCACTCTCTCTTCTTGTTCTCTCTCCCTCTTTCTCCCTCTATCTTTTTGTTACCTCTCTTCTCTTGTTCTCTTTCCTTCTCTCTCTCTCTCTCTCTCTCTCTTTCTCTTTCTTCTCTTGTTCTCTTTCTTTCACTCTCTCTCTTCTCATGTTCTCCCTCTCTTCTCTTGTTCTCTTTCCTTCTTTCTCTCTCTGTCTTTCTCTCTCTCTTTGTTCTCTTTCCTTCCCTCTCTTTCTTCTTCACCACCTCTCCTTCTCTCTCTTACTTTCCCTTTATTTGCTCCACACCAGCCAAGCAGGAGAAAAAGCAAAGCTGAAGGTCCCCCTTTCTCTCTCTCTCTCTCTCTCTCTCTCTCTCTCTCTCTCTGTAACCAGTTTTTTTCTCTAAAACATTTCTCCAACAGATCTGCTCAAATTTCTCTAAGTTCATACCGGCTCCTCCTTAAAGCAGCTGTGCTGGTTACGGTGCTGTACATGAATGAATATCAGACTATAGGATGTAGTACTGTGCAAACATCAGAGACCAGCCTTCATTTGTATCTCTAGTCAAAACCGCCCAGAAGTACAAGTGATTGATTTTTCAGGAGATCTTTCTGAGGACCTTAGATAGAAGATGATCCTCTTGAATGAGGTTGCATAAGGAGAAAGTCAAAGGGTAACAGCAAAAGTTCCCAACACTGGAGTTAAAAAAGGAGAAAGTAGAAAAGAAAGAATGGGACTCCTTTAGGTTTCTAACCATCTGAGAGTGGAGAACATCAAGCTTCACTCATGCTCCAGGTTTGAAAATATCCACAGGTGTTTCTTTCCATCCCTCCACTGTGAGAAGATACCTTATTGCTATGGGTCTGAAAGGAGGTATCCTCAGAAACCATGGCCTCAAGATCCCCAGAGCTCAGCAGTAATAGTAAATGTAATAAAAACATAGCTTCACATGCACATTCATAAATATCACACATGCACATAAACCTTCATGCGCATATCCACATCCATTGATTTTGTTCTTCCATAACAAAATTATCTATATAAACAAATTTGCCAGTGAAGAAAAGGGTACACTAACACCAAGAAAGGTCTGTTATAATGAAGGCTGGTCTCTGCCTTTTGCACAGTACTGTACAATACCACTTGTCACCTGGCCTGCTCACATTGGGCCTGATAACTACAGGTCCAAATGAATATTCTCAAGTGGGCAATATGCCAATAAACCCCACTAATTTGGAATGGCCAAAACATGTCAATGAAACAGTAAGGTCACATTCCAAACATTCAAGAAAAAACAGATTGGATAAACTGATAAACTGAGATTTGACTGGCATCCAATTACCTATTTATTATTAGTGGTGTAAAGAAATATTGATATGCTTTAAAATCATAATATAATGTTTTGTGATGTTGTATCAGTTCTCAAAATGCAGAGATCCATGATAGGTAGACAGCATTGTTGTAATCTTTAGCCATTAGACTCTTCCATTCCAATGTAAACAAGTAGGGTGCAATGCTAACATTAGCATTAGCATATTTATGCATATGCATATTTGTTTTACTGTAAGTTTTTCTAAAATTAGCTTCTAAAAATGAGATATATAATAACATATACTGTCTTGTTTACAGTATCGCTTTATATCACAATATACTGAGTTGTATTCCCAGTTTCACAAAACACCATGCCTGGTTCTTGCCAATACACAGCCCTACTCATTAATGCAGTTAATGTAGTTATACTGATGGTTGTTTACTGGGGGTTTTGTCCGGCCCTAATTATCCTCATCAGGTCAACATTCCTGACACAGTTCCTTCTGGGACAGATAAATACATAGGTCACATTGGGCACATTGGAATCATGGGAAGCAGGTATCAGAGATATGCTCTTATCATGGTTCTAGGTTGTCACAAAAAGGTTGCATCTTTCTAATGAAGCACCGATTCCCAGCTAGATTTATGTGGTTTAAGTCACACATGTGCACAAAGAATCCAAAGCACTCAAAGTCAACTGGCACCTCAAATTTGATATAGTGTGATGGAATTAGATTGAGGTTGTTGAAAGAACAGGGACACTCAGAAGGGATAACACAAAGAGATTACCATTACAAGGTCAAAGATTACAAGGCCAACAGCTATAGTTCTCAGGCGTGAGCAACAACATGGTCTATATATTCAACCTGATTGACCCCCTCAGTCGTGGATATCACCACCAATAACAATATGATGATGTTGGCTTAATTATGCCAATGTTTTTGGACTGTGTTTCATTAATTTCTTTTTTACAGGCCATAGTGTTCCAGCTACAGCCACAAGACATTGCAGGATAATAGATACTGAATAGTGTGTTTGAGCTTCTGGGAGCACAGGTATGGTTTCCACACAGACATCTTTGTTTTTAATAGGAAATTAACAGCAGAAGAAAACTACAAATATAACTGCCCCAAAGGACATACCTCACACTACATCTCATAGGCATTACATACAGACTAGCACATCCACACATATTAGCAACCACCTGGGATACCATAGCAATGTACCAGCAACACCTTATCAACAACCAGGGATACCATAGTAACACCTTATTAACAACAAGTAGCGCCATAGCAGCACCTTGGCAACCACCTGGAACACCATATCAGTGTTTAAGCAATCTTATTAACAACAAGAGACAATATAAGAAACACCTTATTAACAACAAGGGGTGCTACAGGAACACCTTAGCAACCAACAGGGATGGCATAGCTATACTTTAGCAACCACATGGGATACCACAGCAATGTACAAGCAACACTTTATCAACAACAAAAGACACCATAGCAAAATCTCAGCAACCACCTGGGATACCACAGCAACACCTTAGCAACCACCTGGAATGTCATAGCAATGTACTAGCAACAACTTAGCAACCACCTAGGTGATTTTATGTTCTTGTTTTTCTCAATTAAAACAGAGAAATTACGTTATGATGAAAAGTTACTGTCTCATGTACAGTCTTGTTCCGCAGCTAAGAGACAACATACTTTATATTTTAGCTTTTGTCATCATTAAACAACATAAAAAATGGGAAATGTCACAGACCTGCTGATCTAGACGTTAAAGCAACTGTTAGTGTAATAAACTATTACTTACTATGTAATTACTATGTAATATGGCATTATGCCTCAATAACGGCTGGAATATAAATAAACTGTATACCAAAATGATGAAACAACTCTAAGGGTTAATCAGTTAGCAACTTATACATCTTTAATAAGTACAAAGTACAGAGTCAGTAATCAACGTGTTGTGGATATTCTGCTGGCAAAAACTTTTATTGCAAGTGTCAAGATTTCCTGAGTTCTGTGAAAGTCATAAAATATTTTAAATACGCAGACTCTAACGTTGATCAAATAACAGAAAAGCTGTTTTCTTCTCTCCCTTTTCACGTCTGCATGATTTCAATATTTCCAGCGTCTAATATTCAGCCCATCTATGCATTCCAACCCGGTGAGTTTATGACGAGACACTTTTTTTTTTTTTTTTCATATTTGCTCTTGAAATATTGAAACGGTCTGGCTGAAAACATGCCTTCTTGCCAAAGGAGTAGAGGGGAGAGGTTAGCGGCGTGTTTCAGATGAATGAAAGTGCAGGATAAAGCGACTGAAGTGAGGCTTTCGAGGGCTCTGTGCATGAGACATTTCATTGTGGGATTCCTAATGACTCCAGACAATAAACAAATATAGAATAATGGAAGTGATTAAGGCGGGGAATGATTGTGCATGTCGTGTTGCTGTGCTTGTTTGATGTATTGCTTTGTTTACTGTGTCTCCCACACTCACGCCGGCTGATCCGGGGGAGCAACAGCCAGCGCACGTCTTTAATGCTCACAGAGCCGCCACGCAGGAAACAGAGGACCGAGCCCACAACCACACGACCACAAATACACAGATGGACAAACGCAAATATACAGACACAGGTTTGCACACAAACAAATCGTTGGCTTCTTGGTGGATGACTCTATTTGGAATTTTGTTGCGGCCCTCCGGCTCCATTCCTTTGTTTATTCATTCATTTATTCGGCCGTTAGTGTGGTCAAGCTAAGGCACACCATCTAAGCAGCATAGTACATTAAGTACATTATACATTTATGTATTTCTGATATTGGTTTACGTCCTTTTTCTCAGTGAGGAGCTTCTTAATGGCCACACATCTTTTCAGACCCATAGCGTTGAGGTGTCTTCTCACAGTTGAAGGATGGACAGAAACACCTGTGGATGTTTTCAGATCTGAAGAAAGAGTGGAGCTTGATGTTCTTTTCTCTCTCAAAGATGAAAGCTTTAAGGTGCTGTTTAACTGATGGGGATCGTTTTGGTGGTCTACCAGGTCTTGCACAGTTGTTAGAGGAGCCATTTTCTCTGTAGCTCTCCAGTTTAAGAATCACCCCTTTCACATATACTTCCTTTGACTTTAACCTCCCTTATGCAAGTGCAATCTTATCTAATCTCATCAGTGAGTTTATCGGATCTGTCCCCCCAACATTGGGCTGAGGTGCAGAGCAACTGGATTCTCTGGTTAGTTGGAGCTCCATACACTGCCTTTGGGATAAGTTGGAGTGATCCAGATCTGATCATCCAACATTGGTACCTGAATGGTCAAATTGGTCCAATTGCAGTCCAATCCTCACAGCAATGTTCCAACATCTAGTGTTAAGCGTAGAGGCTCTTACTGCACGAAAGAGTGCTTAAACCCCATATCCTATCAATACCACTGATTTCAGAACTGGACTGGTGTCTACTGGCTGTACATATAAATGATGATAAATTTAGTTTAATATGGGCAACATTTATTGAGCTACACATATAGAAGTAGTGTCTCTCAGTATGGTGTCGGGCCGCCATGTTTAATACCACAACATGCTAGATATCTCGGCATGGAGTTGTAGAGGTTCCTAATGGTGTCCTGTGATAATCCATCCCATGCAGCTTGAATATTCTCACACAGCTCATGCAGATTTTGCAGTAGGGGTGGAGTTACACTGCACGTTTGACATGTGACAACAAACATTCATTTTGGTGTTGGCCACGGTGCCTCCACACACGGATGCGTTGGTCGTCTCCAACAAGAAAAAAGCGGGACTCGTCACTGAGGATGACCTGCTTCCATTCTGAGTCACTCCATGACAGTCTGGCACGACACCATTACAATCTTTGGAGAGGTTGATGTAATGTTAAGGGCAGTCGTTGTAATGATCTGTGTGCATGTAGTCCTGCATTGTGCAGCCGTCTGCCAATGGTGCACTAACAGGATGACTCATGGAGGGCATCACTGCTCGCTGAATTTCTGCAGTCGTGGCTGTTGGGTCAGTCAGGTACAGCGATAAGGCCAGTCCTTGATTATTTTACATGCACATGGGCATGAAGCTTGAATCATTCGCATGTCTCACAATGTCAAACCCACCCACCAAGTTTCATTCCTGTCAGCTGATTCCTTCTGGGTTCAACTACTTGTGCCACTATTCTTTTGGTGATGAGTATGTGTATATATAGTGAGTTGTTTTAATGTATTGCCATGCATATTCCGGGTGTCTTTCAGTCCCTATATATAATAACATATATGCACACAAAACAACTTATGTGTAACTTGACAACCCCCCTTAAACATGTATCCACACACACACTCTGTTATTACCTTGGTGAACATGGGCTTGCCGTGCTGGGTGACCATGGTGCACTGGTCGCAGTCCACAGTGATGCACGAGTTGTGGAAGGACTCTTTGGAGTGTTTCAGGATGTAGTACAGGTCCGTCACTCCTCCTTCAAACACTGTGCTGAAGTAACGAGGGATGAGGGTCCGCCCAATAGCTGAGGACCACAAACAGCAGATGTAAGCATTAGACTCATATTCAGAGCTGCTAATATGTTCTAAAAATAATCACAGAATGTATTTATACATTTATGATCAGCGCTTTATTACACATTCAGTCATTCAAAAAGGACAACACAGACGAAGGTTAAGCTCGTTATAACACCGAAAGTAACTGTCAAATATACATAAATAAATGCAAATAAAGTAATGCTATTACTACTACTATTACTACTATTACTACTACTACTATCACTACAACTACTTTTACTACTATTACTACTACTACTGCTACTACTATGACTACAACAACTACTACTACTATTACTACTACAACTACTACTACTATTACTACTACTACTATCACTACAACTACTTTTACTACTATTACTACTACTAATACTACTACTACTACTACTACTATGACTACAACAACTACTACTACTATTACTACTACAACTGCTACTACGAATATTATTGCTACTAATACTACTACTACTTTTTCTACTACTACTACTATTATTACTACTACTACTACTACTATTACTACTATCACTGCTACTTCTATTTTACTACTTCTACTACTACTAATATTACTACTACTATTATTATTACTACTACTACTACTATTATTAATATTACTACTATCACTGCTACTTCTATTTTACTACTTCTACTACTACTACTATTACTACTACTACAAATATTATTGCTACTAATACTACTACTACTTTTTCTATTACTACTACTATTATTACTACTACTATTACTACTTCTACTATTATTATTACTACTACTACTATTACTACTACTACTCCTCCTCCTCCTCCTCCTACTATTATTACTATTACTACTACTACTATTATTACTACTACTATTACTACTTCTACTATTATTATTACTACTACTACTATTACTACTACTACTACTACTCCTACTCCTACTATTATTACTATTACTACTACTACTATTATTACTATTACTACTATCACTGCTACTTCTATTTTACTACCACTACTATTACTACTACTACTACTACTACTACTACTATTATTACTATTACTACTACTACTATTATTACTATTACTACTATCACTGCTACTTCTATTTTACTACTACTACTATTACTACTACTACTACTATTATTACTACTACTATTACTACTACTCCTACTATTACTACTACTACTACTATTACTACTACTACTATTACTACTACTCCTACTATTATTACTATTACTACTACTACTATTATTACCATTACTACTATCACTGCTACTTCTATTTTACTACTACTACTATTACTATTACTACTACTACTACTACTCCTACTCCTACTATTATTACTATTACTACTACAACTACTACTACTATTACTACTACTACTACTAAGAAGATAAGTTACCATGTTACAGTATGTGTTTTTGTAATGATATGGATGAGCATTTGTGGTCTGCGGGTCATAATCATAGATTACTATGAATCCTTTCACTTTCCTGGAATATCATCTTACCATGGATATTTCTACTGTCACTTAAGCACAGAAAAACAAGATTTCAGATTTCATAATCTGGGCGAGACAACACTCACGGGCCGATAAATGGCCGCAGTAAAACGTCTGATACTGCTCACTGAAATGGCCTGAATCAGAAAAATGGGTTTTGATAAACAACAGCCTGCAGAAAGCGTGAGTGGGTGTTAATACAATCCCATAGCCAACGATCATTAGGACGGGCTGCGTGTGCTTTTTGTCTTGTAAGGCAGCAGGCAAGAGAGAGAGAACGGATGAGAGAGAGAGAGTGAGAGGGCAGCTGACAAGCGAACTAAGACTGACCACGGCCAGCAGAGAGATTATAACACCTAATTAAATACGAAGCTATAAATTCCACTACACTGCATATATCAGACTGAGAAACAGTGCTGTTGTTGGGTGAGCAGAGCTTCCTCTATAGCCGTGGTCTGTAATTAAAAGCAAGCAGGCTTTTTTTGTTGCTTGGAACATATGCTCATCATTCCCTCACAATCTGATCTAAAACAAAACATTCCTTTTTTAATTGCAACTCTTTTTTTTTCACTTCCAGTTTAAACATTCAATTTCACCTGCAGTCACACACGGTTACCAACCTGGGGGGTAAAGGCTAACGTGCTACCTCTGAGTAGGGGTCAGCAATATGAAGATATTTTATTTTTATTATGATGAATCATGTCACAATATGTTTTTATGAGCACAAGACTTTAAATAACCACATATTTCATTACAGCGTATTGCAGAAATAGGCCTGGTCCATGAATTGGACTGGCCTGGATTTAGTGCAGTACAGCTTGTAAAACAATGAATAAAAATCACTGTCACTGTAGGGTGTGTTTATTATTATTAATTTATTAATTTAATTAATATTTTTTAATTATGGTACTTGTTATATGTGGCACTACAGGTTTGTCTGTTCCATTTTCCATTATTATGTTTTTGAAAAACTACACTTTGATTCATATCACTCATGTATCAGGAAAATGTCTTGAAGTATCGTGATATGATATTTTTACCATATTGTCTACTCCTCTGAAGCACCGCTGCATCTTTTTGAATGTCATTAGCCCAATTATGACAAGTTATGCCCTTTTGAAATCTCAGAACTTGTGATCTCCCAATGATTGGACCAAAGGCCGGTTTTACCACTCAGGAGCCCCATCGATTTATTTCTAGTTAAATTTAAATCTGAATATTCAGTTAATATTTAAAATAAAAACAAACAGTAATAAAATTATGACTATGTGGGTAAGTGGATTTGCTTTGATTTTCAAGCTGAAGCTTTATCATAGCTTGCTAGCCTGGTTAATTATAGTCACATGCAGACATTTGGGCATGCTGGTTCAAAAACATGTTCTGTTAATGCTTTAATTGAAAGTAAGTATACATTGGAAACAGTAGGGAGCTATTCAGTCTTCCTTCTCCCAGGGCACTGGTTTCTTTTTTGATTTTAGGCTAATTTTAATTGTAGGCATGTTTATATGTATCATAAAATAAAAATATGCTAAACCCAGCAAATAAATATAAAATAGCATCGCTGTCCAGAGAAAAACAAGTATCTCCAAAATGGTACATTTACAGGAGAGGGCAATAACTTCATTTAACTTTAATGTAAATCAATGGAACCAGACTATTTACTAAGCAGGTTTGGGCCATTTCTGTTGGTCCACTCATCATGAAATATGAAGTAAAAATCAAACAAAATGTTTTTGTTTTGTACAGCGATGATATGTACTAACATTTGCAGAAATACACCACATTGAAATTGGTTTTCTGTATAAAAATAAATAAATAAATAAAACATAAAATATACAACAACATAGCTTTAGCACAGACCATATTTTATTTTATTTTATTTTTAATATTAATTTTTTTTCAGTTTAACTTTAAACTATTTAAGTATTCAGCTAAAAAATAGCAACTATGCATCGAAAATGTGGCGTTTTCTGTAGGCTGTGTCAACTTATATTCATTTAGAAAATCTTCAAAACGTGTCATTTGGGACGTCTATATCAAATGCCCATGACAGACCACCGCGAACATTCGAAACATTCTAAAAGTTATTAACAGAAAATTCATGCTAAAATGACCAATAAGAGGTAAAAAGCTCTTTGCTCTCCAGTGGAGGATGAATAATAAGGCCTATGTGTGGCTGATTTCACTCTGTTTTGGTTACTTCTGTTTGTTTCTGAGAGGAGTCTGATTGATGACTCATGCCTGAAGATCTGCGTGGAAAGACAGACTTAAACTGAACTGTCAGAAAAGCAGAGATTGGTGAAACTTGAACAGGCAAATGTTCCAGATGCTCCATCTATGAGAAGAACCCACAGGCCTACAGAAACAGCATCGCTTCCTAAACTCAAACTAATTGTACTGCACCTCAAAAGCATTAGATCAGATCTGCAGGCAGCTGTATTTCCTAGATATGCAGGATCATATAGATGAAATTTCAACACAGCCAATCAGAAAACAGCATCGCTTCATGATGAGCTGGGGGTTTTAAGCTCTTACTCTAGTAAGGCCTTTAGTGAACTTATACCAGACCCAGGTGTCTTTGTGGAACGTCTGGGACAAACGCAGCATCAACAAAAACGTATACTTTACATAGACCACTACGCTCAGTGAATACACCTCTAATCACTGTGTGATGTTCACATTACCAGGCTGAAGTGACTCGATTCAGATTTTTTGCCTTAATGTGAAACGGATCCGATTTTTTCAGGGCTGTGTGAACACACCAAATACGATTTTTTAAAATCAGATTTGAGTCACTTTTATGTGGTCCTAGATCAGACTCGGATTTGATATATGAAACATGAATGTGTTGTTTTCAGTATGCATGCACAGTGTTAAAGTGGCAGCAGAGACAAATGTGAAATTAAAGCCAGTAAACAGTGGAAAAGCAACAGATCTGACCGCTTTTCTATCTTCATCTCGCTCTAATAAAGAGTGACTGAGAGTTGCTCAGAGTATATCATCTTTGCAGCGAAGGTTTGTTCTGCTTTTTTGTTCTTCATGACGGTCATCCTTTATGCATGTGACGTTACTGATTAGGAAGTGCGGATGTGAGTCGTTTCATGACACCAGTTTGTTCACATTAATGACAGATTTGAGTCACTTACTTACGTAAATGTGAACCACTGTGTTGGGGAGATTGAGTCTGTGTAAAAAACTGGATTTGAGCAATGAGGCTTGTAATGTGAATGTAGCCTTAGATGCACATCCTAAGTGACGTGCTTATTTTACAGTTTTTAATGTTGCAAACAACATCAGAATCAACCAATCAGTCAACCTTTATTTGAACTCACATTGAGTACATTTAGGGTGACCCTCATTTACAATGTAGCCGAGCCTCATACAAAAAAGAAGCAAAGAAGTTAAAATATGACCACAAACCTAATTATAAAGTGCAACAGAGAAATAAAAACCAGGAAACAGGAAAAAAAAAACCAAATCCGGGCTACCAATTAAAACTATTAAAAGATCAAATCAATAATAAGAAATAATACAGAAGTAAAATAACCAAACAGAGTAGGAATAGAGAATAATAATAATAATAATAATAACAATAATAATAATGGAAAACAAACCAAAAAATACCAGTAAACAGATAATAATGTAATAATAACAGTAAAATAATTATAATGAGGACTAAACTAAAATAGGTTATAAAAAGTCAAGTAAAAACAGTTGCAGGCTGAGTGTTAGTGGTTAGAGACATACACATAAATATGCATATATATATATATATATATGTGTGTGTGTATGTATATAGGATTCTTTGTTTATGCAAGTTTAATGATTTTAAGATTTGCTAACTGACATACAGCTCAATGCTCAAAATGCTCATTCTTCATCTTCTACAGAGGACACAAACAGAGAAAGGAATCTACAAGGAATCGTTTGACAAATGTCTTTAAATGGTGCAGGAAGAAAGACAGCTTGCTGTTATACGCTGTAAACCCGCATTACTGTGCATTCAACAACACTGTAAACACACTACAGGCACAATGTATGACAGTATGAGTAAGTGTTCAGAGGATTCTGGCCCAAAACTGCACAATCACAGAAACAAGTTGTGCTGTTTGGAGCTGCTTTACTGCGTCAACTTATCATTTTAATATTGACACTGAATGGACTGGTGGCCTTATCCAACTCCGCGTCTGAGTTCAAGCGGAAATAATCCATCTCCCAGTGAAACTCCCAACGGAGAGAAATTACAAGTGTGCCATCAGCCCTGAGGGAACAGAGAGAGAGAGAGAGAGAGAGAGAGAGAGAGAGGGATAGAGAGTGAGATAGAAAGACCGAGAGAAAATCTAAAAGTGAGAAAATCTGGAGAGTGAGAAAAAAAGACTAAGAGAGAAAATTACCAGCGAATAAAAGACAGAAATAGTGAGAGACACTACGACAGAGAGACTGATAGAGCGAGAGAGAGAGAGGGAGAGAGAAAGAGAGAGAGAGAGAGTAAGACAGAGAGAAAGAGACAGTGAAAGTGAGAGAAATACAATAAGTGAGAGAGAGACTGAATGAGCGAAAGAGAGACAGACTACGACACAGAAAGAGAGAGACTAACAGACAGCAAGAAACTGAAAGACAGAGTGCAAAGAGAAAATAAACACACTGAGAGAGGGCAAGGGAGAGAGAGAAAGAGAGAAACCGAGAGTCTAAGACAAAGAGACAGTGAGTGTGTATGAGAGAGAGAGAGAATAGAAAGACTAAGTGAGAAAGAGAAAAAGGCAATGAAAGAGAGATCGATAAACAAAATAGAGAGAAACAGAGAGAACAGAGAGACTGAGAGAGAGAGAAAATAGGGAGACTAAAAGAGAGAGAGAAAATAGAGAGACTAAGAAAGAAATAGAAAATAGACTAAGAGAAAGAAATAGAAAATAAAGGCTAAGAAAGACAAACAGAGAGAGAGATAGAGCAGAGAGACTACGAGAGAGAGAGAAAATATAGAGACTAAGAGAGAGAGAAAATAGACACTAAAAGAGAGAGAAAATAGAGAGGCTATGAGAGAAAGACAGAAAATAGACTAAAAGAGAGAGAGAAAACAGAGAGAGACTAAAAGAGAGTGAGAGAAAGAGAGAGAGAGAGAGAGAGAGAGAGAGAGAGAGAGAGAGAGAGTTTCAAACTTCATTTAGAGAGGTTCCCTCAAGACACCCACCGCTGGTTAAAACCGAGCAGCCGAACGGAGAAAATCAAACGGCTGCAAACGGCCTGTTTCTCAAATTGGCTAAAGTGTAGCATGACTAAATCAACACATAAATACTTGGCAGGGAGAGAGAGAAGGGGGAAACAGGAGGAGAGAGGGAGGGGGGAGGCCTCGGCGGGGCGCATAAACGAAGGTCTCCCCAGCGGTTAAAACACAAAGTGAGTCCGGG
>CM067485.1:19539162-19610311 GCA_034552555.1 Semaprochilodus insignis | reverse complement strand
CAGACAGAAAGAGAGACAGAAGGACTGAATAGATAAAGAAATGAGAACAAGAACATAAAAGAGAAAAAGATGGTGAGAGGAAGAGAAGAGGAAGAAAAAGAAAAGAAAGACAGAACAAGAAAAAGAATATCAGAGAGACAAAAAAGCTGAAAGAGGAGAAAGGAAAGAAAGACAAAAATTGAAACAGGAAATGAAAGAGAAAAAAGTCAGAGAAAGAGAGTGAAAGAGAGAAAAGGCAAGAATAATAAAAAGGGAAAAGAGAACGAAAGCGAGAAAAAGAGACGTTGAGAGAGAAAGAGAGGAGAATGAAAAAGAGAAGACATTAAGAGAATAGAGAGGAAAAGAGAAGGAGAGAGGAAAAGAGAGTAGGAGAAAAAGAAATAGAAGATTTATAGAGAGAGAGGAGAAAGAAAAAGAGTGAAATAAAAAAGACAACAAGAGAAAATATATACGAGAGAAAAACAGAAAGTTAGAGAGAAAGGAAAGAGAGAGACAGAGAGAGAGAGAGAGAGTGGGGGAGGGGACAGTAGTATGTGTGTGTGTGTGTAAGCTGGCCGTACTTTGGTGTGATTATGCAGCCGATGCAGTGTTCTGCAGTGCAATGCATGCTGGGAAAGCAGAGGCGAGTGGAGAGGAGTGTGAAGCACAAACACACACACACACACACACACCACACCACACACACACACACACACACACACACACACACACACTTCCATTCAGCTCATCACAGAGTTAATACCGATGATGAAAGAGTTAGGAAACGCTCCATATGCTTTTAAAAATGTATGATCCGCTAAACTATTTATTTAATTATTTATTCCGGGAAAATTCCATTAAAGCTGTTTACAATACAGAAGCGTTCCCACGTATGACTTCACTCTCCTTGAACGACATCTGTGAAAGACGTCTGTGGAGGATGTAGGTAAGTTCTGTCTGATCTTGTGAGGAGAGATACACACTGTTATCGTAACTGTCCGAGAGTTCACATGAAATCAATATAAAATCAGAGTTTGGCGAATAAAACAATCTAATGTAGAAAATGTTCCCTGAAAGTAGCTGATCAGTCCAGACACAATTTGGTTTGCCCGGTTAGTTTTGCACTGGAACTGTGGGGCTAATGTAGCTAACAAGCAATGAAACCTTATACCCCACCTATTAGCATCATGTAAACTCCATGTTTGCTATAACTAAGCTGTTCAATAGTGGAGCGGTGGCAACCGGATGGCTGCTACTGCTGTTTTTGCCTGTGCTACACCTACCTTTGTCTATTGTTACATGTGCGCATGTTTCAAAACCCCATTGAAACAACAGGTTTGGCTCATTATTTCAAGTGAAAATAAGCTCCACACATTTTTAAGCAACAACTGAACACAGCAGCTGCCGTTGACACTGTGTGGACATTTCATGATGAATGGACCAACAGAAATTATCCAAAATCGCTTGGTAAGAGTCTGGTTCCATTGACTTCCATTAACATTAAATTAGCTTTTTGCCCTCTCCTGTCTTTGGACATTGATGCTTTGGTAGTGGCCGTCTGATTGCAAAGGTCAATTTGCATTCTGACTGACTGCTTTAAATGTGGTAGTGATTAAGGCAACTGGCCATGCAATACAGTGATTTTACCACAGTTGAAGGTTATTTTTAACCCCACGCTATTAAAAAGCTGCATGTAAACTTAGATCAGTGTTGTTCCTCATCAGTTGTATTCCTGCAGGAGACTATAGCTAAGCTCATAGACAGTTTAACAAAGAAAGCTGTCAACACAGTTTGGTTTAGGCAGGCAGTTTGCAGAATGCTAAACAGGGTGTCTATGGGTTTCCACTACTTGTTGGCTACGTCAGCCTTGTAGCTCCAGTGCAAAACTAAAGACGCAAACTTCTGCCACCGAATAGCTTCTTCATTGATCAGCTACATTCAGGTTGTGGATCGAAACCGTCAAACTATCACTTTAAAAAGCACTACGTATTGATGGTCAGCAGGATGCATGTGCAGGTCCTGCTCTAAGAAAAGCAAACATGATCACAGCTCAGAAAAGAAGAGAGAAAGACCGAACTAAAAGAGAGAGAGAGAGAGAGAAAGAGAATGAGAGAGAGAGAGAGAGATAGAGAGAGAAAAGAGCCCACACCCTGCACTTCCTCATCAGTAATTAACTCTCCAGGGACTATAACACACACACACATACACACACAAACGCAGAAGCACATCAATGCGTTTTCCGCGGCTAGACGGTTGCTCCCCCTCCAGCAGGACGGTGGTCCGAGGTAAACACTGAATTTTAAACAGCACAATCATGATCATCCATTAGTTCAAACAGAGACATGAACGCAGAGACAACATAAAACCCCTCAGCAGCCACTGCAGCAAGGTGAACACATACAATCCTGAGTTTTTAACATGCATCATTTCAATACATTAGTACAGGGACATGTCCTCACACTCCGGAGGCACCCGAACCGGGAGCCTCAACCCATCCTAATCCAATCGTCCTGTGTGAATGAATGACAAGGATTCAATACATTCATTTTATTCAGTTTAATGAATTAAGGTAAACTTAATAAAACCGTAACAACCATGTACCCGGGAGACAGAATACTAAATACTGGGCTGTATAATGTTAAATAAACATAATATATAATGGCTACATGTAATACATTGCCTTTATAAAACAAATTAAAGCTGTGCAAGCAAGACCATCAGCAGTATACTAACAACCAAACCAGGCACCTGCTTACAGCAAGAAACAACTTTGCTGCAAGTAATCAGTCTTATCAATAACATTAATCCAATAAGCAGGCTTGTTCAAAAATCTACGCTGCTGATTGGCTGTCAAAATGACATAGCATATGCATGTTATTAACATTACAGTGTCTTGTAGTGTCTGTAGTCTGCTGTGACCAGTAAATATATATCACCTAGAACTTCATAATCATTTCAAGTTTAAGCCACACCCACTCCCGACTTCTAATTTGAAAGAAGGTTTCAGTCAGGAATCAAAGTCTAGGTACTGGTGTCACTATCCAGTCATAACAATGACTCACGTTTTCTAAATCATTGATGGCCAGGAGTCCAAGACAGCACACTTGGCGTATGTAATTGAACAACAGTTATTGTTCTAATCCAAGTGTGGTGAGCTGAGCTATGATGCTGTGATAGTGGTATAGCTGTGACTTGACTAATTAGACATATATATATATATATATTCATCCAACTTTACAATATACATGTAGATAGATAGATAGATGTTCTGTATATATCCATCACAACAAAACATAGTTTACTTGTAATGTAAGTTTATGTAACCAGACTTTCTTCCTAAGTTTGGGCCATTTCTTAACAATATCTCTTTTCTTATTTATTTGGAACGGTACTAGCTAAATCAGCATGCTTTAGTCAAGCTCCAGCAGATGCTCAGATGCTAAATGCTCTGTAGAGCCAATATTAAATGATTAATTAAATAAAGTTAAACATGGTAACTGGAGTCTATGGAACACCGGTTTATGGAAGTTGAACCGGAGGAATGGGAAAATAGAAAGACGATGCTCTGGAGCAGAGAAATGTGCACTGCAGGATCTGGTTTAATGGGCTGTTTCTGTGATGAGTGCATGTGACTGTGAGGAAAGGGTTAAAAACGCATGCACACATGCCGCACACACATACACACAGCATCTCTTCCACCCGTGTCCATGGAGACCTGGGCAACCTTGACCCCTCGCCTCACCAATATAAACAAGTTTTAGTCTCCTCTGCCCTCCGCTTTAACAGTGAAGAAAAATGGTATTAGGAAATAAATAAATAAATAAATAAATAAATAAACAAACAAATACAGCAAACCTGGATTCACTGCCTGTTTACTCAGGGAGAAACACTGTTTATCAAGAAACCAAAACGCCTCTGTTTTTCTATAAAAAAAGGATTTTATATTTAATTTTTGCAGTAAATGTTCTATACCATGTGGCATCAACTAAGTCTTTCATTCTCTCATCATTCTATTCACCCTCTGTCCACTTCATGACCTGTACAAGCTCTGATCTATGCAGCTTATCATGTCTGCCACCTTTTGCATTTACATTATTTCTTTATTACAGGGTCGACCCAGACGATCGATAGCATCATCATAGTAACACCCATAATTACGAGATCTAGCCAGAGTGTATTAGTTTATATACAGTGCAGGTCACAAGACTGATCAGGCTAGATTGAACGTATGAATGTATACTGTTATAATGTTTGAAATTCCATATCAGTATTTTCCATATTGTATATCACAGTTTGCATCAATAAAGTCAATGCTGCTTTACAATGCCTTATAAACCTGCTTTGTTTGGACTGCTTTATTCTGCTCTACTTCTAGTTAATGTGAACAGGAAATTATAAGGCATTATAATGCCATGCTGGGCTGAGTGAATCACCGTATCAGGGAGGGTCTCTGAGCTAGCAGAGTATATGGCTGATCTTATTTCTCCCTGCATACTGGTTTTAGAGGCATTGGTATTAGAGGGCTGCTCATAGGAAAACAAGAATTTAGTCTTCGATATGATGAGTTATGCTTTATATGACCAGTGACACAAACTAAGAACTAAAAAGAACCTCTTGATTTCAGGTTGATTTTAAAGTTACACTTTGCAGTTGGTGTTTTATAACACAATACTGTTAATATCAGACAGAAAAACACTTTCATTCAAAAAATAAATCTACTATTTACTTGGTTTCTATGAACTGTGAACACTTTTTGTTTTCCATAACAGTCTGAAGCACTCAGCAAAGTGCCATGAAAAGGTATTGGTCCCCCCCGACTTCTTCTATTTTTGCATATCTGTCACACACTGTAAAATTGCCCAACTGATAAAAAATTCTTCATGCTGTTACAAGGAAATGAACTAGGTTTAACCTAAATAAAGGACTTTGAAGCAGCACTTTTTAGGCAAAATAATTCTTGAGTTGATTAAAACATGTTAAATTGCTTGTGACAATATGAATTTTTTTTTTAGGTTGCACTTTTTACAGTGCATTTAAAAAAAAATGATGGTTGCAAGTTGGCAAACACCAACTGGCCTGGTGTGAAAAACTAAACACCCCCTTAGTTACTCAATCAACCAACTACTTACTAAGTGGGATCAATTAAAACTATACTACCAAGAGCCCACCCACCCAGACCACTTCCAGCACTGATGAATCTAGTTATGACAGAAACAGAACTCTTAAAGCTTTAAAGTTTTCCAGCAGTAGGCTAACACATCCCAACAAGCAGTACACCACACCACAGTCAAAGTAAATTCCCAAAAGAACCTTTTTAAAAGATGTCAATCTGAAAAAGGTTCCAAAATCATACAAAACCTGTTTTATATTTCATGTTCTCATTGTCTTATATTACATTTGGAATAAGGAACTGAAACCATTTAATGTGACAAATATACAAAATACAAACCGTATTTTGTAAAATGTATACTCTTTCACCTCACTGCACACTGCAGTTATCTATCAATAGCTCTCAATACTGTTACCACTAGAAAACAATACTGCTGTGTGGCAGCAATACCAGTATAGACAATATACCACCCAGCAATATAACTTTTTAGTTGCTGTGAAAAAGTATATACCCCTTTCCCAATTTCTTCTATTTTTGCATATTTATCACACTTTGATCACCAAACTACCTTTAATGTCACACAAAGTAAATACAAAATGCTGTTAAATGATGACTGATTGAAGGTAAAATGCTGTTCAACTCTACCTGCCCTGTGTGAAAGAGTAATTGCCCCTCAGCTAGTAAATAAACCAGTTAACCAAATTCAATTGACATGTGGTTCAATTTCACTACCATACCCAAACATGATTAGTGCCAGACCTGCAGAATCTAAACACATCACTTAAATAGAACCTGTCAGGCAATGTGAAGCAGCTAGAAGGTGTCAATAAGCAGCACATGATTCTAAAGACACTCAAGTACAGGTGTGAAACAAAGTCGGTGATATCAGTCTGGCAAGGGCTACAAAGCCATTACTAAGGCTCTGGGACTCCAGCGAACCACAGTGAGAGCCCTCCCTGTAATATGGACTTTATTCTAATGCATCTAATTAAGCCTCCTCACACCTGCAACCTTCTCCACCCCCTATGTTAGAGACATGAATGGTTATGAATATGCTGCCTGATCCGTGAAACATAGTTTTGTGATTTTGAGAAGGCCTTAAATGAATTTTTAAAACACATTCATTCAGAAACTCAGGCGTGTAAGTTCACTGGTGGGTTTGGATGGTAAAATGTGACCCCAGGTTCCCGTCACCACCACGACCACTGTAAAGAACAGCTGAGTCAGTACGTTTCTCCACAATGAACCATTTCACATCACACCACTCTGAATGACTCTGCTTACATCCCAGTGATTTGAATTATCAGTGGAAATCCTATTTAAGGCACAAATGTGCGCATGATTCAGAAGGCGTGCTACTGAAACAGAGCTGTTTTCTGTTGACACAGTGCCAAAAACTGGCCTCCCAGCCGCAGCGATTCCGCATTAATGCTTTAACAGCCGCACGTGCGTTTACATCCTGGTGTTAAATGTGATGCCTCGGGAGTCGTGTCGAATATGCCATACTTGTTGCATTAATAACAGAATTTACATAAAGCGAAGCTACATATCAAGAATAACAAGAACAACAAAATCTGTACACACAGACACGAGAGCACACACACACACACACACTCTGCTAGAATGTGGAATTCAGAACCCAGAATATGAAATATTCATCAGTCATAAAACTTTAATTCAATCTCTCTTTCTTTCTCTCCCTCACCCCCTACTCTACCCCATCTATCTCTTCCCTCTCTCTCTCTCTCTCTCTCTCTCTCTTACTCACTCACTCTCTCTCTTTCTACCTCTCAAACTTTTGTCAAAGCACATCGATCTGTGAAGTCAAAATATTCTGCGAGTAGTGAAAATAATTGATAGGAGAGATGGGATGAAATGATGACATCTATGCTCCAAGTTGGTTTGGGGAGGGGGGCGGGGTTGGGTGGATGGTGGTGGTGGTGGTGCAGGAGTGCTTTTGCATCTCTTCATTCATTCCATAGCATCAACTCTGACAGTAAACACATGTGTAATAGGGCTGAAAGCGAAAAACAAAAACAACAGCAACGTATACGGCAAACGAAAACACGGAGAACGAACTCACTCCAGGCAGCTTCACGCTGATATAAGAGAAAGGTGAAGGGATTTCTCAAAGTCTCACCTCATACAGAGCTGAAAGGTGAGCAGAAGCTCCAGTAGCTCAGTTTCCCCATGATTGTTATGTTCTAATGAAAGCCAGTTTGTGGAAATATAGTGTTGGAGAATCAGACACTGGAAACATAGTGCTTTTACTAAACACGCCAGCAGGGGTGAACCGCCGCCAGCGATAACGGAACAGACGAGATAGCAAGCAGGTCACTTCTAACCATTCAACTCTACATGACAGTAGATAGCAAACCCGACTAATCAGCCCCTCAGCTCTGCACATCACACAAATAGCATGTGCATGCATGAATAACATCCATACAACAGCTTATTTACACATTGCTCCCGTGGTGCTAAGCATATCGCTGCTCTGCACAGCCAGGCCTCACTGATCAGGGGTCTGATCGGGAATGGCTTGCTTGTATACTGCACATATTCTTATTTCTTCCCATAGGAATGATTGAGACATGAAGTCTAGTAACACCTGGGATACCACAGCAACCACTGTTGCAATCACCTAAAAGAGCATAGCAAGCGTTTGGCAACACCCTAGCATTCGTCTAGCAACTGCCCAAGCTGTGCAATCAGTCTTCAATTTCCTCAGGAAATAAACTTTTCTGGTTATTATTAAATGCTGCCAAGTCATTTCTGACCTCTGCAACCATATGGACAGTTCTAGCTCCAGAATGACCTAAGGATTCATAAGAAAAAGCAATGAATTCAAAACACATTTAAAATACATAATGATAAGGCTGATAATGCTGTTATTTATTGAATCCCAATTGTTTCTCAGTGTTACTGATTCTTGATGTTATTCTTCTGTTCATAAAATTAAGTTACAAAATTCTCACCATTGAGAATTTACTGAGATTAATAACTGATCATCACACTGATTCATCAGTCCACTCAGACTTTAGTAGAGCTCAGTAACACTGAGATTAATAACTGATCATCACACTGATTTATCAGTCTACTCAGACTTTAGTGGCAACTATTGTTTATTTAGTGGCAACTTTTTTGTTTATTAAGTTCATCTTTTAAGTGTGTCTTTACATGGTGTGCACTGATTTTAATATACTTGGTAAACAAGCAATCAATGTGTTTCCTTTAAAGACAGAATAGAAACAGCTAAAGAAGAGAGATAAAGAGCAAAAAATAAATAAAAAACAAAAAAAGCGAAAAGAGATCACAAAAGAGACATAAAAAGAAAGAGATAATACAGAACAGAGCAGGAGAGAGAGAAAAAGAGATAGACAGGAAGAGAGACAGAGAAAAAATGAGATGAGGGAGAGAAACAGATAAAAACAAAGCAAGAAAGAAACAACAGAAAGACATGAAACAGAGGAAAAGGTGAGAGAGGGGGAGAAAAAGACAAAAAAAGAGCGGAAGAGAAAAAGCAAGATAAAAACACCAAGAGAGAAATGGACAAAAACAAAAGGGAAAGTGATGAAAATAGAGAGGGAGAGAGTAAGAGAGAAGAAAAGAGAGAGAGAAAAAAGAGAGAGGGAGAGAGAGAGAGTAGCTGCCTGTCTGATAGATTGTGGCTTCCTCTCTCTCCAGCAGTAATCCCTAAAGACAGCCCGAGTCAGAGAGAGAGAGACAGAGAGAGAGAGAGACGCAGCCTGAGCTTCACTCACCCACAGCCACCTCACAACACGCCTGGCCTCACACCACTGCTCACACTGCACACCAGCGTATGTGTGTGTGTGTGTGCACGCTGGGGGGTGTGTGTGGGGGGGGGGGGGGTTTGTCTATTCACTAATACGTTTTTGTGATTTTCTTTGTGACTTTGGGCCTGTTTAACTGTGAAAGCAGCTTTGTGTGTACGCCTCTGCAGAGGCCTGTGTGTGTGCGTGTGTGTGTGTGTGCCCAAGCGTGTGTGTGCATGCACACGCTTGTGTGTGTGTGTGTATGTGTGTGTTTATATGTGTGTGTGCGCATGTCTCCCATGGGTCCTGCTCCACCCCCCAACACCTCCATCCATAATTCAGTAGAGGCTGCCCTGGCCTCTCTCTCCATCCACTGACGGCCCCTGGACGAATACCACCACTACCATCCACTACGCACCATCCAAGAATCTACCTACCCAAAGCATGCAGCTACAATATGCTGTCACTCGAAAGAAACTTGAGCCGCTGCTTCAAAAGTTTGGAATCACTCTTTCCAAAAAGAGTAATGTCTCCAGAAAGGTAATGATATATACAGAAGATAACCATATAATTCCATAATAGTCGAGAAACTTTTTTAGCATTTTAGAATATAATTAATAGTCAATAAAATTAATATCCAAAATGAATTTTAAAAAAGTACCAATCGAATCTCTAAATAGAGATAATTACACTGTATTATATAGTGATAAGTAATTTCTTGCTGTCTTGAAATATTGTATAAAACTTCTAAATACACATCATAGTCTCTAAATTATAATACTACAATCCATATTGCATACATTATAAAACAATTATATATATGATAAATGATGCCAAGCTTTTAAACCATCTGATGATGGATCAATTTTACTATTACCATTGTTAATACTTCAGGCAATTTCTATTAGATAATCATCACGAAATGCAAAGAGCAGAGTTTTCAAATTATGTAAAAAACAATGCATTTACAAGGTTCCAATATGACAGTGGCCCTTTGTGAAAGGGAGCCTATGTGATTGTGGGTTTATGTGGGTGTGTGACAGAGTGACTGTAAAAGT
This sequence comes from Semaprochilodus insignis, assembly GCA_034552555.1. Classification (NCBI taxonomy): domain Eukaryota; kingdom Metazoa; phylum Chordata; class Actinopteri; order Characiformes; family Prochilodontidae; genus Semaprochilodus; species Semaprochilodus insignis. The sequence goes on along the minus strand of CM067485.1, from coordinate 19,600,391 downwards.
GAATCTGTGTAAATATGAATACATGTCTAAATATATATATAAATTTGTAGAAATACATACAGTATATGTGATTGTAAGACTATGAAAATGTCAGTCTATGTAAATGTGTGTCAGTGTGAAATGGCAGCTGGTGCTTTCATATGGAAGAAAACAATGGAGAAACAAACGGTTTCGAAAGAACAGCAAAGCTACGTAAACATGAGTCCATGTGAATAAGATTACATGCGAATGTGAGTCAATGAGAATGTTAGGCTGTTAATGTAAGTCTATGTGAAGGTGAGTTTACAGGAATGTGAGCCTGTGTGAAAGTCCAAGATGCGGTGTTTTCAAATGTCTGAAAGTGATGAAATTACAAGTTTTTGATTGGACTGCAATGTTATGTGATTGGGAGGCTATGTGAATGGCAGTCTACACAATTGTAAGTCTATGTGAATGTGAGTCTACAGGAATGTGAACCTGTGTGAAAGTCCAAGGTCCAATCTTTTCAAATGTCTGAAAGTGATGAAATTACAAGTTTTCGAGAGGACTGCAATGTTACGTGATTGGGAGCCTATGGGAATGTAAAAATTTTCTTCCTATACCTTTCAGGCTTGCATTAGATACAGATGCACACAGAATGTAAGTCTATGTGAATATGAGACAGTGTAACTATATGTCTATGTGAATGTGAGTCAATGACACATTGTAAAGAGCAGCTGGTGCTTTCAAATAAAGGAAAACAATGGACTCTCATTCCCATAGATGGACAGTCACACAGACGTGCACATAGACTTACATTCACATGAGACACTGGGGAGAAACCACAGAAACACACACTGTCAAAGCAAATACACTAAAATGAGAGTGGATGAAGAGAAGAATCTATTCAAATGTCTGAAAGTGATGAAATTACAAGTTTTCGATAGGACTGTTGTTGCGTGATTGGGAGCCTATGTGAATGGCAGTCTACAAGAACGTGAGTCTATGTGAAAATGAGGCAGTGTAAATATATGTCTATGTGAATGTGAGTCAATGCCACATTGTAAAGAGCAGTTGGTGCTTTCAATTAAAGGAAAATAATGGAGAAAGTGGTTTTAAGAGGAAAGCAAAGCTATGTAAATGTAAGTCTATGTGAATATCAGTATATGTGAATGTGAGTCCATCATTACTGTCAAAACAGACCTTCAGAAACAGCATCTCAGAAATGATTTAGTGGAGAAGGAAAACAATATCATATTTAAGTCTATGCGAATGTGACTCCTCTACTGTGTCTGTGGATGCAATCAGATCATGTTTGGAACATTAACTCCGAGTGACTCTGGGAGTTTTACGGACGCTTGTTCTCCCGCTGTTACGCAGTTGCATAGTGTTTAAGTCACCCGTGTCTCACCGCAGGACGCTAGCTGATGTTTATTGATATGCCCTCGTCCTTAGTGCTGATAAAGAGGCTGTGTGAAATCTCACACACCCAGGTAATTCCTCCCTTTGTGCCGCGATCAATTCAGGCCGCACTCGGCGCGCCTCCTTTATTCCTCCTGAGTGAATTAGGACCGAGGAGAGGAGGGTTCCTGCTGGGTCTGTTTAGATAACCTCACACACACACACACACACACATACACATAACGCCAGGCCCATGGGGACAACACCTCACCAAAGAGAGGGAAAGAGAGAGAGAGAGAGAGAGAGAGAGAGAGAGAGAGAGAGAGAGAGACGGACCATCAGACAAAAGCAACCTTATACAGAGAAAATGGAACAAAAATGAAGAGAGAGAGAGACAATTTTAAAGAATGGGGGATACTGCCAGGAGAGAGAGATGGAATGTGAGAGTTGGGGGGAGAGAGAGGGGCAGTCACAGAGGCTCACATTCACATATAAACACATTCTCATAGATTCATATTCACACATACACTCATAGATTCGCACATGTTCATATTATCATAGATTCACATTCTCATAGACTCACATTCACAGACCCACATTATCCAAGATTCACACATACTCATATTATCATAGATCCATATATTCATACTCACATTCTCACACACATATTATCCTACATTTAGAATTAACATAGACTCACATTCTTGTAGAATCATATTCTCACAGACTTACATTAACAGCCTCACATTCTCACATTCACATAGACTTACATTAACAGCCTCACATTCTCAGACTCACATTCTCATAGACTCACATTCACAGACCAACGTTATCCTAGATTCACACATACTCATCATAGATTCAGATTCACATAGACTCACATTCATGTAGACTCATATTCTCATAGACTTACATTAACAGCCTCACATTCTCATAGTCTCACAGACTCACATTCACAGACCCACGTTATTCTAGAATCACACATACTCATATTCTCATAGACTTACATTAACATCCTCACATTCTCATAGACTCACATTCACAGACCCACGTTATTCTAGATTCACACATACTCATATTATCATAGATTCAGATTCACATAGACTCACATTCATGTAGACTCATATTCTCATAGGCTTACATTAACAGCCTCACATTCACACAGACTCACATTAACAGCCTCACATTCTCACCCTTACATTCTCATAGACTCACATTCTCATAGACTCACATTCACAGACCCACGTTATTCTAGATTCACACATACTCATATTATCATAGATTCTGATGTACTTAGACTCATGTTCATGTAGACTCATATTCTCATAGACTCACACCCATTTACACCCATTATCCTAGATTCACACATGCTCACATTATCACACTCAAATTCTCATAGACTCACATTCACAACCCACATTGTTCTAGACATATTCACATATTTTCACAACCATATATTCACACTGATATAGACTCACTTTCAAATAGGCCTACATTCACACTATAACATTCACATAAACCCACATGCACACAGACATACATCATAGAATCAGACTCATTCACACAGACTCTCATTCTCATAGACTCGTATTCACCCAGACTTAAAGACCCACATTCACATATAATCTCACTCACACAGGCTCACATCATCACAGACTCACCACAAACTCTATTTCACATAAACCACCAAAGTTCTCACAGACCCACATTCACACAGTCTTGCCGTGCTGTAGACTCACATTCCCATAGATGCACAATCACACAGATTTGCACTGTTACAGACTCACATTCACATGAGACACTGGGGTAATGAGAGAAACACACATTGTCAAAGCAAATACACTAAAAGGAGAGTGGATGAAGAGAAGAAAGAGACAGAGATAGAGAGATAGATAGATAGAGAGAGTGATAGAGAATGATAGAGAGGGCTGCTTAAATGAAGTGGGTGAAGAGAAAGTGGGGCAGAATAGCGGGCCTGAATTACAGACCCAACAACCCCCCGCATCCGCCCCAATACACACACACACACACACACACTAAACACACATGTGTGGACGAGACATGGAGTTACATAAACCTTTAATACCTCTGGAAGCCAAAGAAGACCCACAAACTCAAAGCCATGTCTCTAACATGACAGCACATCAGACCCGTCTAACACATACATGACCTAACTCACCTGTGTGTGTGTGTGTGTGTGTGTGTGTGTGTGTGTGTGTCATTCCCGGTCGATCCTTGAGTGCGTAAGAGGACTCGTCTCTCTTTCATTATGTATGAAACGGACGCATGGAGCTTGTTGACTTTCTGGAAGGATCTTGACTTAAAATTGCACGTTGCCCTTCATAACTCGTCATTTTTTCATGACTTTACTATTTACTAAATCTGGAGCAGTTCTCTTCATGGCTGAAAAGCGAAAACATACAAGCCGCGCATGCATGTAAAACATGCTGCACTGCTGGGATGGTCTAAAAAAGACCTCCGTCCACACACTTTGCAGGGTAGAGTGTTGAAAACAAGGCCAAATGCTAAGGACCAAACTTAGTTCACTCTAAGCAAACAAGCTTATGAGAAACACACACCTGTTTTGACTATACATTTCATGTTTCAGAAAATTACGAATCTTATTTTGGCAACACTTTATTTTTTGTGTTTGTTCTGTTTGTTACAACCCAAAATTAGACTCTCCAGAATGGTTTATTCACTAAGCATTACAGTTTGTCTATTTTATTTATTCCTTTTAGTTCTTCTTTATTTATTATTTACTTATAGTTTATTAGTGTACAATTGGCAAAATGTTATCCATACAGGTTCCTGGTAGCATCAAGCCAATTTTAATTAGAGGCTAGAAGACACAAAGTTTTTAGATAATCAGTTTGCAAAAATCCCAAAAAACAAAAAAATGTGCATGATATTGTGACTGTAGAAAACATTATTGAAACATTTTCATTCATCTGCATAAAACAGACTGTTAAAATAGGTTGAAACTAATCTAAAATATTCTGAGCTTGTGTGTTTTTTGGCTACCAAAATCAAATTTACCATACAGGGTGTTCCATAAATTGACTACTGCAAAACACTTTTTAAATACGCAACTCGTCAACTCACCAGAAAAAAAAGTCACATGTGCCTGAAATGTACCTTATAGCATGTAATACCTCCACCAGCATGAATAACAGCTGCAAATCTATTTGGCATGTACTGGACAAGTTTCTGGATGTAGGCCACATCAATGTTCAGCCACACTTGCATTAAAGAATTGCACAGTTGGGCCAGATTTGGCGGATGCCTTCCCTGGCACAATTCCGAGGAGAATTTCTTGTAGATTGGGATTTTAGCCACTGCTGGTAGACCCGAATGACCGTACGCTTCCATACACCTGCAGATTCAGCTACTTCCTTCACACTATGGTCTTTGGCACGCCCAAATGCAGTCACTCCTTTTAGCCAATCATTAACATTTGCTTTGGAGACTTTTTCCACACATGGAACGAGACATTCACTGCACTGTACCACCTCTTCTCAATCTATGGATCCCGTCACTCACACCCCGCAGGTATTTATAGCACCACCACCCTCCTGCAAGTTGGCTATTTTTTTGTCTGGTGAGTTTAAGATCTGTAAGTTACGTTCTAAAATGAACGGAAATTTTCAACAGAATGTGAAGACATATGCTAGTGTTCATATAAAAAGGGGAAATTAATCCTTAATTTCTGTACATACACACACACACACACACAAACACACACACACACACACACTCAGTCACATACAGGAGTGATTAGTAGGCGGAGACGGGTGAGGTATTTCTTTATGGTGCTATTGTCCTGATACTGTAATGGGAAGCTGCTTTTGTTATGTACGGAAAGACAATGAAAGACAGAGAGAGCAGGAAAAATAGAGACAGGTCCATCGCCTCTTCCTACTGCTGTTATTCTTTCCTGTTACACCCCAACCCCAACCCCGCACCCCGCCCCCCATCTCATATACACTGCCTGGCCAAAAAAACTCACAAAGCTTTGATTATGGCATGCATTCAGCATGGCACTGTTTCAACAACTGTATGGAACGTCACATTTATTTCTGTTGCATTCATCTTGTATTGACGATGGGAGAGTCAAACCTCTCCGTAAAGTCTTTTCCAGCACATCCAAAAGACATTCAAAGGGGTCTGTAGTGGTCAGTTCATGTCTGAAACTCATGCTTCCTGGACCACTCTTTCCCAGTCTGAGCCTGATGAATCTCGGTATTGTTTTGATAACGTGCTGGGCAGTTCTGAATCCAAATCCAGTCATCAAATGAAAAGCTATTCACTGCACCAGTTCGGGTTTAAAGAATTGTTGCCAGCAGAAACATTTTAATCACTGCAGTGATTATCCAATCAAAGCCTTTGAAGTATTTTTGAAGTAGCTTATTGAAATCCAATCCGTGACTGTTTGGGCCAGGCTGTGTATTTAATATAGATAACCTGAACTGGTTTTAAACAGACAGAACCATTTAGTCCTGAATATGCACAAAAACACACATATGCACTCACACAAACACACACTGTTGTCACTCATCTGAGCTGCAGCTGAGGCAGGGCTAGATCCCACTGCCAATCACTCTCTCTCTCTCTCTCTCTCTCTCTCTCTCTCTCTCTCTCTCTCTCTCTCTCTCTCTCTCTCTCTCTTTATTGTATGTTCTCTCTCATTCTTTGCATCTTGATCCTTCTCTATCTCGGCCACTTCCATGTTTGTCCTCTCTTTTTCTCTTCTCTCTCTCTCCTGCTCTCTCTCTCTCTCCATCTCTCTCTCTTGCTCTCTCTTTGTCTCTCTCGCTCTCTCTTTCTCTCTCTCTCTCTCTCACTCTTTATTGTATGTTCTCTCTTCCTTTCCATCTTGATCCTTCTCTATCTCTGCTTTTTCCTTGTTTGTCCTCTCTCTTTCTCTCCATCCCTCCATCTCTCTTGCTCTCTCTCTCTCTTTCTCTTGCTCTCTTTCTCACACTCGTTATTCTATGTTCTCTCTCTTTTTCTTTGTATCTTGATCCTTCTCTATCTCTGCCATTTCCTTATTTGTCCTCTCTCATTCTCTCCATCTCTTTCTCTCTCTCTCTCTCTCTCTTGCTCGCTCTCTCTCTCTCTCACTCTTTATGGTATGTTCTCTCTCATTCTTTGCATCTTGATCCTTTTCTGTCTCTGCCATTTACTTGTTTCTCCTCTCCCTCTCTCTCTCTATCTCCTTCTTCTTCTTTCTCTCTCTCTTGCTCTCTCTCTCTCTCACTCTTTATCATATGTTCTCTCTCATTCTTTGCAATTTTTGATTCTTCTCTATCTCTGCCATTTCCTTGTTTGTCCTCTCTCTCTCTCTCTCTCTCTCTCTCTCTCTCTCTCTCTCTGCCTCCTACGTTCTTTCTCCTCTAATCTCCTTCAAACAATAAACTCACTGCTCCTGTGTGCGGTAAGGCTGTTTCTCTTATAAAATACCATCACAATATAAAAGTCATTCTCCATTAACCTCCAGATTCTGTCCATCCTTCTCTTTCACAAAGCTCATCTCATCATTCTCTCTCTGGCCTTCTTTATGTTGCATCTAGCACCTGTCAAAATGATCACGATTCAGGATGAACAGAATTAGACAAACAGACTTTTGATTCCAGTCGTATCTTCAGGACCACGTACACTGCCTGTCAAAAGTTTAAGAAGTAAATACGTTGATTCATTGTTCAGGAAAACCCTTCTGATCAACACAAAACCGAGTGCTGAAGTATACCCAACAGATTAGCAAATAGCTGCTTTCACTAAAACTACTGGTATACAGAAACCATGAAAATCAAGATTATCTAGCTTCTGACAGGCAGTGTGTCTGTCAGAGTGGTCTCACACAGTTTCATAGCTGGTGAATATCTCATTACTACTGACCTTGCAACAATCACAGCCATTGAGAGTGCCATTATAGCCCATAAGAGATAGAATTAGAGCTGTTCTGATTCTAGGTTGTCTCTTCTAACACTAGTGTTGGGCTCAACACTCAAAAAAGTGATATATTACACATTACTCATTACTTTCATTTATGCTCTTTAATAAAGAACCACAAAGCCGGCAGCAAAGTTGAATCCCTGTGCATCATTATCCGTGCGATCAGTCTGTATAAGCAAAAGAGTGTTTAGTCTTTGTAATCACTGCCAGTTTGTGGTGAAAATGCCTCTGCCATTCCTCCATCTATAGTAAAAACAAATACCTAGAAACTAAAAATGGAGCATACTGTTTCGCACTGGGGGAGAAAGTGTGCTACACCCTGCTCAGTGCTCAACCCCTGTTGACAACTGCCCCATCACTTCACACCTAAAATGCATATTTGCAGTGAAATTTCGCTCAACCTTGACGGATCTTGTCATTGTCGAGATCGCCAGCTCTCACTGAAAATAAGGGCCCTCTAGGCACTTTGTTGCGTCATCAACATTCGCACAGCCTCCTGTCACCAGAAATGCATGCAGTCCTGCATTGTGCAGCCATCTGTCAATGGTGCTGGCACTAACGGGATGACTCATGGAGGACATTACAGCTCACTGAATGTCCGCAATCGTGGCTGTTGGGTCAGTCAGGTACAGTGTCCTTGCTTATGTCACATGCATGGCTGAGCATGAAACCTGAATCATTTGTATGTCTCACAATGTCAAACTTACCCACCAAGTTTCAATCCCGGCAGTTGATTCTTTCTGGGTGCAGCTATTTGTGCAACTATTCTTTTGATGATGGCTGTAAATGTATTTCTAAATGTTTCCAGGCCTGGATGTATGGTTCTAGGACAAAACCAATGAGTGGTATGAAAGCTTTACATCATTTGAAAGGTAATACTAAACTTGGGTGTTATGTTACACATCCAGCTGGAAAAAAAAAAAAAATGTGTCAATACCTTGGTTTTATCCACTATACTACTGGAAAAGCATCCAGGGAAAGCACACTCCCGGAATGCTGGCATAATCTTAGCTGCGTGAATGAACTTCAGACATACACAACATACAGATATACGGATAGCTGGATAGCTAGTTAGCTAGCTTACTAAGATGCTTACTAAGTCAGGTTTAGATCACTAGGTTGGTCAAACTCAGAAGAGAGGGTGGAGCCATGTTAGCCTTGTGACAGGAAATACTGATGGAAGTGTTACCGAAGAACCGCCCAGTTTACATGGAGAAGAGGGATATATGGTGAAACACAGCAGACGTTTATTAGACTTTGGGTAATTCATTAGACATTAGACATACACAGTCGAGACACACTTCCTACTTTTGACAGCAGCAGCACGTAGCTCATGAAGGAAGTCACGTTTTCATGGCATTCTCTGGACCCACTCATCCATGTGGAAGGCACTCTCAAACGATTTGGGTATGAATGCATCTTTGCAGATCACAAACACCCACACATGCTGATTGTCTTTCCTGGGGTGGATAAGATCTTCCAGCAGGACAATGCGACGTGTCACACGGCTAGAAATGTCCGACATTGGTTAGAAGAGATTTCCAAATACTACCCTGGACCCCTAACTCTCCAGACTTGAACCCAATTGAGGATCTGTGGGACCACCTCCATTTTTGTGTTCACTCTATGGATCCTCCCCAGTACACCTTCCTGCAGCTGTGGGATGCACTGCAGTCAGCATGGCTCCAGATACCTGTGACAACCTACTGGAACCTTACTGAGTCACTCCCAGCCTGTTAAGCTCCGGTCTGTGCTGCACACTGAGGTTACTCTGGATAATAGCTGATGGTCATAATAATGTGACTCGGCTGTGTACTTTGTACGTGTATACTGTGCTCCCAAGGAACGAGATTTAGGTTAGACTTTACAGATCCACCCACTGAGAGGTTCTTCAGAGAACCAAAAGTGGTTCTTCTACAGCATCGCTCCAAAGCCCACTTTTTTGGCACCATGGCTGAGAAAGTCTATGAGTGATTATTTTGCGGTACCACATGGTTAATGATCAGAGCGATTCATATTTTATGTGGATCTCCACTCTTAGCGGCTCGTCTATAGCCTGTCACTGTTGCAGGGCCGTTGCATCATGCGAGCGAACTTTCATCACACCAGCCCCAAAAAACAAGCCGAACGCTTTGGATGCGATGTGAATCGCTCCCAAAAAAAACCCTGCATCAAGGACAAACACACCGAAAGGGGAAATAAAAACTAAAAAATATAATAATAAAAAAGAGCAATTAACATACTGCATGGTACATGTTGCCTGGAAGTGTTTTTTAAGACTTTCTGTTCTATTACCTGAAATAGACTTAACGTGTATTATCTTACATTTCAGGCTGGAAAAAAGCATGTAATTTCACTATTTACCCGCCACATGCATAACAGGTAGAGTGCGGAGGATGAGAAAATGGCCAGCGGCAGAGTGAGACACAGAGAGAAAGTATGGATGGCAAAGGAGGACACAAAAACAATGGGGGGATGGGTGGCTAAAAGCAAAATGAGCAGGAAGCAGAGAGAGGGAGAAAATGAAGGTGGATGGAGCGGTGGAGGAAAGAGAAAACAGATTGGGAGAGGAAAGAGAGAGGGAGAGAGAGAGAGTGGGAAAAGTAATTTTGGTTGGATGAGACCAGCAATGACCCTTCCATTTCGAAAGGAAAAACACGGCATCGGTGCAGCGATATCAAATTCCGCACGCTGACCGATGAGCCGCAGCTCCGTCAATATGATGCTGCACTGACGCGCTTCCATTTGAATGGTGTAGGCACTCGTTGTCTGTATTCGAAATGGCACATTGCTATACTGCACACTGCTTACTACAGTAGTATTTACTGCATACTGTATACGCTCCCTGTGTGTAGTACACAGTACAGTAACAAGTTCTGACCTACAGTATAGTAAACTAATACAGTCACATGACCAGTTACCTCACATTTACCTCAGAGCTGTTATTACTGTATCCACTGTTTAGAGCTAGCTGTTGCTAACGCTGCTCAGTTCACGTGAAGTACGTTTAGCCTAGCTGTTAGCTACCCTCGGCTATTTCACTCTAAAACTGATCCTCTAAAGCGAGTTCATCTTTTATTAATCTTCAGGCCTGTATATTTTAACTTTCTGAGGCTCATTCCGATGAAAACATACCCCACTACAATCACTACACCCATATTTATAGTCAGAGTTGGCTGCGTTTTGTTACCTGCCGCCATTTTCTTTGGCTGAAGCAGACTGAGATCTGGTGAGGCCGCGGTGCATGACAGGATGCAGTACACCACGAAGATAGCTCCCCCTGTACACTAGAACATCGGACTGGAGTAGAACATCATCCGGGTATCTTCAGTGCACTACAGATTCACAATTTGGACTTTTTTTGGACATTTCAGACCGGGAAGTGAGACTGCATCCCTGTCCCTCATGGCCATATGGTGAGCAGTTAGATCCCATTGTTCTGAAGTAAAGGGGACCTAGAGTCTGCGAATCAGCATGTAACATTAAGAATTGTCAAATTTTATGCAAGTACATTTTTTTTCGTTTTCAAAAAAAAAAAAAACATGATAATTTTATCAGTCAAGTCTAATTCAGCCTAAATTCCAGTTAAACATCCAAATTGGGTTTTCAACTCCACCTTTGAACCAGTTTGGTAGAATCATCCATAAATAGTGCTGCTGGAGTGTTTAAACACCTCAGTGTCCCTGCTGGAGTGAGAGTAGTCCACCAACCAAAACTATCCAGTCAACAGTGTCCTGTGGGCAGTGTCCTGTGACCACTGATGAAGGACTAGAGGATGACCAACACTGCACTGTGCAGCAGCAGATGAGCTATCGTGTCTGACTGTACATCTACAAGGTGGACCAGCAAGGTAGGAGTGTCTAATAGAGTGGACAGTGAGTGGACACAGTGTTTAAACACTCCAGCAGCACTGCTGTGTCTGATCCACAGTGCTGAGAATGCAGCTGCTCTGTGGTGGTCCTGTTGGGGTCCTGACCATTGAAGGACAACGGGAATAACAAAGTATACAGACAAAGACTGACTATAGTGTGTAATTGTAGAACTACCGAGAGCACCTATATGGTAAATGGAGCTGATATAATGGGTAATGAATGTAGATAGGAGGAGGTGTGCTTAATAAGGGTTAGAATATACATACAGAGAGAAACTGAGAGAGAGACAGAGAAAGAGAAAGAGAGAGAGAGAGAGGTGGCATATGCTAGTGGTTTAGTCTGAGAGGAATGTATTTAGGATGACTAAAGATGAGTCATAGCTGAGCTGGACTGAATGATCCAGCAAGAGGCATGAGCAGAGAGACTGAACCTTTACTCTTAACCCCACACACACCATATACACTCATACACTTCAACTATACATTATATATCTTCACTCAATCTTGCACCAGTTCCATGACACATATGGAGCAATGCTTATTTAAAAAAGACTTTGTGCTATATCTAATATTCAGAAAGTAACTGGAAGGGAAATCTAACAATTGATAAAAAAAACTGTGGTGGATAGTAACACAAACTAAAGAAGCGTGAAGTGAGCCCACCAATCAGGGTACAGCAGTCACTTTGTTTTGCACTTATTTTGACCTTATTTTGACCTATCATCATTTGAAAAGACATCAGTATCAGACTAATTAATGACCTCCTATTAAAGACTGGTGGACTGAGAGAGACACTAGAGTGACTTCACCTAAACTGAGCTGATTAAGAGTCTAGTTCCAGAAATGATAATAGGACATTAGAGTCATAAAAAATCCTGCTACTGTTACTCTCCATACTTAAGTACATTTGGAGGTAAATACTTCAGGACTTTTACTCCAGTGGAGGTCTAAAGAGAGGAACTTCTACTTTTACAGGAGGGATATTACTTTTTACCTTGGGTATCTCTACTTTAACTCAATTACACGGTTTGTGGAAGGGGGCGCAATGCACCTCCAACACAAGAACGAAGCTAGTGAAAAGCTAAGGTAGCAAAACTACACAGTAGAGTTGAAAACCGCTGCTAGAGTGAGGCAGATCTTAACAATAAGGATCTTAGACTGAAGGCTTGTTATAGTTGCCTTTTCCATGTGTTTCACTCACATGTTGATTCTCCGTCAAGCAGGGTTGCCAGATTTGCAGGTTTCCCGGACAGTCCGGCTGGTTTAAACAGTGCAGTGCGGGTGGAAATGAAATAGCTACAGGATGCGTTTTTTATTATGACAACAAAAACAATAAGTGATACCAGTTTATAAATGCGGTGTATTTTTTAAACCCAGACATTTGGGTTTCAGACATTTACAGGCACATTTTGGGTCAGTTTCAGCTTCTGGTGCATCAGCTTTTAGCTGTTTCACTCTGTGGGGCACAAGAAACACGGCTGCGTGACTACAGCTCTGCTCATTTGCGATGTGGAGCGGAGCAGCAGGAAAAGATCTTCAGATATCATTAAGCCTAACAGACAAACAGTCAAATCATCTACCTTGTTCAATAAGAATACAACTCTTAAAAGAGCTCTTTATCTCTTTATCCTCAACAGTGGTCTGATTTGTGACTGGGTGATGTGATTTGATACACCTGCAGCATGGTTTAACTAGTGTTTAGATTAATAACAGTCAATAATGAGAAAACTTTCATTTGGTTCTATGTTTCACTTTAATTGACTCTTCAGTCTTGGGGCTTAATTCACTATATTTTGCTGCATGGCGCATGCCACTTCTGCTCTATCTGTAAATACCACAGAATATTTAGTAGTGCTGGACTGCTCTCATCAAATTAGGATGTTAATTAAAATTTTTTTTTTGTGTTGAGTCTGTGCCCATATAATACCTAATAAAGGTTCCACTACTTAGAACTACACAAACAGACCCAAACAAACCTGTTTCTGGTGCTACAAAGGGTCATTTTTACAACAGAAATCATATACAACTTTCCATTATATATTAGGACTACAGAGCAATCCTAAAACCCTGTTTTGCTTTCACATTGTTCTTTAAATTCTCAGGTTCTATATACATCTATATGCATCGAAAAAAGTAACAATAATAGGCATTTTTTTCTGTAAACATACTGTGTATATATATATATATATAAATATCAATTGTGCATTATAAGTAGAACCAAATATGGGAGCATTCAAACATGTTATTGTGTTTTTAATGTTAATTCAGTACAGACTCACTCTTTACCTGGAGTTTTACTGTGGTTTACCATCACACCGGTAACCAATCATTTATGACTATATTTTACCATTGTTAATAACAGTAGAAGAATCTTTTATGTTAGGGTGTAGACAGTAATTGTGTTGAAGTTTTTTTCAGCATGCAACTGACTGACACATTTGAATCATATATATCGTTGCGGTCCAAAGAAACAGTCTTCAATCTCCTAAACTTTACAGTGTAGGCCAAAAACATCATGTAATTTTAATGTAAGTCAATAGAACCAGACTTTTTGCCAAGCAGTTTTGGGTTGATTTCTCTTGGTCCCTTCATCATGAAATGTTTATACAATATAAACGGCAGCTGCTGTGTTCAAAATATGCATCAAAGTAAAAAAATCAACAAAAATGGAGACACGTGTTTTTCTCTGGACAGCAACGATATATTTAAACCAATTTATCTAATCAGCTAGTTCTTAGACTTACTACACATGTTGTTCATAGGCTCTATATCTGGTAGATATATGCAGTTGTTCAGAGTTCTGGAAGCACTGACAATATCTGTGCTATATGCAGAAATGCATACAGTGATGTAACTTATCATAATGCGTATCAATCATAATGCATATCATCATCATATGGCCCACCTCTAGCACTGAATAAGAATTCCATTGAGTCTATTGTTTTTAAATAATGGCCATTCAGAAGTCCTAAAACATCTTATACTGTAACTGTCCCAGCACCACTGCAAGAAATACGATTAGACACCCCTCAACAAACCTGCAGGTCCACCTTTAAAGAGGAGTGATCTCCTAACAAACCGTTACAAACTTCAGCTTTCTTTAAGAAAAGGTGCAGAAAAGCTGTTGTTTAACTGCACACGGTCGAGCGGCATTTCCAGTTTGCATAATAAAAGTGTGTATTTCTGAATAAATCAGCACTACAAAGACCGGGGGAAGGGAGGGGGGCATGAAAAAGACTCTGGGTTTGAGTCACTCTCTCCCCACAACAAGCAGCCTGTTCTGCATGACTAAGCAAAGGCACAGGACTCGGTAAAGATAGACAGCACTGCTCAAATCATCAGAGAGAGAGAGAGAGAGAGAGAGAGAGAGAGAGAGAGAGAACAGAAAAACAAATCAAATGTGGTGTGCATTCAGAATAAGCTTAAACTAATACTGTGTTTTACTGTACAGGATGTGGCACAAGGCTTTGGACGATCGATGGTGCCTGCAACCTGATTCATAGAAGAACTACTTTTTGCTCCCTAAAGAATTTCAGTTGATGGTTCTGAAGGTTCTGAAGCTTAACATAAAAAGTTCTATATTGATTAAAGGTGCAAATTGTAAAACTGCAAATTCAAGCCAAGAACCATTTAGGAAGCTGTATTGCACACACAAGTACACTCAGCGGTACAACTAGGGGTCGGCCATATTGCAATAATATCTGATATTTTCACAGTACGTGAAGCACAGCACAGTATGTCATTTTTGGTTTTTGAGGTGACATATACTATTCAAAAATGTAAGTATATTGTGACACATACTGCGCTAACTCTTATTGAACAGGAGTAACTATGCTCTTTTTATAATGGAACATGCAGTTGTTCAGCGTAAATCATCCACAATATGCTCATAAAATCATATTGTAACACAATTAATTATGATAACACCTCACCCCAGGTACAACAAGTCTAAAGGGTACTGGTTTTAGATCCCGTAAAACTTAACCCCTGTAATGCCTCACTCAGCAGTCACTACCGGTCATTGACCTCAACCACCCCCATTGTCAGGTTACAAACAACATGTCAAGAAATGTCAAAATGTCCTTTTTACTGGATGTAGCATCCCCACCAGCCAATGAGGTTCCTTGATTTAAATGTCCACAGGAATAAAACATATTACATCAACACAATTAAGCAAGTACAAAAAAGCTACAAAGCCAGGAAACTAAAGGACTCTCAAGGCTACAAGCCACTTAATTCACCTCATACCCTTTAGCTTAAAAACAGCACATTATGAAGGGTTAGTTAGCTGATGCCAAATATGACAAATTCAATAACTTATCTTGAAACTGGGGGCAGCACAATGGTGCAGTGGATGGAAAGAAGGGCATGAGTTCAATTCCATGGCTAAGCAACCAGGGTGTGGGTTTCCCCAGGTGCTCTAATTTGTTCCCACAGTCCAAACACATGTAGTCAGGCGAGATGCTAAATTCCCCCTAGGTGTAAATGAACGTGTGTCTGTGTGGCTGCCCTGTACTGGACTAGAAAGCACCGGGATAAGCTCCAGCAACCCCCACAACCCCAGAGGATAAGCAATTCAGATGATGAATAAATTAAATAATAAATTTATGTAAATTCTAGTAAATATATATGGCTTTAGGGGTGAGTTTGAAATGAGTTTGAGCTTGGCAATAATCAACACTTTTCTTATGTGGTTATACCCGATGCCTTTAGATGACTGCAGTAGTCTTTCTGTGGTGATCAAATCACAGAACTCTTTACTGCCCTCTGGTGGAGCACAGAGTTCAAAC
This sequence comes from Semaprochilodus insignis, assembly GCA_034552555.1. Taxonomy (NCBI): domain Eukaryota; kingdom Metazoa; phylum Chordata; class Actinopteri; order Characiformes; family Prochilodontidae; genus Semaprochilodus; species Semaprochilodus insignis. The sequence continues at coordinate 19,584,416 of CM067485.1, read as the reverse complement.
ATCCCATGGTTCTCAAATGTGAGAATGTATGTTAGAGAGAGGATAAATTGTTTTACAATCAAAAGTTCTAATTCTACTATTCTGACTGTACGTACCAACAGTTGTCAAAAAGTATCAGGGTTAATAAGTACATGTTTTAAATATATATATATATACACGTGTGTGTGTGTGTGTGTGTGTGTGTTCCAACTTCAATATCACTAAAGTATGTACCTAGCAAGCAACTGAACAGCAAGCACAGAGCAGGTGACGCTGCTTTATGAAGATAAGCCAATGTCTTACTGTATCTCTTTGGTCCATCCTCCAGACAGAAGGAGAGGGTCAGCGTGGCATCCTCCTCAAAAAACTCTGTAGCGAACGCGTCCCACCACAGATTGTCACTCTCCTGGGAAGGAAACACAGTTAATTAATGAGAGCTAATTACCCTCATTATGACCTGCTCTTCAACAATAAAAGTTAGAGAAAAGAAAAAAAGAGAAGGCAGGCCTTGTTCAACGGCGTTCTGAATGCTTTGATAAGGCTTGTCGATCTTCTGAATGACCTAATTAGTCACAGAAAGGGAACTACAGCGATCAGGGTACTCTAAGGTAACCACAATTACCTCATATTCTAAATGCATTTTACGCTCTAATTTGACATCATCATTGCAGATGCAAATCTTCTGTTAAGTCCAAAAAGAATTCCTAGAAACATTAGTTCTTTATGAGTATTGCTATGATTATCACTATGGGTGTCCCAAAAACTTCCATAATAGCATTGCCCGAGTGCAGCCATTCACATAGCACCATAAGCGGTTGTGACTTAATACAATGTTCTTTTCATTTCTTGACATTGTAACATATGGAACAAGGTCAGAGATACATATTGAAACTCATTGATACAGAGTGCACACCCTTGGACGCCCCTCCTAATACAGAGTTCAGGTGTTTCTGCTAAACTCAGACACTGGCGATAGAACAGATCATACTGTAGGGCTTAGTGCTAATAAACTTGACACTGTCATAGGATGCCATCATTCCCACAATTCCGTTCTTCCCTGAAATTTCTGCCCTAAATCTAGATCCACCCTGGTTGACTATAAGTGCTAATATTGTGAAATGGAAGTGTCTAGGAGAAACGACACCTCAGCCAGGTCACATGGTAGACCACCCAAATTCAAGGATTGGGACCACACATTCCTGAAGTGCTAAGAACAGGAAAATCGCCTGTTTCTTCACTCATTACAGGGTTCCAAACTGCTTCTGGAAGCAACATCAGCACAAAAACCGCACATCTGAAGCTTCATGAAATGTGTCTCCATGACCAAGCAGCTGCACATAAGCCCAAGATCACTATGTGCAATGGCAAGTGTCGGCAGGAGTGGTGTAAAGCATGCCACCACTGGACTTTGAAGCGGTGGAAACACGCCCTTTGGCAGTCTGTTGGACAGTTCTGGGTTTGACAGATGCCAGGAGAACGCTACCTACTGGAATGCATAGTGCCAGTACATGTAGTGTGAAGGAAATCCTCCAGTGCCCTGCCTAGAGTCCTGACCTCAACGCCTTCAGGTCGAATTGGAATGTCAATTGTGAGCCAGACCTTCTTATCTAGCATCGGGTTTCTGACCTTGCAAATGCTCTTTAGACTGAATGGGGTACAAATTCCAACAGACATGCTCAGACAAAGCCTCACTGGAAGTCTTATAGCCAGAAAGTGGGGGCAAGTGTTTATTAATGCCCTTGGTTTTTAAATGAGCTGTCCAAAAAGCTCATACAGGCCTCATGGTACAGTGTCTGAATATGTTTGTCTGTATAATCCAAACCATATGAAAATGCAACTATATAAATATTTATGTATTTATGTAAACAACATAATTAAGTTACATGAACTGGAAGTAAAGTAAAATGCCAAGTCTAGAGGTCTATGGGTTAATCAACTCTAAATACAGATTTATAGCACCAAAAGATCCCAGATATATCATACATGGTGGCTGTAACAAGGAAATTACTGACATACTCAGCGCCACTGACAGGCGCATTAACCTTATCCACTGAAACACTGTTCTCCCACTCCAGCTGCAATCATCCACTCTGCAGTTCTAGCGGTTCTGCGACCCTCTCTGACTGACAGGACTTTGATTCTCACTGACGTTGTTTTGACGGCCGTCGCCGTCTCACTGGCATCACCCACTGACGGACCGCGAGCCCTCCCAGATGTATACAATTAGCACTGTCGGCTTCGCGTAGCGTCACGCAACGCTGCAGCCGACCCCTTTAGACCCCGAGATTCCGCGCCCCGAGCCCTACAAGCACTCTTTTCAACATCAGAGGAGGCTGCCCCATCTGCAGCTGGTTTAGGAAAGGGATTGATTCTGATCATGACTCATGCTAGCGCAACACTAATTCTGACATTGACGGTTCTGTTCTGCTGGAACATGTGGCTGTGTAAGGGTCAGTGCGGCTTATGGATGCTCGTATCGATTGGCTGCTAATTGAAACTGGCCCTTGAAATGACTCGATCGGCAGCCTCTAATTTGGCCAAATTTGAATACCGGTGTTGCATGTCAGCAGCCAAATCACCACTTTTATTGTAATTCACATAAAAAAAATTTAAAAAAAGGTTGGAATAAATCAGAAGAGCAGAACATCACTACACACTGGAGGGCCAAGATGAATGGTAATAACTATGTAATTAATAATGTAATAATATAATCTGTTATGTAATAGGAATATAAAGTAATACAAACTAACCCATACTGACAACTCTAAATGTAACCATTATTTCACAATTCTAAAATTCATTATTATGTTTTCAATATTGTGTTTTCTGACCTAGACAGCGTACAAAAAAGATGACTTGGTTGTCTTATTTACTAAGTTTGTACAGTACCAGTCAAAAGTTTAGACACGGCTACTCATAGAAGGTGTTCCTCACAACAGCTTTCTTAACCTGCAGTGGAGGCTGATCTAAGGGTAAACCTGTAGAGTCTTTAAGATCACCAACAACATCTGTTTATCAGGGTGTATCTGAACTTTTGACTGGTACTGTAGGAACAAAAGCACTGAGAAAATGAGTTGTTCATAATATGACCCATTTAAAAATCTTTTTCTGCAGAGGATGCTGCAGAGATGCTTACGAATCAACAAAGTATGCCATTTGGTCAGGAGTGCCCAAACCTTTTCACACAACTATGAGTCCTAAAATTAATAACCTAAAGAGTCAGGAGTGCTGCTGATGCTAAAACAGTGGCCTCGTACTAGCCTGGAGTGCAGAGGTTTCTGCTGGACCCCCTGCAGGAGTAGAGGTCACTGAGAAGGCAGGCTCTTTACACAAGTGTTGCTAGTCAACACAGCTGGCTGTTGCATTGGATAATCTCTCTCTCTCTCTCTCTCTCACACACACACACACACAAATACAACATGAACATCCACATCTGGCTAACCTCACATGCAAAGACAAAAGCCAAGCAGCTGTGTGTGTTTGCTCGCCTGCTTATAATTCCCTCATTTTGCACATCTGCATCTGTCAGTATGTGGACACTGCTGCCGTTTTTGAGTGAAGCTGTGAGCGAGTGTATTACTGGCTCAAAGACGTCTCAGACCACCTCCTGAAGTGGTTTGATTGATTGGATTTGTATCTGTTTTGAATGCGTTTTGGTGCACTTGTGTTTTCATATGGCTTAGCCTCCACATATATACACCCACTAACCACTTCATTAGGTACACCTCCTTGTTTCTACACTCATAGTCTATTTTATCAGCTCCACTTACCATATAGGTGCACTATGTAGATCTACAATTACTGTAGTCCATCTGTTTCTCTGTATACTGTGTTACCCTGATCTTCAATGGCCAGGACTCCCACAGGACCACCACACAGCAGGTATCATGTGGGTGGTGGATCATTCTCAGCACTGCAGTGACACTGACGTGGTGGTGGTGTGTTAGTGTGTGCTGTGCTGGTGTGAGTGGATCAGACACAGCAGTGCTGCTGGAGTGTTTAAACACCTCAGTGTCACTGCTGGACTGAGAATAGTCCACCAACCAAAACTGTCTGGCCAACAGAGTCCTGTGGGCACTGTCCTATGACCACTGACAAAGAGGATGACCAAAGCAGAGTGTGCAGCAACAATTGAAATATAGTCTCTGGATGGATGGATTATTGCAGGACACCATTAGGAACCTCTACAACTCCATGCCGAGACGTCTGGCATGTTGCATTAGCAAACATGGGGGCCCAACACCATACTGAGAGACACTACTTCTGTATGTGTAGCTCAATAAATATTGTTCATATCAGTCCAAATTTATCATCATTTATTGTTCCTGGTAACCTTTATCTTCCTTCCCAGTAGCATTGCGATCCGTCACTTCCTTCTGGCTGCAGCTATTCTTTTAATGATGAGTGTATATAGACACGAGTCCATGTTCTAACATTGTATAAAAACGAACATATTTGCACACAGTAAATGCGGTACTCACACAGCTGGATATATGACCTCATCAGATAATCCTGCCTTCTTTCTTTCTCTACCTTTCTCTCCCGGCCTCTTGAGGATTGGCAAAGCTTCAGGGTCAACAACAACTTTCTCTCTTTCTTTCTCTCTCTCTCTCTCTCTCTCTTACTCTCTCTGCACCGTTTCTTGGATGCTTTCAGGGGGCCGGTTCTCTTCAACAATCGAAGGACAAAACCAAACAAACACCGGTGCTCACTTTCTTTATTTTCATCCTCAACCTCATCACATGCTGCACCATCCTCCATAAATCTCCATCTGCAGCCCACCAGATTATGCTAAGTACCTTTACTGACTTCAGTATATGCTAGCTCAGCTTATTCCTCGGGCGCTTCCTCTAGCCTAGCTCAAGTACCTCCATCTGCCGTGCTGGTCAAGGTTAATACCATTATGCTTTGATTATTAATGATGTTGCTGGCTGGTTGTATGGAATTGGGAGTGCACTTGCTCCTGTAAGATCCCTAACAGGCTAAATGGTTTGAGCATCCGCATATACTCCCCTGGCTAATTCTGCAACATCAAAGCAAAGCCATCATCCCAAAATCCAACAGCAGACAGAGCAAAGGGTCATCAGATCATCCAGCTGGGCCAGTGGTTTTTAGAGGCTTAACTCTAGAAATGCTAGTAGAAATGCTATTAAAGTAATTCTACTGTGTTATTAACATGTAATTACACAATTACATTACAGTTATTACAATATAATAAAAATGTTTAGTTATGAAAGGAAATAGATTTATATCCAAATACAGATGTAACAGTATGGAGATTATAATTATCAAATAAAATATGCAGGAAATGTTCAAAACCTACCGATACATGCACTTTTTCATTTCATAAATAAATTTTGCAGCACTTTTTGTTTGCATAAACATTAAAATAATAACATAACTAGTACCTTATGTAAACTAAATATCATTACAATGTTAGAAACATTTTCTGATGAGGACATTTAAACTATCAAACTATCCAACCTGTAGTTTCAATACTGGCCAAAGTCGACTTTCCCTTTACCAGTCATTTGCAATTTAAGGTGGAATGGGAAAATGTGAAGCCAGTGAATCAGAAGCTGACTTCAGCCTCCTAGTTTTAATGCTGGTAGTATTTTTGATTAAGGAAATTCAAGCTATCAAAGTATCCTACCTAGAGTGTACAGATCCACCTATAAAAACATTCCATGGCAGGAAGTTTCCACAAGGTAGTGCAAGTTGTCTGAACACATGTGCTATAAAGTAGTAGGTGAATCAGAATATATGAAGTGTTGGCCTGTCTTTCTTTATGTTCTGCTGACAGGGGGCCATCTTCAACCCAGTTTCCCTCTGCACTCTACACTATACGACCACACTTCAGACAGCGGAAAAATCTATGGAACACCATCATTACCTTCTGCCATGCTTCCACTGACACACAGCAAACCAACGTTGCATGCTGCGCCTCTACGCCTGCGTATAGGGGACTGTTGATGCTGAGTAATATTTAACATGTCTTAAAGTGTCTGGCCTGTGATGGACTGGCGGTTTCCTGTCTCAGTGAGCATTGGGATAAGCTCCTGCATCTTCTAGCGACCCAGGAAGATATATGGTTTAGATGATGAATGAATGAAAAAAAAATATGAAAGTGCTTTAATCAACCCCATGTCTAATGACAGTTAGACTATGAAACTGTAATACTACTCATCTGGGATGCTAGCATGGTTTACCGTGACACAGGTAACCATTTCATCACTACATTCAAATTAAATTCTGCATTCTCATCCCTACACTTTTTTTTTACCAATTTTTTCCATTCCTTTCACTCCCAAGAAATGCCAACCACAAGACCAAACCACAAAACAGTACCCATAGCATTTCACCAAATTCAAATCATAACAAAATGTGGTATTAATTGAAGGTTAACCATCCACATTGTTCTTGTTTCAATGAGAATGAGAAACAGTTTGAATCAAATGACATCATGCTTTTGCTATTACCAATGACAACTTCTCAGTGACTTCACGAGAAAAATATAAAACACCAGCAAAAGTCCAGCCCAGTCCATAAGTCCAGTACTGCTGTCTTAACTGCGGCGCTTTGCTCTGCCCCTGCAGCTCAATATCTCTTTTGAGGTCCATTGACGTGAGTGCTAGAGTCGAGCCACTCCAGCCCAGCGTTACTGTCAGCAGGTGTAGTGAATACACCCTGAGATTTCATTGATCCCCTCAGAACAGACATCTTTCTAATGCTGGAGTCAACTCGCAAGCGCGCACACAAGCACACACACACACACACACACACACACACACACACACAAAGTTTGTTTTCATATCTTCTCAGAATGTGGGGTCATGCACATCTCATATCATTGCTGCCCCCCCCCAAAAAAAAACAATTATATCTATTGCCTGTATTTTTTAGTTTTCCTGCATTTGAGCACAGCAGCAGTCCTGACCATTGCATGCTATGATTGGACCAATAAAAATGCTTTAAAAAATTGCTATAAAATACAGTGTCTTTAAAATAAACTTACATTGAAAGTGAAGAACATTTTTGTATCTCCTGTGTAGTTAAGGTTTCGGGAATAGTTGTTTTTCTACAGCAACAATATATAAGCTCACCAGACAAAAATGAAGTCTCCTATGAACATGAACATACCTGATAGTGTGCAATACCCCCACGAGCACCAATTACAGCTGTGATTGGATTTGGCATAGACTGGACAAGTTTCTGGATGTAAGCCACATCAATGTTCAGACACTCTTACATCAAAGCATTCCACGGTTGGGCCAGATTTGATGGATGCCTTCCCTGGCACAATTCTGAGGAGAATTTCCTGTAGACTGGGATTTTAGCCACTGCTGGTAGACCCGTATGACCGTACACTTCCTTACACCTGCAGATTCAGCTACTTCCGTCACACTATGATCTTTGGCACACCCAAATGCAGTCACTCCTTTAAGCCAATCATTAACATCTACTTTGGAGCCATTTTCCACACATGGAACGAGACATTCCCTGCACTGTACCACCTCTTCTCAATCTATGAATCCCGTCACGCACACTCCGCAGGTATTTATAGCCCCATCATCCTCATGCAGTGCACCTTAAACAGGTGGTAAAAGTTGACTATTTTTTTCTATGCCATAATACAAACCTAGTTCTAAAAGAGTTGGGACGATATGTAAAACGCTGATGAAAGCAGTAATTAGTGATTAGTAGATTAGCAGACTGTCTGAACTGTGTCAAATTAAAAATATGCGCATTCCTTATTGGACCCCTGCAACAAGTTGGGATGGGGGCATATTTGTCACCGTGTTAGATTCCCTTTCCTTTTAACAGCACTTAAATAACCGTTTGGGGACTGAGGACACAATGTGATCCAGTTTTGAAAGTTCGATACATTAATCACTGCTGTCAGGATAAAAAGTTTTATTATTTCCCAGTTTTCGGTGATTAATAGACTAAAAGAAATGGCTCCCAAAATGACTCTGAAAAGACTCTGGCTCTATTCACTTACAATCTAATTAAAGTACGTTTTTTCCTTGTCCTGTAAAGCTATCATTCTGGAGATACAAGGTTTTGTTTTGACAGCAGGCAATATGTTGCTCCAAAGTGTGTGCGGTGATAACAGTGCTTTCACAGATGACCAAGATGTGCAACCCACTAACACATCCCCATACCATGACAGATGCAGGCTTTTACACTTTACCCTGGTTACTGTCTGGAAGAGCCATTTCCTTACTGACTCTGAGAACACAACAGCCTTTATTTATATAAACAATGTGAAATGTTGAGTTGAGTTGACCACAGTACACATTGCATCAGTCCAGAGAAGTCAAAGGTAATTCTATTCGTTTTTGACATATGTGCATAGTACAGTCTTAACTAGGTGACAATTAATTACTGTAACTTTCAATCTCAATCATTACTGGCTACCGTCCTGTCTTCATCATTTGAGCCTTGATCCGCATTTTACATTTTCCCTTTACTTATAGTCATTTTTTCAACTCTTTTTCCACTTTTGGTCATTGAAGTTTGAAGCTGAAGTTCTGGGATGAAAGAAAAATCTGTTTTCATCGTGAGATCCTGTCTCTGTATCAAATGTTGCACATTTTCCCATCATCATGGGACTATCTAGACCCAAAAACACATAAAAGCACACAAACAAATGCACATACAAATACACAAACACACCCATATACACTTATCTAGACTGTACTGTGATCCCGGTCAGCTGATTAGCTTTTACTTTTGATTTGTGCCTCACACAGATCACATCCTAACAAACATCTGTTGGTCCTGGTATTGAGTTCGATATACGTTTCTGATGTGAAGCATGGCGACGGTAGTGTTATTCAGTTTATGGAATAGGAATCTTTGTTAAGAGAGTGTATTCAAAGGAAATTGATTATGTTTGTTTTCAAATACAGTTGTGCCAGTGTGGTTCCGCTGTGTTCAGTTTGCATGCATATTGTTTCTGTATACAGCACCAAGAAAACTATAATCTCAACAAATAATGCAGGAGTCCATGCAGGAAAATTACTTTTCACAAACAACTGCACGCATCGCATATCATCTATACACACACACACACACACACACACACACACACACACACACATGGCTAGAGATAACACAAAGATACCACAAACATTAATTACATTACTCTGTCTTGGCACTAATTACTCTGTTATAACTTAATTGCTACAGGATTTTAATGGTCTGAGACAGCATGATCAGTATCTGGCTGAAGCTGTGAATTAAAGGATTTCATTTATCTGAGAGATAATCTACACTGTCACAATCAATGGCCAATCTGATCAGGCATTTGCACCAATTAACACTATTTAATGGCTTGCCAGCCCCTGCAAACAACGTCAATACCCCTCAACGCCAGCACCGGAGGTGCTACAGCTGAGAAGCTAAACATTCTGACATTGACGTTATGTCATACAATTTGCCATTTTATATATTAAAGCCATAAAAAATGACCTTTAAAACAAAAATGACTTCAAATACATTTACCATACTTTGATTTATCATGTCAGACTAATAGTTTGTTTAAGCTTCTTTCCTGTAGAAGATGTGTTCACTTATTTTCACACTTTTTGATTGGCATATTAATGTGATTAACTACATAACTATGTCATTTTAAAGTTATCAAAATATATAATATCATATATAATATATAATAGTATAGCAACATGATTGCTATATATCTGGACTTCAAATGGTATAAGTTTGATTTTTAACAGACAATAAAAAATGAGCTATAGCATAAACTCCTCCAGAAAAAGGTTCCAGGTAGAACGGTATTAGGGTTCTTGAAGGGCCCTGTTTGCCATCAGTAGGAGCCCTTCCATAAAGACGGTGTAAAGTACCATCAAGGACTCCTGAAAGGTTTCTCTGAAACCTCAAACTCAAACAAGAACTTTCATGTCAAATCTGCTTTTCATCGCAGACATGGGGCCATTCCTTACTCGGCAACGGAGCACAGAGAAGGTTCAGAGACATTACAGAGTTCAGAGTAATGACGTTAAATGGCGTGACCCTGAGAGGCCCTTCAACGCCGCTGGAGCTCCTATCCAAGTGCCCAGAACATTACTGAGAATGTTCAAGTTAGGAGAACATCACTGCTCTTTTAACATTAGTATGAGCACTGCTGCATAGGCCTTTGGCTTTTCACCCTAAGCCGATGGTCCTGGAGTACCCCCGTCCAGGGTTGGGAGGGTCACTTTAATAATGCTTTCTGGTACAATTGCTGATTGTTGGTTTACAAAAATGTAATATAATACATAAAGTAAATATACACTACCAGTCAAAAGTTTAGACACGGCTCCTCATTGAAGGTTCTTTTTATGTTTATCTTAATGCTTTACTTAAGAATTACCACTCATGGAATTATACAGTCCACCTTAAAAAACTCCAAAATGGAACTTTACAGGAGGATAAAACAGCTTTCTTAACCTGTAGTGGAGGCTGATAGAACAAGGTTTATTTCTAAGCAGTTTTGGGCCAATTCTATTGGTCTGTCCATCATGAATTTTTATACAACTAAATATATATTAGAGGTGGAGATATGGAGAAATATAATACTGTGGTACATCAAGAGTATATGTGGTATATCAGGATATGTACTGTTTCAGACATCTCATCATTTGGAACTGTTAAGTGTAAAAGCCTGTAGAGTCTTTAAGGTAACCAAGCACATCCATTTAGTTGGGTGTGTCTACACTTTTGACTGGTAGTGTAATAAAGTAACTTGTACAATTTGTAATTTGCAATATGATTACTTTCTGTTACTATTAAATTGCCTGTACACCGGAATAAATACAGGCGTATGCAAAAGTTTGGGTTTTATTGATGCACATCCTCAAATTATCCTGTTATAAATTATTTATTTGAATAGTTATTAACAGAAATAATGCCAATGTTAAGTCTGTTTCCTGTAGAGAATGTGTTATCACTTAGAAAACCAACAATTAAAAAAAGTATGCAATTTGACCAGGGGTGTTCAAACTTCTGTGTAGGACTGTATAATTAAAAAAAGCCAGCTTCAAACAAAGCAAACAGTAAAAATGGTATATTATAGGTGATATTTGTCTGTTAAAACTATGCCCCCCGGCTGCAACACAATGCTGCTCGTGCCAAACACAGCAGAACGCCTTCAGCAGACGACCTACACTTTGCTTTTTTAACTCAATATTTTAAGCGTTTTTATCTAATTTTTTTTTTTTTTTTTCAGATTTTAAACTCAAGTTTCTGATAGTTTCTGATGAATTCTTTGAGAGTTTAAACCCAACAGTTTAAACAATGTAACCCAACATGTTATAGCCAGATAGAAATTTCCGGTCTAGTTTATGTAAAATTAAAATATCTGTAAAATGTATAAGTGGGCAATGCATTGTTAAGATATACTGTTGATTTTTTTTCTTAATTAATATATATATTAATATATATAGACAGGTTAAACTAAAATGTCATTTTTTAATATGTAAATGTACAGTAATTCGCATTATATAAAAATACAGTAGGTCACTCTTATAGCAGAACACAGCTACATTACCATAATCTTGTGGTCCAAGAGACTGTGGGTTGAGGAAAAAAGCTGATATTTTTACTGTTATTTAGTGCCAATATGAAACAGTACGTTACTGTGAACGTCATCCAACTAGTAACAGTAAATTCGTACAGTAATTTACTGTAATTGTGCAGTATTTTCCCAGCTTTAACACACCTACATCAAATCATGATTGGCTGGTTAGTTAGTTGGTTAGTTGAATCAGAGGTACTCCAAGGGTTCTCAAAGAAACTGATCAATAAAGAGTCCATAAAGAAACCTCCCCACAAAGCCGTCCAAGGGTATATATTCTGCCTCTACTGTAACATATTGTAAACCATCTATCATCCATCTATAGCCTTTGTGTCCCGACTGACTGGTGAAGAAAGCTGCAGCTGTTATGGCTCCAGAAACACAGATCAGCGCTGATAAAGATGACATATTCAACAGTGGCGGCACCACGGGCGCGTGGGCTATAGATCACACGTCTTTAGCTGCCGCCGGAGATGAGTGGATCATGCCTTCGCTTCTGATTGCCGCTGTCTGCCCGTCTGTGCCTGATAGTGGGCTTTGATGTACAGCACGCTGATCACTCCTTCAGGACCCCAGGTGAACTAACACGGGCGTCTGCGCGGGTTGCCTGAAGATAAAGCCGTATTGATTGGGCCGTCTGAAGGGATTCATCAATGTGCCAATGGCGCCTCTCGACCCAGTCACCGCACCGCCGGGGCCAAGCAGCTGGGATTTATGGGAAATCCGGGGGCTTAGAGAGACAACGGCGTCCTGTAGCCTCGGTAAATAACAATAGTGAACTGCTGTTTTTTTTTTTTTTGGTGGCACACATGAACACACACACATGGACCAACACAAATGGAAACAATTCCTGAGATGGGCTAAATCCTGAAAATGCTCCCAGATACATGTAACCAGCCATGTTGAATAATAAATCAGGTCCTAATGGTTTCATTGTCTGTGTGCTACTGGAGAATGGATGTAATTAACAGACTGTATATTTAATGATATTTCCTTTGGAGCAAACTGAACTGCCCTAGCTGTAACTCCAACTAGTCCCGGGTGGTACATCTTTTACACAGCTTACAGTTACCAGTAGACAACAAAACTAAAAGCTGCACTCCATATCTGCAGCATTGCTGAGTCAAATGCAACTGTATGGTGTGCCAGGTGAATGCAACGTCAAAATCAACTAATTTTACTAATGAAACGGTTGGTGTAGCTCAGCGGGTAACACCACTACCCACCAGGGAGCCACCACCACATGTGGGAGACTGGGGTTCGAATCCCAGTCTGGGTGACTATGCTGTGCTACACCAATAAGAGTCCTTGGGCAAGATTCCTAACACTGCATTGGCCTACCTGTAATATGATTAACCTTGTAAGTCACTCTGGATAAGAGCGTCAGCTAAATGCCGTAAATGTAAAATATAAAAATAGTAGCTCATTCACTCACATTCTCAGATGATTCCCAAGTTATGACTGACCTATCTTCTAATACTCTTTCAGTGTGCTCACAATCTACAGTTTCAACTACTCCGGGAAGAGGACCAAAGCACAGCCAATACTTGGCATGCAATAACACATTTCCTTATCCCCAAACCTTACACACAGTAGCTTTAACTACAATATGTGCCATTTGCAGGGTGCGTCATATTGTTTTGACCATGAAAATACAATAATTGTCAAAAGAATAGTTGCACAAATAGTTGTAGCCAAAAGGAATCAACTGACAGGAATGAAACTTGGTGGGTGGGTTTGACATCGTGAGACATGCAAATGATTCAAGTTTCAGGCTCAGCCACGCATATGACATAAGCAAGGATGGGTCTTATCGCTGCACCTGACTGTCCCAACAGCCACGACTGTAGACATTCAGTGAGCAATGATGTCCTCCATGAGCCATCCTGTTAGCTGCACAATGTAGGACTACATCCACGCAGACTGTTGCAATGACTGTTCCTAACACCACAACAACGCCAAAGACTGTAATGGTGTCGTGCCAGACTGTGATGGAGTAACTCAGAATGGCAGCAGGTCATCTACAGCAATGAGTCCCGCTTTTGTCTCAGTGAAGACGGCCAATGAATCTGTGTGTGGAGGCACCGTGGTCAGCACCAAAATGAACGGTTTGTTGTCACATGTCACACGTCCAGAAGGCCTGGTGTCACTCCACCTCCACCCCTACCACACAATCTGCAGGAACTGTGTGAGAATATTCAAGCTGCATGGGATGGATTATCACAGGACACCATTAGGAACCTCTACAACTTCATGCCGAGAGGTCTGGCATGTTGTGTTAGCAAACATTGTGGCCTGACGCCATACTGAGAGACACTACTTCTGTACGTGTAGCTCAATAAATATTACCCATATCAGTCTAAATTTATCATCATTTATTGTTCCTGGTAACCTTTATCTTCCTTCCCAACAGCACTGCAATCCCACACTTCTTGGTGTGACTATTTTTTGAAGATGAGTGTACATCTTAAAAACTAAACAAATAGTAAGTTTCCTTTCTGATAATGTGGTTTCTGTCTGGTTAATGTTTACAGTGAGGACATATGAAGCATCTGAGATACATCAAGTGCCACCTTCTAGACTTTGGTCATTGGGCAGCTCATTGTGCTTAGAGGAGAACGCTAATTTCCAATTTTGTTATGTCAGCTAAAATTTGCCACTTGGGGTGATGGAGGAACATCCACAGACATTTAGGTCAGTTTTTCTTTCTGGCATGGCTGATGCATCACCAGGGATCAAACTCAAGACCTCCCGACAACAGGATCAATACTTAGACCAGTGCTGTCCAAAGTGAGGCCCGTGTGCCAAAATACGCCTGTGACGACATTTGACTTGGCTTTAAAGCCACCACTCACCCAATGAGATCACACAGACTGTTGCACCATGCTTTAACAGAGTTAGGCCTATGCCCAGTGACCATAAATTCAGTCCCCAGTGACGGTAAAAACTCATTTACTGCCAGTTTCGTTAAAAAGACTTTGTTCATTTATTGATCTATTTCATGCAAACCACGGCAAGACATCAGTATTTCTTAAGTGCAAACAAAACTGAACTTCTGAAGTTGGGTGATATGGTATCCTGGTTAATTACGCTCAGGGCAGCAAGCAGATATCATGCCTGTTCTAAAGCCACACTATGGGACAGTATACATTTTAGGACATCCTCGCACACACACACACACACACACACCTCTGCATCAGATTTCAGACTGAAAAACAACAGAAAAAGATGTAAAATCACGTGTCCTCTGTTTCAGATACACTCGTCATCAAAAAATAGTTGCACAAATAGCTGCACCCAGAAGGAATCAACCTACAGGACTGAAACTTGGTGGGTAGGTTTGACATTGTGAGACATGCAAATGATTCAAGTTTCACGCTCGGCTGCACGTCACACAAGTAAGGATGGACTTATCGATTGTGCACATTCGGTGAGCAGTGATGCCCTCCAAGAGTCGCACTGTTAGTGCCAGCACCATTGGCAGATGGCTGCACAACGCAGGACTACATGCAGATCATTACGATGACTGCCCTTAACATCACATCAACGTCACCAAAGACTGTAATGGTGTTGTGTCAGACTGTCATGGAGTGACTCAGAATGGCAGCAGGTCATCTTCAGTGATGAGTCCCACTTTTGTCTTGGTGGAGACGACCAATGAATCCGTGTGTTGAGGCACCGTGGTCAGCACCAAGATGAACGGTTTGTTGTCACGCGTCACACGTCCAGAAGGCCTGATGTCACTCCACCTCCACCCCTACCACACAATCTGCAGGAGCTGCACGGGAATATTCAAGTTGCACGGGGTGGATAATCACAGGACACCATTAGGAACATCATGGCAGCCCAATGGCATACTGAGAGACCCTACTTCTGCACGTGTAGCTCAATAAATATTGCCCATATCAGTCTAAACATACCATCATTTATTGTTCCTGGTAACCTTTATCTTCCTTCCCAATAAAATTGCATCCTTCTGGGTGCGACTATTCTTTTGACGGTAAGTGTAATAAGGCAAAAGGCTAAGAGACCTAATTCACAAGTCCACTCTTTCTTACTGGATTATTACAGTTTTGTGGCCAAATTAAAGATGAAAATATATAACAGCCAGCAGAACTTTTAATGAACTAGGTTTTATATATATTTTTTGTATTTGACAATTAAGATTAATCACATGGTATCATTCCTGTTTTTGCTTCAGTGTAAGGGACGAGTGGAAAAGACAGGATGACCTACCGCCCCCACCCCACCCCCTCGTTTTTTTACACAGTTACCTGAATAAGAGAACTCCAGGATTGGCACAGGTCTAGTAAGAGCCCAGAGTAATGTTAGCCTGGTGAGATACTTATTTAGTACATGCACGATTTAACAGCTGGAGAAATTCCCCAATACGATGACATATTTGGAAAAGATGATACTGAATTTGATCAGTATTGCGATCAGTACTCCAACTGAACTAAAGCAACAACTCACATTCCATTCTTATGAAGAAAAACTATTTGCTGGTATGAGGCAGCAGGCTTTCCTCTTCAGCTTGTCTTTGTTTTGCTCTTGTTTTAGGGCTGTGTGTGTGTTGACAGTGTCCAGGTGCATTAGAAGGTTGAGCGTCCATAATGGGAATTATGCAGATGAGCGGAAGCAGCAGAAAGGTCGTGTCCTTCAGGAGTTAGCCTCAAGTTAGTAAAGAACCCATCTACGGCCCTTACTACACACAAACAGACCGCATGCACGTTCAAATTCAAAGTCAATTCATGACGGTGGCAAACAATGCTAGTAAGTTGCTAAGTGACCACCTGCAAACATTCAGTAACGTGAACACCTGCATTTACACCAACGTTGAAGTTTTTGTAATCACTCATCATACTTAATAAACAGCGCTATTTTATCTTTAATCAGTAATTTAAAGGGCCAACATCAAATATCCTACATGTTCTAGGGTATTTAAGGTCCACATATGATGTTGAGCATTTACATACCATATGCGGTCATAATTCATTTTCACCTCCTCTGCTTTCCAACCTTTCTTTATTCCTTAACTCCTCAATCTTTTGTTACTGTCTGTTTTAGACTCTGTTCTGATTGGCTGCCCTGTATTGTGCCTTATTTTAAAACCAGTCCAGGCTGAAATACTGAAATACTTATAACTTCAGCGTGAGTGGGCGGGGATAAACTGCTGTAGGCTCAATAAGTGGATATATCTGAATGTGTTTTCGTAGCATCATGTATTCAAATAAGGCTGTTTATTTAGCTTAGCTTCCATACATGGACTACATAGACTGGAGAGTGAAGGGTACATTTTGAAACTTTAATAGTATATACATACTACACTAAACACTAAACTTTTACTTCCAGAACAAAACTGTATTTACAGACAATCTGGATTTTTTCTTATGTTTGGAATGTTTATTATGTTTCACATTATGTTTGCAATGTAAATAGATAACTGGAGTATATTATTCGCCTTGAAATTAAGAGGCATCATACCTGAATTCATGCTTGGTAATACACGTTAATACAGGTCATTTTTGATTCACCTACAACCCTTTTTATCATTCTGAACACATTTCAAATGTGTTATTTATTTGTTCGTAACCTTTCACCCTTTCCCTTGATGAAGGATGCCAAAGCAGAAAAGTTGGCATTTTGATTTTCTGTTGACATTGGCTTAATAAATAAGGCTCTAAGTAAGGTCCGTGCATTTACACTGAAAGAGAGAACCCCTTCACCCACTCATCTACTGGGGAGTTTCTTTTGATGAGGCTTCTTGTAGCATAAGACTATCTTACAATAGCTCTGTGCACCAGAAGCTTCACGGCATGGGTTTCCATGACCAAACAGCTGCATGCAAGCCTTACATTACCAAGCACAATGCCAAGCGTCAGAGGGAGAGGTGTAAATCGCTGCCACTGGACTCTGGAGCAGTGGAAACATGTTCTGTGGAGTGATAAATCATGCTTCTCTATCTGGCACTCTGATGGACGAGTCAGCGTTTGTAGAATGGCAAGAGAATGTTTGGAGAATTACCTGCCTGACTGCACTGTGCTGACTGTAAAGTTTGGTGGAGGAGGGGTAACGCTATGGGGTTGTTTTCAAGAGTTGGCCGAGGTGACTTAGATCCAGTGAAGGGAAATCTTAATGCTTCAGCAGATCAAGACATTTTGGACAATTGTATGCTTCCAACTTTGTGGGAACAATTTGAAGAAGGCTCTTTTCTGTTCCAACATGACTGTGCCACAAAGCAAGGTCCATAAAGGAACTTGACTGGGCCACACAGAGCCCTGACCTCAACCCCACTGAACACCATTAGGATGACCTAGAATGAAGACTGTGAGCCAGGGGCTCTTTGTACAACATTGGTTTCCTACCTCACAAATGCTCTTCTGGTTGAATTGGCAAAAAAATATTCCCATAGACACACTCCAAAATCTTTTAAAAAGTTTTCCTAGAAGAGTGGAAGCTGTTATTGTTGGAAATAGGGGACCAACTCCATATCAGTGGTTGTGGAATTAGGATGGGATATCATAAAAGCTTCTGTAGATGTAACGTGTAAGTGTATATAGTGTATATTCTATGAAAAGCATTGTGACTGCAGAACTAAACTACAGTTTAATTTACTCAACCATGTAGAATTTCTTATTTTTTTACATTAATTGTTCTATTAGTTTTCAAAATCAGTTTTGCCAAATGTATATTTTATGTGGTATGACATTTCTAGCAAATCTACAAAAAATTATTTTCTCAGTGTAAAGGTTCGAAATCACTTACTACACTCTAAAAAAATTTAATGTTGGATTTACTTAAAAATGTTATGTCAACCGGTCCCACGCAACTGTGTTAAGTAGCTTTTAAGACACTCAATTGAGTAAAACATACTTAACAAATTCAAGTAAGACACACTAAAGTGATTTGAGTAAGTTCTAATTAACTGACCGGATTATTTTCATCTTTTCCCCAAAATGAAATGAAATTAAATGTTGGATTTAATTACAAATGTTAAAAAGGGCCAAGTGGCTCCATCCAGCTGTGTTAAGTAGCTTTTAAGATCCTCTTTTAAATAATATGTACTCAGGGAATTCAAATAAATTACACATGAGCTTTAAGTAACTGGACTGACCGTTTTGTGTATTACTTATATTCAGCTTATTGTGGTCACTAATTAAAGTAGAGAAAGCTAGGTTAGACCTACAAAACCCAAGTTGCTACTGTGCTACTGAGCTGTCATAGAATTACACTAGAGTGCATGGCAGTAGGGTGCATGGGAACTTGCACTTACAGCACCAGTGTGGCTAGATAGTTAACTGTGGAATATAAGAAAGTAGCACACACAATGAAAGAAAGCAGGCCAGAAGAAAAGGCAACACAAAGACGGTAAAAAAAAGTAAGACAATATGCAAATAGATGATACCAAGAGCCAATGGGAAAGATATTGAGTTTTACTCAAAAAGATTATGGTGACCAAACAAACACTTATGAAGTAAATCTGATCATTCACTTCATTTCACTGAAATAACACAACTGACTGAAATAACTGTTTCACTGACTTACATCCATTTATTAAGTAAAGCCAATAAAAAGGAACTGATTAACGTCAGGGCCGGGCAAATCAGGACGTTCGCGGATAGGCTTAAAAGTTTTATTAGAAGAGGGCACAGACAAAAGCGGAGTCAAAACAGGCAGGAAGTCAGGAACCGGCAAACAATACAAACGAAGGACAAAACCAGAGACGAAGTCAAAAAACAGAGCAAGGGATCCGAAAACCAAAACCAGCTCAATAAGTACTACAAAACAGAAACGTTACTTCTCGTGGAGTTAATAAACAGAACAGCTTATAAAGGGCTAGCACCAGGTGAAAACAATCAGTACTCTGGCGAGGCTGCTCTGCGATTGGCTGCCGGCTGTGAGCGAGAGGTCACGTGGTAATCCGAGGGGTTCTGGGAAGTGGAGTTCACTGGCGGTATAGCCCGTGCAGGGTTTGACGGGCGCGTGACAATTAACACCAACATCAGAGCGATTACGTTTCTTAGAATGTACACTAAAAATGTTATTCTAAAATTAATATTATATCAGTTATATTGTGTTATTCTAAAGTTTAAAAAAAAATTGGATGTTTTATTCAACATTTCAAGTATTTTTTCAACAACAACAACAACAAAAAAAATAATAATATAGGGCAACTATCTGTTTACATATTTTTTTACCACTTTGGAAATAAGAGGCGTCACATTCGGTTTTGATTGTAACGTCATTCTTGCTGTTTTATAGCAGTCACTGTCAGTTTGTCAAATCTTCCACAAATCTTCCACAAATGTTTTTCACCATTGCAGACACATATCATTTGAATTATTTATTTGGTTATAGCCTGGGTATGGTCCATGGGCTTATACTGATGGGAGAGCACCCCTTCACCTTCCGCTATTTGTTACATAGGACAACATGAGATTATATACTGGACTCCACTATACTAAACTATACTTATATATATATATATATATATATATATATATATATATATACACACTCTCAATAGATTATAACAAGCTCATTCTATGCCAACTCACTTAGGGAGTATCTAGTCACATCAAGAATTTCTAGGAAAACGTTGCAACAAAAACTATAGTTTAATTTACTCACTCATCCGAAATGTGTTGTGCTCTAATGCATTTTTGAGATCTATGAGGAAAGAGGAATTTTGAAAGTTTGCCTCATCAGATTCTAAACTGCATCCTCAATATTGAGATCTGATGGACTCAGTGTTGGCATTTTGATCTTCTATTGACATTGGCTTAATGAACATTACTTAGGGGAATAGTCTGTGTTTAACCTGCCTACACTGGCTGCACAACATCCATTTTATGGGCCTTTTTAACTTTCTTAACAAGGACTAATCCTATGATGAAATCCTATAATACATATAAAGACATAACAGATGTGCGACCACTCATCCGTGGTACAATAATTATTAAAGCATGATGCATGTGACTGAGAAGCAAATCATAAACAAACGGCAAAACTGTAAACAGTAAACAACTTGATTTCCTGCATAACCTTCCTAATGTTCCAGAAAGTCTGTATGCTTTTTCTGAGAGGTATTATCTTCTTGTATTTCTTGTTGTTGAAGCATGTATTATGCACACAATCTCTTGCAGAAACACCCAAACGAGTATCCTGTCCAGCACAAACAACAGAAATTCCCTGCATTTGTTTGTGTACACACTTGGTGCGCAGTGTGCTGTTTGCAACTTGATTACCATGCAGTGGGCATACTGCTGAACAAATGCATTAATTGTTGCCTTTCACAACACCCTAATTGCAGGGACCCAAATCATGATTTCAATTAATACGTGATTAATTGTGCATGCCTATCATGAATTGTATTAGCTATTTGAATAATTATAATATTTATTATTATAGGATATAAGAGCATCGCTTCTTCGGTGTCAATCAAGATTTTTGAGAAAGCTTCATATTCATATACAGCGAGTCTCCGTTTCTGGACTTCTCCGAAACTCGGCCTCAAATCAAAACTGTGATTTAGACGGATTGTGAGCGAGAATCGGGGAGGGAACAAAAAAAAACGCAATTGAAAACAGGAAGTTGGTGAAAATGGGCGATCCCTCTTTATCTGTTATCAGCCCAACACTGTAGCCTGGAAGGAACTGTGGGAAAGTCGCAGGAAAAAGGTGGGACTATTGTCCTAGCATCCTGCCAGCTTCTCCACCACCTTATTGTTTCAAACAATCCTTTTTTTTTACTGCAGTTTTGTTTTCAATGTAATCTATCAGATAGCAGGCAGTGCCCCCATAACCCCTCTTTGTGTAATAATAAAAGGGCCTATTGACAAGACAAAACTATTGTGTTATGTTCGTTCTCCAGAAAATCTGACTGTACTGTCGCTTGAACCCTGTCATGTGGTGATGACACGATTATGTCCTTGACACAACAGATGTAATAAACATCAGATCATAGCATCAGTCATAACCATATCGTGACACTTGTTTGCTTTGTTTCAGGTGTCAGGTTTTGCTAGTAGGTCAGTGCCTTGTCAGGTGTAATGACTAGGGATGCACAATGGTACTGGAATCATATAGTTATAGGTGAGGTGAGCCGGTGTTGGGAACGTGGTAGTGCTGTTCCAAATACCATTTTTCGCCTCCGGAGCTTCGGCAGTAATCAACAGTGAATATTCATAGCTTTGCCGCGGTGGGGAGGAGGGGGCGGCTGAGGTAGTGCATCGTTCCCCCTTACGCAGCATCTGTCCTGCTACAACTGGGGCCACTAGCTGCTTTCCTCCATCTACCAGGCCTGTTAGCATGTCTTAGTGGTGAGCTAGGAGACAGCAGTGCAGTGAGTTAACCAGCCCCTCAGAGAGTAGAAGAATGAGCTGACAAAACATATTGGCACGTCACCATGCCATGCTGTAGGCAGTTCAGAGAAGAAACGTTAATGTTGGGCTGTGTCAGGTTCAGTCGTACAAGGACTTTTATGGTGAAGAGCCTGAATACGGGTGAAGTGGTGGGTTTTTAGGAGTAGAACAGGGGACTGTGTTTTCTTCTGTTGCAGCTGGATATGGACCGTGACCTTGAGTCATCGAAGTCTCTCCCAAAGCATTTTGCAGGTTGCCTTTATTGATAGCTGACAGCAAAAAAAAAAGAAAACATGAATATCTGAAAGCTAAATGCGTCCTTGGGCAAGTCAATGCTTACAGACTGGGCAAAGTCAGGCAGCAAAATGACAAGTTTCCCTTGCAGGTTCAATAAAGTATATATTTACTGTACTGCAGAAATGCAGGTTTGTTTATTTGATGCTGGGCTACTGTGCCTGTATTTTGTGTTGGAATCATATATTTTTTAAATAATTGTATTATATTCATTTCACTTTATTGGTAACCCTCTACAAATAACATGAGTTAAACAAATATCTCTGTGGTTCTAATCCAGCTTGATTTAGTCTCAATTCCTATACTTTATAAATGTTTATGTATCAGCACAAGAATACATGTATATGAAAAATATCAGATATCGTCCCACAATTCCCATATCAGTAATGATGCTGACTATAGAATCATCGCATCAGTAATGATGCTGAGTACAGAACCATCATATCAGTAATGATGCTGACTATGGAATCATCATATCAGTAGTATGGAATCATCATATCAGTAATGATGTTCATTGTGGAATCATCGTATCAGTAATGATGCTGACTATGGAATCATCATATCAGTAGTATGGAATCATCATATCAGTAATGATGTTCATTGTGGAATCATCGTATCAGTAATGATGCTGACTATGGAATCATCATATCAGTAATGATGCTGACTATGGAATCATCATATCAGTAATGATGCTGACTATGGAATCATCATCTCAGTAATGATGCTGACTATGGAATCATCATCTCAGTAATGATGCTGACTATGGAATCATCATCTCAGTAATGATGCTGACTATGGAATCATCATCTCAGTAATGATGCTGACTATGGAATCATCATCTCAGTAATGATGCTGACTATGGAATCATCATCTCAGTAATGATGCTGACTATGGAATCATCATCTCAGTAATGATGCTGACTATGGAATCATCATCTCAGTAATGATGCTGACTATGGAATCATCATCTCAGTAATGATGCTGACTATGGAATCATCATCTCAGTAATGATGCTGACTATGGAATCATCATCTCAGTAATGATGCTGACTATGGAATCATCATCTCAGTAATGATGCTGACTATGGAATCATCATCTCAGTAATGATGCTGACTATGGAATCATCATCTCAGTAATGATGCTGACTATGGAATCATCATCTCAGTAATGATGCTGACTATGGAATCATCATCTCAGTAATGATGCTGACTATGGAATCATCATCTCAGTAATGATGCTGACTATGGAATCATCATCTCAGTAATGATGCTGACTATGGAATCATCATCTCAGTAATGATGCTGACTATAGAATCATCATATCAGTAATGATGCTGACTATGGAATCATCATATCAGTAATGATGCTGACTATGGAATCATCATATCAGTAATGATGCTGAGTACAGAACCA
Organism: Semaprochilodus insignis; assembly: GCA_034552555.1. Classification (NCBI taxonomy): domain Eukaryota; kingdom Metazoa; phylum Chordata; class Actinopteri; order Characiformes; family Prochilodontidae; genus Semaprochilodus; species Semaprochilodus insignis. Next base: position 19,560,791 of record CM067485.1, on the reverse strand, counting down.
TCATATCAGTAATGTAAAGCAGTATTCTTTGAGTTCCAAACATGCACCACATGTCTAAAAGTTTGCATACCCCTTCTCGCCTAGTGTTTCTTCTCAAATTTGAGCTCCCTTTGCTGCAGTAACATCACCTTTACTTCAGGGAAGAATTTACTGTAGATGTCCATCATTCCAGAGAATGCAGCTCACTGCGACACAACTCAATGCTGTGGAGGCTTTATATCTCTCTAGCCAAGGATTGCCATTGGACATGGTGACCTGATAGGCTCCTATGCACAATATAACGCCGGTGTCAGCAATAAGTGGCCCTTAAAGTAGCTAAATAAAATCATTAGAAGATGTGTCTGAATACTTTTGGACATGTTGTGTGCTTCATAATCCAGTCAGCTTTAATCGTGACCCCATAATGTACATTTCCTTAGAGAGCTCAACGCCAGTCTAAATGTGTGCTCAAAATCACAGTAGACCCAACAACAAAGGCAGCAAAGAGCTTCTTTATCCAGTGATAGGGAACACCATAGCACACAAACAGCCACAATTCCACATCCCGATCCAATCTACTGCAGCGATCCTTGGGTCAAAGTCTCAGAATGTATCACAGATGAGACGTTAGGCAAGGCGAGGTTAACAAAGCTAAAGTTCTTCCTTGCAACGCGTGGCAACAAGGCGTGGGGAAGGGCATTCGCATCTTTCGGATCTTTCGCAAAACAATCCACCTATTACCTGCCATGTGCAAAATCAATTAAACATCAGGTGTTACAAATGATCATGATCTGTCGAATGACTTGCCATTCAGAGGCAACAGCCTCTATAATAGGACTGTAGAGAAGTCGCATTGATTGGTTTATCTCTGAGAGAGTCTGGGAGTGAGTTGCTCTTCAGCAAAATGCATTATCGATTGGTTTCAGATTGGGATAGGGCATCATCGGCAACCTCCGCCGCTCCTTTACATAAACGCATCCCATTCCACAGCCATTAGACAGAGATTCATAAAGCAGGGCTTCCATTTGTTTTCGTCCTCTTGACCTCTTATGGATCTTCCTGTATGTTTCTTTCTCTCTCGTTCGCCCTCTCTTTCTCTCTCCCTCTCTCCCCATCCCTTTCCACCTCTCTCTCCCCCTCCATCTGCGAATATTAATGAGCAGTATGCTAATGAGCTCACGAGAGCCTGGGGTCGAAATGGCTCCTCCTCTGAATGTTAATCGGCTGGCTCATTTGCATACTCTCCAGCGCTAAGGCACCCCGCGAGCCTGTCGGCGGGTATTACAACAGGTACTAGGTTTGTGAGACGAGGTTCAGTAATGTACATATATGTAGGGGCCATCGTTCTCGAGATCGAGAACAAACGCACGTACAAAGACTAGAGCTAGATACATACCGGTTGTTTACATGTCACAGACAGTCATAGAGATAAGCAGCAAAAGGTCAGATTTTCATTTCAGGCGCTGGTTTGGTTTTCTAGAATGACACAGAATGTGGGAAGCCTTCAGCCTAGACACTTTGCATACAGTGCGAACCTGAACTTTCCATATGCAAAGCACAGTGACTGTTACACACTGGCTCCATGTTCTTGTATCCTCAAAGGGAACCATTAATTCAGACGTGAGCTTGTTTTTATACCCCCCAAAACAAACCCACATAAAGAGGTTCTGTACACAGTGGCATGGAAGTACCCTATATGGGCTCCCTAAAAACCTTACCGGTGATGGTTCTTCACAGAAATGAGACGCGTGAGTGGGAAGAATCTTCTAAACGAACTTCCGCGTAATGTAGTGATTGCAGGACGAACTTTTAAACTGGTTGTTCACATTTTGTACATCTTGATTCTCAAACATGGTTCTTTAGGGAACCATTAATGGTTCCTCTCTGGCATTGCTCAGATAACCAATTTTAACAGTGTTGACTGTTAAATCGGCAAGTGACCAGAATTGGCCAGTTTTCAGATTGATTGGCCATGACCGGCCAATCAGTGTCAAGCAGCAATTAGTTTTAGCAGTCAAGCAGTGAGTTTTACAGCAGCCATTTGGACATCTAACATCTAGCATTAGCTTGATGTCAGAGCTGACCCTGACTGGTCAGTGGGTGGATGAAGTGGGTGGATTGCCAGTTACACAGTATTGTTATGTGAGGACATACAGGTGCATTGTTATAGGCTGTTCTTCTGTTTCTGTTGCAGCTGTTTTCACTTAGAAAAGTACAAATACTGCAGTTAATTTTCAGTTGGAGGTTGTAAAAACAAAAGGTTTGTCCTATAAGCAAGTGCAAAAAAGCAGCCTGGATAAAAAAGCTTCCCAAAAAGGTTCTTGGCTCATTTTGACTACTGTAGGACGAATCAGTATAGAAGCTTTATGTTTTCGTGCAGGTTCTTCCTACGGTTCTTTGGATATCTCTTGTAAAACAATAGTACTTTAAGATTTTACAGCCTACTAAAGTGGATCTCTCATATGGCAGGGCTCACCAACCCCGGACCTGGAGATCTACTTTCTCCCAGTAATTCAGTTGCACATTTCCATCTAGCCTACCAAACCTAACACTAATGCATTTGGTGCAACCAATCAAGAACTTCTGAAGAAGTTAATTAGCTGGTGTGGCACAATGTGTTTGAAACTAGACTCTGCAGGAAGGCAAGTCCCTAAGGCCAGGGTTGGTGATCACTGTCCTACAGCCTCTCACCAAAGAACCCTTTCTGGTGCCTTTTTGTAGATTAAGGTTTCTAGATCATTAAGTCTCAAGGGATGAAGGGACTCCCAATTGCAGTAAATGGTTTACCAGCCCCCCCGTAATAAAAAGTTAAAAACCCTCAAAATACCCACAAAATGAGTGCATATAAAAAAATTGTCCATTGGTCCTTCTGGAGAGAGCAGCAAGTGCAATTTGGAGACTCAAAGTGGTGGCTGCTCTGCTGTGTTGGTAGCTTACAGGAGGCAAATGGCTGTAAATGGAGCACTGTTAGACTCCACACAATACAGTTCATAATACTTCCATTGCACTCTGCAGGTCAGAGGACTCTCAAGTCAAGAGCCAGGACTTGTCTGAGTTTCTTAATCCTGTTCCCTACTTTTTGGCTGCACTCGGGAGTCGCAGAACCTTCAGTCGACATTGGGAATTTCATTAACTGATTAATTTTATGTGAATTTTATGTGTATAACTGATTAATTTAATTTTAACTATAACTCTATAGGAATAAATCATCACTGTCCAAAGAAAAACAAATATCTCCAAAATGGCTACTTTACAGGAGAGGGCAAAAACCTGATTTCATTTCAATGTAAGTCAATGGAACCAGACTTTTTGCCAAGCCATTTCTCTTGGTCCATTCATCATGAAATTTGCACACAGTGTAAACGGCAGATGCTGTGCTCAAATCATGCATAAAAGTAAAAATCTACAAAAATGGAGATACATATTTTTCTTTGGACAGGCATGAAATGGTTAGAAATGGTTATTTATTGACAGATAGGTATATGAAAATGATAGGATATCAGATACCAGTGCGTTCCTATAAATATTCCTACAAAATTTGAATGTTTTAAAGATTACATTTTCCAATTATGGAAGCCAAAACTTGCCATGAAAACTTAAGATGCCCCTTTAAACACAGCGTCCTTGAGAGCCTCAAGGCTGAAGCTCATTTTTTGACCAATACTATTAATTTTTTAAATTAATTTTTAATTAATCACATTTGTTTTGGTTAATATTTTAAAGATCACATGATCATGGAACTCAAAAGCTGACATGAAAAGCAGACACACCCCTTTGAGCACAGTCTCCTTGAGAAGCTCAAGGCTGAAGATGCAACCCTTTTTGCCCATCAGACTAAGACAAAGTTTTAGAGGTTTAGACTTCTTCCACTTCCACAGCTTAACGTACTACTAATTCCAGGCCTGATTCACTGCTGTCTGCTTGGGTTCGTCACACAAAGCCAATGATGATTCCAGATGACGAACGACCACGACAACGTCTCCCTCTTACAACCTGCACCAAATCACCATATGCACATTACACCTCGGACTAATAAACAGCACCCTGATTGCTAGCGCGATATTAGCGCTACCACAGCGTTGATTAGGCTATTGTGACAGTATGCTTGCTCATAAGATCTTTCGGGAGAAGTGGCCAGGTTTTGAGACATGAAACCTTTAACAGAGAAGCCAATCAAATGCCAAAATCCGATTTTATTACAGACATGTTTGTTGGAGCCAACACGCAGAGCGTTCTGCTGTGCTAGTTTGGTCTTCCTTTCAGAGGAGACGGGAGACGCGTCGATGCCTTGTGGTCAATGGCCAGGAACGGGGCATTTGCTTTGCACAAACATCTCAGCGGCTTAATTTATTTCTGTTGGTGCTGACCGTGCTTTATTTTAGTGTGTTTTTTTTCCCGCTCTTAATTTCTGTGAACTGCAATAACTGTTTCCTAAAGTGACAGTCGTGCATCCATGTTGCGTTTCGCTAACACGCTTTCCAGATAGATCCATCATCGCTCCTCAATGAAATATCTTATCGAGATCTATCATACGAAGTGATTTAATCTAAACGAGAGCCGGGTGCGATAACAGAGCACGGCGGAGAAGATTAAAGCGACATATTGAGCCTGTGTTTACGTTAGCCTGCTTGGTAAGTGCCGTTTCGAAGTGAAAGTCTTCAGGGGCTTAGGCCACGGCTCATGCATTATGCATAATGTTGTGGCACTGCATCTCGGCAACGCAGCCCACATCTCCTTAAAGTTACACCACCTCCATCTAACGCCCCAGCTGCAGCTGCTTCTGCTGTTGCTGCTGCCGCCCAACTGCTTCCACGCACTTCTGTTTGTTCAAGGGTGCAGCAGGTTAGCGTTTCAGTCGTTCATCACCAGGATTTCAACAGTCAATAGCGAGAATGGAGTGATGAGCTTAGTAGGTCACTATTGTATTGTAGCAAAGGAATGGGGTTATCACGAAAATAGCATCAGATAACTTTGCGTCTTTGACGCCCGGGCAGCTATAGATCAGCATATATCCAATTCAGGATGAAACATCAAGCTCTACAATGATCTAAACAGTAGAAACAGTTAATGGAATTAAAGCAATTACAGCACAAACCTACTGTCCATCTTTAAACAAGTGGTTCTTCAAAGGTTCCTCAGTGAAGGAAAGGGTTATATACACTCACCATCAAAATATAGTACCCAGAAGGAATCAACCGACAGGAATGAACCTTGGTGGGTAGGTTTGACATTGTGAGACATGCGAATGGTTCAAGTTACACGCTCGGCCGCACATGTGACGTAAGCAAGGACGGGCCTTTTCGCTGTACCTGACTGACCCAACAGCCATGATTGTGGACATTCAGCAAGCAGTAATGCCCTCCATGAGTCATCCTGTTAGTGCCAGCAGCTTTGGCAGACGGCCGCACAATGCAGGACTACATGCACACAGACCGTTACGACGACTGTCCTTAACACCACATCAATGTCACCAAAGACTGCAATGGTGTCGTGCCAGACTGTCATGGAGTGACTCAGAATGGTGACAAATCCTGCTTTTGTCTTGGTGGAGACGCCCAACGAATCCGGGTGTGGAGGCACCGTGGTCAGCGCCAAGATGAACGGTTTGTTGTCACACATAACACGTCCAGAAGGCCTGGTGTCACTCCACCTCCATCCCTACTGCACAATCTGCAGGACCTGTGTGAGAATATTTAAGATGCATGGGATGGATTATCACAGCCATGCCGAGACATGTGGCAAGTTGCGTTAAACTTTGGAAGGGTGTCCTCACACTCACACATCTCATTTGCAGAACCAGTTCTCAAAAGACCCTTCCACTAGAAATAAGCTTCCTATATGGCATAATGCAAGAACCCTTTCTGGTACTTTCAAGAATGATTTGAATGCTAAATGGCTCTTGGCACAGTTAAGCAGTTCTTCTGCATGATGGAAAACCTCTCTTTGAAGAACTTCATCAGAAAGGTTTTATGCAGCACCAGAAGCTTTTGGGTACTATATTGAAGCGTTTCTGCTAAAACGGTGCTTCATTTCAATTATAATATTTTACAGACTAGTCTACACTCTTAAAACTTAAGGTTCCTCAATGGTTCTTGGCTTGGATGTATGGTTCTAGGTAAAAAAACTTACCCTGGAATAGAGTTTTTACATCATATGATTGGGAGATTTGACTTTGATGCTCATGTATCTCAATTGGAGAAGTGGTTATTTAAAGAACCTTCCATTGAATGGTTCCTCAGGTTCTTCAATGGCTTCAATGGCAAACTCTAGAATAAAACAACTCACAAAAAAGCACCACCAGCTTCTTCTAAGGCAAGTACATGACCTTCAAATCTGTAGAAAAATGAAAAGGGACCTCTAATAAATTTCCAAATACCCTACATAATTAAATGGTTAAGATGCAAACAAAGTCACTTACAGTGGTTTGAGGCGCCAAATGTTCAGTTCTATGGAAACATACCGGGATTAGTCAGAATTGATTACAGTTGTGGTGATGGGAACCAGACGTCTGAGGACTATAATGCCATTTTGCTAGAAAGTTATAACATGGAATGGTTAGACATCTGCTGGCTGGGGTCTGGCACATTATCCTATGATCATTTTATGATGAAGTTTATTCATTTTAATCAATGTATTTCAATCCATTTTTGGGAGAGTGGCACATACCTGACACTGTAAGGCAAAATAGCCCCCCCCCCAAAAAAACTTATTTTTTTCAGACTTATGACAATTTTACTATCATCAACATGACAAAGACTGCACGTGTAGGTTCACTGTTGGTCTTGGATAGTAAATAAAGTAGCTATATTTGTGTTGCAGACATGGTGACTACTGGTTCCCATCACCACCACTGTAAGGAAATCGTTCTCTACAAACGAGCCACTTCACATCAAACCCTCTCTGGATTACACTGTTGACTGAATCTCAAGGACTGACTTATTCTGAACTTCTGAAAACTTGGAGAATAATTCCAGCACTTGATGAAAAGGTGAAAAGAACTGAGCTGCAATGCTCATTTTTGGAATTAACTCCTTAAACAAATGCAAATAGGACAACATCTACATGTTCTTCAAACAAGCTAAACAGTTTGGGTATAAGCCAGATTCACTAGACAGACGTGAAGAAATACAGTCCCATTATGGGTCCTTAAACCTATTCAAAGCTGTATTCCTCTGATGCACATCATCGGAACAGATGCTGGGACGCTGTTTAAATCTGTGCTATTCTACTTTTCGTTCCACGTAATGATGAATGATTATGTGCTCACTCCACACTCTAAAGTCTATCAGGTAGATCTACAGCTATCAGTCTTTCATTCTACAGCTTTGGTCTTGTATTAGAACCAAACAGACATACAGCTTAGTGTAGCTTATTAGATCCATGCATGATTCATTAAAATGACTCTCTACCAAGAGTCAGTAAAGTCATGTCTGGGCACACAGCCACTGTTTGGTTAGACTCATAACGCGTCCACGTGGGTTTTAACTGGCAAGCCCCCCCAACAACCGCCCCCCCCCTTCTCCAAGCCTGGATTTCAGAGCATTGTGAAGCTGATGGTCAGGACTGAACTTCACAGCACAGAATCCAGTCACCGTAGAAAAGTCACACAGCTGCACATCTGTTTCCAAGCATCTCGACCTGTTTCACAGGAGTTGCGCTGGAATTTGGGGTCACGCGGCGCGTGGCCCCCGGTGCGGCCAAAGAAACAACAAAAGTGAGTGAGCGAGTGAAAAGCAGCCCAACTGAGGCTGCTGCGTGCACGCGCCCAATCGCAACACCTTCATTTGCACACGCACTAGTGAAGTGCAGGTGAAACTGCAATGCAAACTAAGGGGAAAGCATGTTGGGCAGCCTGTCTCGCGGGGACCTCTTTCCATACACAACTTTGGTCACACACAGTACACCGCCCCCCCTCCTCCTCCTCCCAAAAAACACGCGCGTCGCCACTGCAAGGCTCAAGCTGGCGCTCGCGCTCGCTCACCTCGGTGCGGGACTGCAGGCGCTTGTTGAGCTCGTAGATCCGGTACTCTGGCTGCACCACGTACGGCGAGTGTCTCCGGTAGAACGGCGCGAAGGGCGACGAGTAGAACGGGTCGTGCGGAGGGTTGGACATGGTGGCGGGGAGCAGGGCGCGCGGCGAGCGCCTCCAGCATCCGTGCAGCGCGCGCCTGCAAAAGCTGTGGCCGGGCGGCACGCTCACAACTCTCTCCTCTTCTCTCCTCTCCTCTCTCTTCCCTCCTCTCGCGCCTTCCCCTCCCCTCCCCTCCCTTCCCCCTCCTCCTCTTCCCGGTCCGTGCGCGAGCTCTCATTGGACGGCTGAGGAAGGAAGGCGAGCGAGGTGAGCGTGGCCAGCACAAAATGCTGAAAATGCTCCAAGCTCGTGCATGTTTCCGCTACCTTTCCCCTCCACTACTAAACCTGAAATACTGCTGCTGGGTGAACTGCTGTGGATAGTGTTGGAGGAACCAGGCTGAAGATCCACGCTTAATGGACATTCACTCTTTATTCGTCTTACAGCTTAATCACATGTCACAACACACCACTAACTGCAGACCAGCTCCACTAAGCTGCACACAGTCTCAGCAATACGGCAACCAGATTCAAGGGCCGTAGAACCACTTCTCTAAACCTTCCCATTGACTGTTCTTTTAAAAATGCCACATGTGTGTCTTTAATGGCATACTGAATGCAAGATGCAAAAAAATGACTTGGCTGCTGTTGTTACATTTATGTATATGTATGGAAGTGTTTTTTCCCGGAAATTTCCAGATTTCCTAAGATACATGCCCAAATCCTTTATGAGTAAGCTGAGCATGTCAGTGTCAGGAAAACATGTAACAAACACTGGGAGGAACAAAGGAAAACTCTCTGAAGAAACTCTAAAGGAAAACCGCCCAAAAGTATGAGGAACAAACACTGAGAGGAACCAAGAGTCAAAAGAAAAGGTCTATGAAGACACACTGAAAGAACCAAGACTTAACAGGAAAACTCTACGAAGACCCACTGAAAGAAAACAAAAACTCCATCAAGACCCACTAAAAGAAAACAAGACTATGAAGAAAAGCTCTATGAAGGCCCACTGAGAGGAACCAAGACTCAAAAGAAAATATATATATATGAAGACCCACTAAAATTAAAAAAGACTCAAAAGAAAAGCTTCCATGAAGACAAACTCTAAAGGAAATCGCATTTAGAGTATGAGAAACAAGTACCATAAGAGGAACCAAGACTGAATGAGAAAACACCCTGAAGTGCCACTGAGAGGAACGAAGACTCGACAGCAAAAACTCTATGAGGACCCACTGGAAGGAACAACGATTCAAAAGCAAAAACTCTACAAGACCTACTGAGAGGAACCAAGACTCTAAAGAAAAGCCATATAAGAACCCACTAAAATAAAACTCAAAAGACTCAAGACAAAAACAGGCTCAAAAAGAACCCCCCCCGCCTTACAGCATGTGAAACAAACACAATAAGAGGAACCAAGACTCAAAGAGAAAACATTCCATGAAGACACACTAAAAGGAACCATGACTCAAAAGTAAATCGCCCTCAGAGCATGAGGAAGAAACACTCAGAGAAACAAGACTCAAAGGGAAGACTCCCTGAAAAAATAATACGAGGAACTAAGAAATTCCAAAATGATCCACTGAGAGGAACTAAAACTCAATAGCAAAAATTCCATCAAAAGGATTGAAGACTCAAAGTGAAAAACACTGAGAGGAACCAAGACCTACAAGGAAAGCTCATCTTCTTCTGGTCGACACCAGACATAGTCTTACACTCTATGTTGTATATGCAGTGACATTCACTTCAGCAACTGTGTCTGATTCTGCAAAAGGCAAGTCAGCTTCATTCTCACCTCAATGACTTTCTATTCAGTAAATGAGTCTAATGTCTTTCACTTCTCCTCATCAATGGAGTGAATGCACAAACCACATAACAGAAGGAGAAGGCCAGGAAAGAGGTTTTGTAATAGGTCACAATGAGATATTTTAAGTTCTGAGTTTCTGAATTGAACCCCTTTAATGGCCTGGACCCACTGTCCAAAGTGTTACAACACACCTCTATAACCTCTCTAGACTGTAATAAGGGGTTAAATTGCACAACATCCTATTTAATTTATTTAGAACCAGGTCCAGTCATCCATAAGCTGGATATCATAAGCTGGTGTGGACACTTTTCCAGACTGCTCAGTAAAACATGAAAGCCTTCTAATTTCACTCCTAAGCGAGGAAAAGTTCGGGAGAAACTATAATGTAAGTTCTTCGGACAACAGAAGTAGTCTGGCTTTTGCAGATTTGGTAGTGGGAACGATACCTGATGCAAGTCAAAGCTGGCTTGCTTTTAGGCCATCACTGCTATCACCTCCCTTTAAGCCTATATTATCCATGTATGTTGCATGCAAAGACCCAGGAAACATCCTATTAGACACGCTGAAAATGAACAGAGTGATCCATCTGTCACACATTTCATTGTGTGGCCCACTGGCAACATGGCACATCCCAATACACAATCTTCAAGCCTCCCCAGGTTTCTCCTAGGCTATCTACGACTGCAGAATTTAAGTCATCAAATCCACAGCTCTAACACAAAAGCTGTCACAGTTTTATAGATATTCTAGATACAGTAGTCGTCTTATTTAGGGCCAGTTTTCAGTAGGATGACCACACGTCCTGCTCCAGATTGTCCCTGGAAATGTCTCGTTTTTTTAAGCTGTGAATTACAAACATAGCAGAGCAGATGGGAAGATGTCTTGTTGATAGCAGCCAGCTCTGTCTCTTGAAGAATGGGAGCTAGTCCAGGGGTGTGTTTAGGGTCTAGATAGTGGGCTACAGCCACAGGTCTTTTTTCTGTAGCCTTGGGTCTCTATTTACCGCTGGAGTATTTAGTATGAATATAAGTAATGGGCTCATACAACCACTGAATCCTTTGTGGTTAATGTATTGCTGACTCAATAAATGTATGAAACTGGAACGGTTCCCTCCTAAATGATGTTAATCATTTATCAGCTGCCAAACATGAGATGTGTCCGGTTTTAATTTCAGAAATCTGATCATCTTGATTTTAAGACAGCATTATCTGTGCCCTTAATAAGTAAGGCAATCCTTTATTAAAAAAACTGACTGTATTTATGTGGTCATGTATGATCATATTTCTGCAGGATTGCAATCTCTGTTACATTCATCTGTAGTTTAAAACCGCTTATAAAACAATACACTAATTGTTGGCTTAGCCAGCCATATGGCATGTGAGAGAGCAAAAAGATAATGTTAAAAGAGAAAAGAGAAAAATAGAAAAAAATTATTAATTATTATCATATTATTAAGATAAAAAGCAATTTTGGGTAATTTCTGTCCATTCATCACCTTTTTTTTTTTTGAATAGCAATGACAGCAAAAAATGGGATATAGTCCAACATAAACATAGATACAGACATAGATCAAGATATGTAGATATATAGGTATATAGATATAATTTTAAAACAGCATTATTTTTCAGGAAGTTTCCTATAAAGAGATTTGCTTCCAGTTTTCCAAAGAAATATGCTGGGGGTATTTTTCCATGCTTCTTGTGCATGCTTCCAAATTTCAGTCATAGCAGTTGGTCTGCATTATCTGCTTCTCATCAGCCTATAAAACTTTAGTCTGCATCCGGTTTTGGCACAAATGTTCTTCTTTTCTGAATGAGTTGTCCATTTCCGTTTCTTAGTGAGGGCTTTTTGACAGCTACACATCCTTTCAGACCCATAGCATCGAAAGGATGAATAGAAACACCTGTGGGTAATTTTATATTTGTCAAAAGAGAAAAACTAAATATAAAACTTTTTTTCTGTTTTTAGTGATAGAAATGCAGTTTCCATTCATTTACACTAATAGTTAAAAGTTTAGACACGGCTACTCATAGAAAGTTCTCCTTATGTTTATCTTAATGCTTTACTGTAGAATAAATGTGAAGACATCAAACTATAAAATAGCACTCCACCTTAAAAAAACTCCAAAATGGAACATTACAGGAGGATAAAGCAGCTTTCTTAACCTGCAGTGGAGGTTGATATAATAATTCTATTGATCTTTCCATCATGAATATTCACTAAACTGAAAGGAAAAACTGAACTGTGCAGAAAAAGAGATACATTTTAAGAGATAAAGTTGCATTATTAGTCACATTATTATGATCAGTTCCTACTTTCAACAGCAGCAACTCTTGATGAAGGAAGTCATGTGTCGTGAGCTGGCCTTGTGGGTATATAAGGAGTGTGATAGTCTGTATATTTGGGTATGAATCCATCCTTGCAGATCACATATACCCATACATACTGATCGTCTTCCCTGAGGTGGATGGGATCTTCCAGCAAGACAACGCGACACACAGCTAGACATGTCCGACATTGGTTGGAAGATGACCAAGACTTCCAAGTATTACCCCGGCAAGCTAGTTCCCCAGACTTGAACCCAAGTGAGCATCTGTGGGACCACCTCAGTCATCGTGTTCGCTCTATGGATCCTCCCCCACGCAACCTCCAGCAGCTGTGGGATGCACTGCAGTCAACATGGCTCCCGATACCTGTGACAACCTACCAGGACCTTATTGAGTCACTTCCAGCCACTCTAGCCACTGTCCGTGCTGCACAAGGCGGTTACTCTGGATATTAGCTACTGGTCATAATAATGTGACTCGACTGTTTATATATTAGAGGTGACAATATGGCAAAAATATGATTTTATGATACGTCAAAAGAATATATGGTATATCAGGATGTGTATTGTTTCATCTCATCAGTTGGAGCTGTTAAGTGTAAGCCTTAAGTTTTTAAGATAACCAACAACATCCATTTATTTGGGTGTGCCTAAACTTTTGACTGGTACTGTATTTGCTTTGAGGTTCATTCAAAGAATTCTGCAAGGACATTTTTTTCTATACCTCCAAAAGTTCAGTCCTAGAAGTTGGTTGCATTTGCTGCTTCACAAGATCCAAGTAATCCCAAAACTGATTTGCAAAGGTTCTACTTTTTTCTCAAACTCCTTTTCCAGTGAGGGTGTCTTGATAGCTACACATCCTTCCAGACCCAGAGCGCTGAGTGAGTTGTCCCCTGACAATAGAAGCATGAAGCTAGATCTTCAGTAGCAGGGTTGGGGACCACTGACATACACCATATGCCATTGAACATGGAATAGCTTTTAGGTTATTGTGAATGTGACCACTACTTTTGCAACAGTGCAACAATCATCACGTCACCCTCTTTGAGTTACGCGCTGCCTACCGAGGAACAGGCTGCTTTGTGGGCTTCAGCCAGTATATCTGAAGACATGTCCTACAGAGGGGTTATATTAAGGCCAGACCCAGACTAGATCCTCTTTACTGAGAGCCCTGTATAGTGTTAAGATGATCTTAACCTTTAGAGAGGGCGTTCTGAGTGTCACTTCCCTCGCTTTGGGGAAACTAAGCCTGAGCTGAAGGGGATAACACTTGAATCCACTGTCCACCACCATAGTGGGGTTTAAAGCGTGACCGTCCCATTCGTAGGGAGAACACATCCAAACCCATTCACACTTCAACATTTTAATTAAGCACGATAAGATGTCTGTTTTGTTGAAATATCACAGATGAAAGGTTTTAACCAGCTCCGATAAATGAAAGTTCGACTCCGAGCGCCTCAGGCAGTAGAGATAGGTAATTATAAAAGTTAGCAGGGGCAGGAAAAAAAATCTATTAATAAGACCTTAATTAAAAATTACATTATTTAATATCTGGAGATCTTTCCAATCGGCATTACTAAAAGGGTCGGCGGCTTGTTTTGCCAAAAGCGAGTTTCGGCGGCCCGTGGAACCAAAGGGTGCGTTTTCTTCTGAAAGGATCTCCGTGCTGTTGCCTCTATAGGGAGAAAAGAAAAGGAAGAAGAAGAAGAAAAAAATCTCCTGCTATGACTTTCCTACAGCTGAGATTGAGTGGCGCTGGGAAGGAGAAGCGGAGAGAGAGCCTGGGTTTGGCCTGGGTTTTAATTGGGATTGTGTGTGTGTGTGTGCGCGTGCGTGTGTGTGTGTGTAGGGGGAGATAGGCATGCTGAGGTGCGAGAGGGGAAAATCGAAATGGGTCAGGACACATATAGACACTTCTCTGCCAGGCTCCCCGCTGTTACTATGGTAACCTACCGTGGTGCGCAGTGCACGCCGGCTCCTCGGCAGGTTTGAACCCAAACACACGCGTGTGCGCTCCTTGCACACGCACACATGCACACACAGACACACACACACACACTTACTCACTCAGCTTTGTACACACAGAAATCTTGCTCTCTGAATATTAGCTATTGTAGAAATCTGTATGTGTGCTTTTCCACTAGTTCGAATAGTTCTGCTCTAACTATACTGAACAGATACATGCATGTGACGTATGCATGTATATCCGGTACGTCAGAGGCCTATTTCATTCATTATATTTCCTAAATAGTAACATTAAGTATGATTCGTTTTTAGCATCAGGAAATGAAAGAATATTCAGCAGAAAACTGCGAAAACTAAATTTACACAGAAGCATCCACAACTAAATATAATCTCATTTTCTTCATGCATGTCTTTGTGCCCACGCTTTCCCCTCATCACAGCTTCCTTCTTTTCAGGAGACTTACTTTCAGGTTTTTAAAGAGAACTACAAGAATGTTTTCCCATTTCCCAAAAGTTCAGTCGCAGAAGTTGGTTTTTCAAACACATTCAGGCTCAGCTGAGCGTATCCTGTATCATCACTGTCCAAAGAAAAACAAATTTGTTCTTTACAGGAGAGGGCAAAAACCTCCTTTAATTTGAATGTAAGTCAATGGAACCAGACTTTCACCAAGCAAATTTGGGCCCTTTCTGTTGGTCTATTCCACATGAAGTCTTTACCCAATGTAAATGGCGCCTCATGTGATCAAATGATGCATAAAAGCAAAATCTGAGATATGAAAGAAAGGAAAAACAGAGATACATGTTTTTCTTTTTCATTGATAAACATTTCCTTTGATCTACAGTTTCCTCAAAACTGTTTCAAACTGATGAGAAATTTGGGAGAGGTTGTGTCATTGTGTCATTGTTTTTTAATGGATGTCCTCAAAGAAATTGGTTTTGTTTGAATGTGATTTCAAACTTTTCAGCCATAGTACATATATTTACATACAGCTGCTGTTGGAACACACCCTCGTGTCTTGAGTATTTTAAGTTTTGTTGTATTTCAGTTTGTTTGAGAATTGAAAAATGCCTGTTTCCCTTTACTTTGCTCATTGTCTATGTTCATTGTAAATTTCATGATGAATGGACCAAAAAGAAACAGGACACAATTACTTTGAATGCCAGAACAGAGCATATGCACATAGTCTTAAAGGCAGTAACAAAAACAACCCGTTTGATTTAAAAGATAGGGAAAAAAATCAATCTTTGGTACGTGGTAACAAAAGTAGTGTAAAAATGGTCAATTCTGGTTCATTGGAGTTTTAATGCGGTTGTTGTTAATTTATGAGAAATTAATTTTGTAGATTTGCAAAAACAAACATTATCACTTTAATTACAAAGACTCGCAATTGTTTTAAAAGTTATTAGCTACAACTGCAGATCTTCTAAGAAACTGAATCTCTAGGAATTTCTGGATTTTTACCATTATGGAGAAAACATACTTTAATTGTTAATTGTTGGATCAATTGCTATGATGACAGAACCAGTCAGATTTATACTGTAAACAATCAGGGGCTACATATATCGAGAAAATACATAGTCCCTCCTCCTTCCCCTTCAGCTCGCCAGAAGAAACATTCAGCATCAAACTTCATCCTTTTCCACATTTTCCACATTTGCTACTGAATGTGGATTCTGCCAAGGGCTCCCTCCATCATTATGTTTACTGTTCCTTTCATTGGCTGTCCATCTTTAAATGATCTAACCGGGAGCAGCACCTTCGACATGATTGACATCCTTCATCCACTTCATGCTCTCATGTTTCTCATGATGGACTGATTCAGTGTGATCCTACATTGACGCAGCCACATTATGTTGTTAAATTAAAGTGAATGTTGGAATGTTTTAAACTAAAAGTGTTTAGTGGTGAGGTTGCAGACTGCAACCAACTAAATCCCTCGACCCATCACTGTCCGAGAACCTACCATGTCTGTCACCTTTTTTGCCCTTTTGTCACCATTTCTTTTTGCTTCTTCATGTTTGCTGGCAAGAATGAACCTTCATATGCCTTTTTGAAGTTAGAAAATAAGCATAATCCTCTAGCTGTCAAAATCTCAAAATTCAAAAACGTCTTAAAAAAAGTGTAAAAACAAAGTGTGAAAAAAGAAAAGTGTGAAGAAATTGCAAAATAAAAGTGTGAACAAAACACCAGCTTAGGCAGGCCAGGGCTGGTAACTGATTTAATTGTGAGCAGGAGGATTTCCACAATCCAACAACTCCTAAACATCACTTTAGTCAGCAGGTGGATTTCTACAATCCAACAACTCCTAAATATCATTTTAGAGAGCAGGTGGATTTCCACAATCCAACAACTCCCAAAGTTCACTTTAGTCAGCAGGTGGATTTCCACAATCCAACAACTCCCAAAGTTCACTTTAGTCAGCAGGTGGATTCCTACAATCCAACAACTCCTAAAGATCATTTTAGAGAGCAGGTGGATTTCCACAATCCAACAACTTCCAAAGATCATTTTAGAGAGCAACAATATACCTTATGGCAATGGTTAAGAGTCGATCTGTACCCCGAGCCCTTCGAGCTTCAGGTACAGCTCGACTCGACCCGCCATCCTTGAAGACTCATGGAAGACAAGCGTCCAGACTCTTCTCTGTCCTGGCTCCCAAATGGTGGAATGAACTCCCACTGGCTGTCCTAACAGCTGAGTCTCTCGCAGTCTTCAAACGCAGACTAAAGACCATCTCTTTGTAAAGCACTTAAGTGAGTGAGCACTAGTAGATGTGTATGTTATATGTGTATATTAAAATACTTTGTTTTTTGCATTTATACTCACAATTACCTTTCTTCTCTCTAGATATGTGCCCTGGGTTGGGTTGCCAGGTAGTGCACTTATATGTCTGTGTATTGATCTCTCTTTGTTTTTTGCATTGTATTGATCTCTCTAGGTATCAGCACTGGCCCTTGTTCGGGCAGTGTCTGAGTTCATGGCAAGTTTTAGACTTTTTAAACTAGCTGGAAAATATTATCCAACAGAACACTAAGCACGGTTGTAAGTCGTTCTGGATAAGAGCGTCTGCTAAATGCCTTAAATGTAAATGTAAATAGATGATACCAGAAGTCAGTGGGAAAGATGTGCATGACATGTCAATATACATATTATTCATGTAATTTTAGTAGGATTTTCCTGTCATTATGAAATACAAGAAAAAATTTATACAAATACACCAGGAAAAAACTGTAAAAATTTACTGGGAAAAACTGCAAAAAAATTATACTTTGAGAACTGTAAAAATGTACTCGGAAAACTGTACAAAGGTACCTGGAAAACTGTATAAATGCACTTTTGAAAACTGTAGAAATGTAGAAACTTGTAAATGTACTGGGAAAACTGTAAAAAAAATTACTGGTAAAAACTGTAAAAATATACAAATTATATATTTTAGGACATTCGCCAACTTCTTGTTCAAATTGTCCTGTTCCACCTTAAATGGTGCAGCAGTTACACCCTGCTCCGGCACCATTTAAGGTGGAATGGGAAAATTCAACCAAGAAGCTGGCAAATAAGAAGCTGGATGTCAGAGCCAGAATGGAACTGCTGCACCATTTAAGGTCGAACAGGAAAATTAAAACAAGACTGACTTTTCTGCTAAACACTTTACCTTTGTTTTTTTTTAGAGTGTACATAAAACCCTGCAAATGTTAATAATGGAGCTCAGGGAAAACAACAGAACACGAGGGGGTCAATGTACTTGAACGGGGATGCATGGACGGACCATTGTGAAAACAAACAAATGTAGTTAAGGTTTTATTATTACGGGGAAAGCTGCAAATTCCCTGCCAATATGTCAATGTTTCCAGACACAGGTCTTCCAGCAGGCCTGCCCAGTAAACTCACCAGGGTCAAATTAAAGGCCTGCAGTGTGTGCTGGAGAGCAGCCCACTGGAGACCGCTGTAACACTGCAGGTGTTAATTTAACACTGCTGATTCTCCTGTGTAAACCAGTCAGGGTGAAACATCTCAGGCGTCGCAAACAAATATGGCAAATAAAGTCAACAGAGACGCCTTCTGCTCTCCAGCTAAGGCCAGCGTTTTTCTTCTTCTGCTTCTTCTGCTTCTTCTTACTTCATGTGGAGAAGCAAGTTGTTAGATGTTGGTCAGCTTCTACTCTGGAAGAGTGAGCAATGCGTCACATTGACCGAACACTGCGTACTGAGTACAGGCGTGGAACTAGTGTTGAGGATCATGATGCAGGGTCTAATACACACGCGCACACACACACACGTTCACACAGACACACACACATGCACATGGATGCACATACACGCACACACACACACAGACACACACACTAATGTTTTCTGAATATGGATGAAATACACCCGTGTGCGCGGACGGGGAACTGCTAGTTTTGCTGGGGAATCTCATTAGCATCGTAATAGCTTGCAGTCTCATTTGCATATTGCCAAGAGTGATTTTTTTTCAACTGGAAGAGAGAGAAAGAGAGAGAGAGAGAGAGAGAGAGAGCAAAGGAGCCAGAGAGGAGGAAAAAAGAAAAGTGAAAACTTTGAAGCAGCATATTTTAATTCATTATTTAAGTTAAACAAATTCTAATTGAAAGGCGCCTTTCAATTACGTCTCCCTCCTTACATTACAGACAAGTAGGACTTGTTGAGCAGTTGTGGAGAAATATTCATTTGTGTTGAGAGAGAAAACAATATTTAGTTTTTGTGACGTAAAATTAAACTAATCAAAACAAAAAGAATGACAATTGTTGGTTTGTGGCCTCATTAGCTCAGCTTTGAGTGCTGTGAGGGGCGTACATCACCGCGGTGTGGCTGCAGATCAGTGTGAGGGTATGTTCCTCTGCTGTAAGCTCCAGTATCGATGTTTCAGAAATCAACAGTTCAGTTTTCTTGATGAAGCTTCCTGCCGAAGTTCAGACTCATGACCAGAGTCTGTACATAATTGCAACTTCTCCATTTGTCAAAGTGTGGAAATCGTTGGAACACGGCATGTGGGCTGCTGCTGTTTCACGTCAAGTTGGTCCTTAGAAAGCGAACACCACCAGTCTACCCAGTAACTCAGGATCTGCCTGGACTCTCCAGTCTGGCTCTCCCTGATACACTGAGAGGTTTAACACAGTTTAAATCACAATACGCACTTCAGAACCAAACCCAAAACACAAAGTCAAATCATTCACTCTGCTTTCTTTCTTTCTTTCTTTCTTTCCTCCTTTTTCTCTTTCTTTCTTTCTTTCTTTCTTTTAATGCACCGTTCAAGGTGGAATGGGAAATTTCGACCAAGAACCTGGCAAATAAGAAGCTGGATGTCAATGCTAGAATGTAACTGCAGCACCATTTAAGGCGGGACAGGAAAATTCTAACAAGAAGCTGGTGAATAAGAAGCTGGATGTCAGAGTCAGAATGTAACTGCTGTGATATTTAAGGTGGAGTAAGAAATGTTGACCAAGAAGCTGGCAAATAACTTCTTATGTCAGAGTCAGAATGTCAGAATGTAACTGCTGCATCATTTAAGGTGGAACAGGAAATTTCGACCAGGAAGCTGATGAATAAGAGCTGGATGTGCTGCCAGATATTTCACTGTTGTTTTGTTAGAGTGTACATAAAACCATGCAAATATTACAGGTGGAGCTCCAGGGGGGAAAATAAAACACAAGGGGGTCAACATACATAATCAAGAACGCCTAGGTGGAGCACAAAATCAAATTATTCTCTTTTACTTCTTTATTCTATTTTCCTTTTTCTTTCTTTCTTTCTTTCTTTCTTATGTCTTCATTTCTCTCTCTCTCTCTCTATCTCTCTCTCTCACACACACACACACACACATCAGATCTTGACCGTTCTTCGACATCTGTTTACAATTTATTCACATGGCTGAGGTCCGTCACTTCCATATCAGCTAACCAGGCTCTGACCACTGACCATTCAATTCAGCTCCAACACGAGGCTCCACCTAATCTTTACAAACACGCTTAGTGAAGATGATAAATGGCAGCGTCTCCGTCTCTGCGCTCTGATTTCATAATTCTGTACTGGGAAACACCCACAGTCTGAGAGAGCGAGAGAGAGAGAGAGAGGAAGAGATGGAGAGGAAGAGAGAGAGAGAGAAACAGAAAAAGAAGGAAGAGAAAAATGGAGAGAGGGAGAGAGAAATAATAGGGCAGAGAGAAAATAGAGAGAGACAGAGAGAGGTGGGAGAAAAAGAGATGGAGAGGGGAGAGGGGGAGATTGAGCAACAGAGAGAGAGAAGAGAGAAATAAGGAGGGAGGGGGGAAATAGGGAGAGAGAGGGAGAGACAAGGGAAAGGGAGAGAGAAAGAGAGAGAGAGAGAGATAGTCATAATTAGAGTTGGGGATAGAGAAAGAAAGATGGAGATGGGGAAGAGAGGGAGAGGATGAATGGAGATGAGGAAGAGAGGGAGATGAAACAGAGAGAGGGAAGGGAGAGAAATAAGAAGGCAGAGGTGGATGTAAAATAGAGAGTGATAAAGAGAGGCGACAGAGAAATAGGGAAAGGGAGAAATAGAAAGTGAGTTCACGAAAGAAAGAGCAAAACAAGAGAGTTCAAAAAAGAAAGACAGGGAAGGGAAAAAGAAAGACCAAGAGAGAGAGAGAGAGATGGAAGGGGAAAAATGTGGAGAGAGGCTTATATACAGTACACACATCCATAAAACCAGTTACACACACACACACACACACACACACACACACGCACAAACACACACACACACACACACTACTGCTCCCCTACCCCTCCTCTCTCCTCTCCTGCCTCCCATCCCCCCCTCAGGTCAGTTAATAAACGAGAACCTCACAGTCTGACTGTAGGATACACACACACACACACACACACACAAACATGCACCCACTCTACTGCTGCACTGATTCTGATTCTGTACTGGTATCGGTTCTGATTCTGGCAGTTTCTGTGCTACTTAGTAACAGCATGTGCACTGGTAGATGAAGCTTAACTGAGGCAAATGACATGCCGACAGGATTATGTTGTACTTGAGAGAATCACTGAGAGTAGAATCGGCAGGCGTTTGAGGACTCAGTATCGGCAGATGTTGGCGTACTCTGTATCGGCGGGTGCTGGAGTACTCAGTATCGGCAGGTGTTGGAGTACTCAGTATCGGCAGGTGCTGGAGTTGGAGTACTCAGTATCAGCAGGTGTTGGAGTACTCAGTATCGGCAGGTGTTGGAGTACTCAGTATCAGCAGGTGTTGGAGTACTCAGTATCGGCAGGTGCTGGAGTTGGAGTACTCAGTATCAGCAGGTGTTGGAGTACTCAGTATCGTCAGGTGCTGGAGTACTCAGTATCGGCAGGTGTTAGTATCGGCAGGTGCTGGAGTTGGAGTACTCAGTATCAGCAGGTGTCGGAGTACTCAGTATCGGCAGGTGTTGGAGTACTCAGTATCGGCAGGTGCTGGAGTTGGAGTACTCAGTATCAGCAGGTGTTGGAGTACTCAGT
>CM067485.1:19514809-19529192 GCA_034552555.1 Semaprochilodus insignis | reverse complement strand
TTTTTTTTTTTTTTTTTAGGGTAACTATTTCCATGCAACAGATAAAGTACTCATTCATCACCTTACATTCCCTTTGTCCCTTTTACTATCTTTCATTCTGTTTTTTTCTTTCTTTTCTCCCCTCGGCTCCAGGGGGCTTTAGCCGTTTCTAAATATTAGCTGGGAGCTGCTATGTTGTTAGCTAATCTTTGTGTTTACTGTCACATTTTCACTCACTCCCTCCCCCAGCCCCTAGTTCCCACTTCCACCACCACCAACCCCACCACCCTAACCCCCAACATCATTATCCTAACCCCCAACACCACCACCACCATAGGCAGGTAAGTCTAACTAGAGCATGTGGAGAGGGGTTTGATGTGCCGGGGGATGCCGCACTGTGCATGCGTCACAGAAATGATTAGGGTTTATATTTTTAGGCTATTAAGTTATCATATTGTGGGCTTTTTGGCACTATTTATAAATAATAGTATATATTATAGTAAAAATATTAAGAGTAAGAAATAATCTGGGCGCCCGGATGCCCCTATTGCTGGATGTCGCCCCTAGCATTCGCCTATACCGCCATGGGCCGGCTCTGCTAACAGAAATTCAGCCTTAAATAATACAACATAAACAACCTGCTTATGAACATGAAGTTTATATAACTCTCAACTCTTAATAAAAGCTCAGAACTGCAATATTCTGGAATATGGTTTTTTTATATAACATTCAAAGCGACATCATCATCCACCATGACATCAGCTAACCGTATCAGCCAAACAACATGTGGATGAGATCATTGAAGAAGTCTAGTGTTTGTTAATATATGATCTATGAACTACGATGATCTTTATGGGACTACAGAGGTTGATAAAGTACATCGAGTGTGCGTAGTGATGAAGCATTGATTAGGCCCTAAGCAAACTTCCCTCACCAACCCCTTCCTTCGCCGTGCTGGTGAAAAACCTGAGAGGCAGAATGTTCCAGCGTGTCTCCACACAGCGGCCAGGCCCGCTGCCGTCTCATGGCAACGCTGATGTCTGCCGAAGAGGGAAACAGTGCAACTACGAAGAGATGAAAAGGAATGGGAGAGCCAAAAACACAGCACTGAGAAAACAGCGGAGCCAGGTTTAGAGAGATGGGGTGTGTGTGGTTGAGGGGGGCTTGGGGGGTTGGACAGAGCCTTTTAAAGATTGGTGTTTTGCCTTAGCTGCCTGGTGCAACAGTTTATAATGAAATCACAGAGACAGAGGCAGGTTTATGATACAATAAACAGGACGCAAGCACGAATGCATACCTCCATTCAAATTTCATATTAACTTTGCTGGCTTCTACCAATGTCTCGGCAAAAGCAATGAGTTACAGCAAGAACTTTATTATAGGCTTATTACACTGAAAAAAAGTGATCCGCTGTTTGTTTTCCTGGTATGCGCGCATAATTTCACATGAATAAAATATCAAAACAGTTCAGTTCTTCAGTTGACTTACTTTGACTTGGATTCAAACTGTTATTACCAAAAGTAATAAACTGTCACTATCGACACAAAACCTCCACCTCCAAAATAGTCTTTTACCTGTCATGCTCATTGCTAACAGGTGTGTAAAATCAAACACATAGGCATGCAGTCTCCATAGACAAACACTGCCGGTAGAACTGGTCATACTGAAGACTTCAGTGCTTTGAAACATGGCACTCTACGGACGCCAGCTTTCAGTTTATGAAATGGCTGACCTGCTAGATCTGCCCTGGTCAACTGTAAGTTCTATTACTGTGATACTGAAGCCTCCAAAATGAACCAACAGGCCAGGCAAACTCATACAGGCACCTTTGTTCTGCTGCACCCCTCACTATAGAGTTCCAAACTGCCTCTGGAAGCAACATCTGTGCAAGAACTTTGGGGAGCTTCATGAAATGGGTTTTCATGGCTGTGCAGCTGCATATAACCCTAATATAACTATGCTTAAGGACAAGTGTTGACTGGAGTGGAGTAAAGCATGCCATCGCTGGACTCTGGAACAGTGGAAATGGAAACGCTCTGGAGTGATGAATTATGTTGGCAGTCTGAAGGATTAATCTGGGTTCGTAGAACAAACAGTAGAACATTACCTACTGCAGTGCATAGGGTCAACACTAAAGTTTGGTGGAGGAGGAATAATAGTCTGGGGCTGCTCTCCAGGATTTTGTCTCAGCCCAAGTTTCAGTTTCTGTGAATGGTAAAGTAAATGTTACAGCATACAAAAACAATTTAGACAAGAATATGCCTGCAACTTTGTGTCAACAGTTTAGGGAGGACCTTTACCTGTTCCAGCAACTGTATCATACCAGAATCTTTCGGGATGAACCCCACGAATGCTCTTTAGACTGACTGGGTACATATTGTATTTTGTGGATTGTATATTGTACATTGTACAATGTCTGTATTTACTGTGTATAATGTGGACTGTCAGTCAGTTTTGTGTGTACTGTACTAGAGTGACACAAATTGCAGAAACCAAATTCCTTGTGCATGTCAACGTACTTGGCCAACAAACCTGCTTCTGATTCTGATTCACATAGACACACTCCAAAATCTTGTGGAAAGCCTTTACAGAAGAGTGCTGCCACGAAGGGAGGCAATTCTATGCTAATTCTATGCTAATGTCTATGATTTTGGACAGGGATGTCCAACAAGCTCATATGGGAGTGATGGTGTCTACGTAAATATATGCAGAAGCTCACTGGACACAAAACATTACTAATGACATATAATACCTCCACAGGGCTGAATAATACCTGGAACTCAATTTGCCATGGACTGCACAAGTTTCTGCATGTAGGTGACATCAATGTTCAACCACTCTTGAATAGCAGTTAGGCCAGATTTGGTGGATGCCTTCCCTGGCACAATTCTGAGGAAAATTTCCTGTAGACTGGGATTTTAGCCACTGCTGGTAGACCCGTATGACCGTACGCTTCCATGCACCTGCAGATTCAGCTACTTCCTCCACACTATGGTCTTTGGCATGCCCAAATGCAGTCACTCCTTTTAGCCAATCATTAACATCTACTTTGGATCCATTTTCCACACATGGTACGAGACACTCACTGCACTGTACCACCTCTTCTCAATCTATGGATCCCGTCACTCACAGCACATATTAATAGCCCCATCATCCTCGTGCAGTACCATCTGCAGGAGCCTGAAGATACTACCACCTTAAACACGCAAGGTGACTCATTTTTTGTCCGGCAAGGCTAGCTGGCAAGTTTTATGTAGGTCAGCTCTTGGTTGGAGATGTGACAGATTATGATGGGACTGAATATTTGCCATGACATGTGGTATATGATTTACAGTAGAGAATGCTGCCTTTTTGAACACTTCTACATACACACTAAAGCTCCGAGCTCTTTGATAAAAGGTTTTGCTCAATATCTGCTGAAGCGCACAGAAAGCCACTGTTTTTCAGCTGAGTCAGAGACACTATGCAGCTTCCACTCCGAGAAAGGCTTGCTATTATTACTGTACCAACTCAATAAACGTTCTACTTTCAAGCATATTTGTTCTCTAGCTTCAGTCTCGTCTCAGAAAGCTTCATGCTTGAAGGGTTTTAAATGACATATTAAGATTAATTGTGATGTTGTGGTCTTATTTGTGGGCGTGGCCATCACACACTGTTTAGCCCAACCTCCCCCAAAACCAACCAACCATGAGGCATGAAGAATTCATACACCTGGTAATTTAGAATTCCATTTTTGAGACAAAGCCAAAAAAGATTTAAACAGTGTGGGGAAAACTGTGACACTCTCCTCGGAGCTGCGAAAGAGAAATAAAGAAAGAGAGAGAGACAGAGAGACAGAGAGAGAGAGAGAGAGGGAAAAAAGATTTTCCCGGGCCCTGGATTTGCAATGGCATCCTGTGTTCTTGGATGTGCCGTTGCCAAGGCAACAGTAACTTGGTGACCTCGTTATTTCAGCCTAATCCAGCGCTGAAATTATGGTTGCTCCACCCTTTTGCCTGGCTGCCCTGATAACATAATCATTGCAAATGAGGCAGGGGAGGGAGAGAGAGACAGAGAGACAGAGAGAAAGAGAGAGAGAGAGAGAGAGAGAGACTGGAAAAGGAAGACTAGAGAGATGGGGGGAGGAGTAATGAGAATGAGTACAGAGGGACCATCTCTGTTGTGAAGGAATAAATGAGGAATTAAAACTTGGAAACTAAACTACAGGGGTGCGTCCCAATTGCACACTTAATACTAACACTAACTAGGGTTTGGGTATGTAGTATGTAGTGCAGTTATGAATGTCAAAGTTGAGTATACTCAGAAATCCACAGTGCACACTTAGAACCAATTGATTTTTGAGTACAGCAGTGACGGAAACTGTTGCCCCACAATGCAATGGGAAACAGAAAGGGAGGAGTTACTTTTCACATCTGGAAAGTTTTGAAAAAATGGCAGATGGTGATGTGACAGTGACCAGAAATGCAGTGTAAATGTGAATTTAACACCCCGCCTCCTCCAAAAAAACAGCCTATAGCAGTCTTGAGAGCCCAGCTTGGTATGACGTAAACTTCGTCACTTCCTGTTAGTAGGGCATTATGTAGTATGCTAATACTGTTTGTACTAGCCTGGCAAACCCATACTATTAAGATTGGTACAGAGTATATACTGTTTAGTATTAGTGTGTAGTACACAAATGAGAAGCAGTCCAGAGTTTGGGCTTGCATTAAAGATCATTTATGCCACCTGTGCCAATTGTAGTTAACAATTATGACAACTTACATTAACAGCAACTTGTAATTAATAGGTCATAGCTAGTAAACATTATTTGCTAACAGATGGAGAACACAACTATTGGATAAAACAATGCAATGGCAAGTCTTCAGACCATTTTCATTTGGTGAATGTCATTATTAGCCTTATGGTACTCATCATAGCCAGTCTTTTACACTGTACAAAACTGGACTGAACAGTTAAGACTATAACTAGCAATATTGTCTATAATATTCCTGTTTCTTGTTTCTAATATGTGTTCCAGTGTTTACTTGGGATGTTTGGCAATTTTAACAGACCTTTACGAAAGCAGTGTCTAAAAGTGCTTTGGGACTTTGGGAAAGTCTTCACATAAATCAGGTGAGCGGTGTAGGAATTACAACCATTTTCATGCACAGCCACCATATTTAGTAACATTAACAGAAATTAAATTGTTAGCTTTAATGTAAATTCTTTGTAGTTGACTGCTTAACCCATAGACACCACCAGATTTTAGGTTTTGGCCTTTAGTACTATAGCCACTCATCTTTTGTCTGCTTTTGTCAGCAGTCACATCATCACTAATCACAACAAGAACCAATTTCATTGGCAGTCATACATGCCCACACAATAACACTACCTCCACCATGCTTCACAGAAGAGGTGGTGTGCTTTAAAGCATGAACAGTTCCCTTCTTCCTGCTCTTCTCTTCTTCTTCTTCTCTGTTTTTTGGTGTGTCTGAGCTCACTTGTGTATTCTTTCTTTTTAAGAATGGACTAAATAGTTGATTTGGCCACACTTGAGAGCTTTTTTTTATTGAGAGCTAACAGCAAAAGACACCAAATGCAAATGCACATTTGGAATTATCTGCTTTAATTGTAGGTGACATTATAAGGAACATAACTGAAATAGCCAACTGTCCAGTAACTTCCATGTGTAATGCCAGTGAACTTTATGGAAACTACAAGCTATGGAGCCTAAAGGTATGAAGTCTCACTCTGCTCTAGTGGGACAAAAAGGGATATTACAGTACACGTCCAATGTTAAGGACAGCTACTGCTGTGGAACGAACAGACTGGACTCCAGGCATAAGTGACCTTGAGGAACTGAGCTGTCACTGGACAGGCTTCAGACCAAACCCTGTGCAACATGCTGAGGGCTGTTAAAATGGCAAGCAGGCTTTCAACAGTGAATGTGTATAACTCACTATATGGCACAGGGCTGTATGTGAACCATCAGGACGTGAGAAGTGACCATCACGACGTATAGAGGGCAGACACAGATGGCCCCCTGAATAGCAGCAATCAGTGAAGAGGGAGAAACCTTCTTTCTGATACTTGGTCATTTCAGTGAATAGATTCAGAACTGAGGCTAGCTACAGTCTCAGTGAAGGAGAGCAACCATGCCACAAGAAAACTCTATATTTTTTTAATTTATCTTGTCTATAATATTTAAATATGTGTAAAAAAAATGTATTTACATATTAAATATTGGCACATTGAAATGTTCTCCATATACCTTGCCATTCCCATTGTCAAAATCTTTCATATTTGTATTTGTGTACATCAGCTTAAAATGCCAACAGCTTTTATTTTATTACGTTTAATATATTCAGTTCTGCTCCAGAGAGAGCTACAGTGTAATCATGTTACAGAGGAAGGTGAAGCATCTTGCCTAAAGACTCATTGGTGTCCTTGTTGTTCCAATGTGGCAAATATGTTTTAGATGAGTAGTACATCATACGCTATGTTGCCAAAAGTATTCACTCACCCATCCAAATAATTCAATTCAGGTGATCCAATCACTTCTATGCACCTAGGCATGCAGACTGCTTCTACAGACATTAGTGAGAGAATGGGTCGCTCTCAGGAGCTCAGCTCAGCTCAGAATTCCAGCATGGTACCGTGATAGGATGCCACCTGTGCAACAAGTCCAGTCATGAAATTTCCTCACTACTAAATATTCCACAGTCAACTGTCAGTGGGATTATAACAAAGTGGATGCAATTGGGAACGACAGCAACACAGCCACAAAATGGTAGGCCATGTATAAAAAACGACAGAGCAGGGTCAGCGGATGCTCAGGCATGCAGTGTGTAGAGGCCGCCAACTTTCTGCGGGGTCAATCACTACAGACCTCCAAACTTCATGTGGTCTTCAGATCAGCTCAAGAAGAGCGCATGGAGAGCTTCATGAGATGGGTTTCCATGGCCAAGCAGTTGCATCCAAGCCTTACATCACCAAGCACAATGCAAAGCGTCAAATGCAGTGGTGTAAAGTGCCGTCACTGCACTCTAGAGCAGTGGAGATGTGTTCTCTGGAGAGACGAATCAGGCTTCTCCGTCTGGCAATCCGATGGACGAGTCTGGGTTTGGCAGTTACCAGGAGAACAGTACTTGTCTGACTGCATTGTGCCGAGTGTAAAGTTTGGTGGAGGGGGGATTATGGTGTAGGGTTGTTTGTCAGGAATTGGGCTCGGCCCCTTAGTTCCAGTGAAAGGAACTCTTAATGCTTCAGCAGACCAAGAGATTTTGGACAATTTCATACTCCCAACTTTGTGGGAACAGTTTGGCTGAAGTGTCATCTTCAGTGATGAGTCCCACTTTTGTCTTGGTGGAGATGTCCAATGAATCCGTGTTTTGTTATCACGTGTCACATGTCCAGAAGGCCTGGTGTCACTCCACCTCCACCCCTACTGCAATATCTGCAGGAACTGTGTAAGAATATTCAAGCTGCATGGGATGGATTATCACAGGACACCATTAAGAACCTTTACAACTCCATGGCGAGACGCATGCATGTTGCATTAGCAAACATGGCGGCCCAATGCCATACTGAAAGAAACTACTTTTGTGTGTGTAGCTCAATAAATATTGCCCATATCAGTCTAACTTTATCATGATTTATTGTTCCTGGTAACCTTTATCTTCCTTCCCAATAGCACTGCAATCCCACACTAGGGTGTAACTAGTTTTTTGACGATGAGTGTATAACAATCGGAGCGTAAAATCCTCTGGAAAACGTATGATTGGCCAGAAATGAATTCTACAGCCAGATAATGAATTTAAAAACACTGCTGAGAAGATTAAGATGTACTTATCACACAAAGAAGCTGCTGGTGTTCCCAGAACAGTGAACTGGTGGGTACATTAAGTGAGAGCCTGGACATCATCCTCACTTAAAGTGTTTGGGATTATTTGGATTGTGAGAAAAATAAATGTGCAACTTCTAAGACTGAACTTTAACAGTGTTGGAAATATATCCCTGCAGATGTCTGTCAAAATCACTTCAGTGAACTCGCTTTTATTGAATGTAGCAGCAGGGGAGAACCTCCGTCATTGCTGTGCATTCCCCCTGGGCAGCATTCTGTTCCTCAGAGCACCCCAGTGGAGGGACTGAGGGCTGCATCCTCCTACTGAGTGCTCATGTACGCCGAAGCCCAAACTCTTTGCCTCGGCCAACCATGCTACTGGTGCTTGCTTAAAACGTCCCTGGAAGGTCCCTGGCAACCACGGCAGGCTGGCAAGCAGCTCCAGGCATCTTTGCTGCTGCCTGGGCTCTGCTAACAAGCCTAGTCACACTTCCGCATCCATCATCATCACCACTGATCTTTGCTGTGGTGCTTCGTCTTCTTCTGGAGTCCTCAGCCAGGCCTGGTCATCTCCACCATTTCACCTTTGAGTTTGTGGCAGCACCTTACCTCACCAGGCCACTGGCGAATGCTGTCTAATTGAACACACCAGCAGGGGAGAACTGCTGCCAGAGCTGCTAAAAGAGCTGAGATAGCAGGTAGGTCACTTCCAGTCATACACTGTCGGTAGACAGCCCAACTACCCCAAAAATGTCTCTCCTACCACAACTGCAGCCGCTCCAAAAAGCCTCTGTGTGTGGGAGTTGTGCATGGCCATGCCTCCAATGTGAGACAACAGTAGACATGGGATTCCTGACATGGTATTATATGCACATACATGACATACCAAAAGGCATGGGACAGCAGTATGGAAATTGATTATGAAGTGGCGTTACGTCAGGAGTTGACCTGAGGTGTTATCTTATGAGTGAGATTGTACACTGGCCAGCATGCTCATGGCATGATAGTGGAATGCCTCGATTAGGCTCATGTCCTGTCTGGTGAACATTTGGGCCACACCATTTGTCTGAACTCTTTAGAATGCTCTTTGAACTCTGGGCCTGATGGCATGGTGCTTTATCCTGCAGGAATGTCCCATCATTGTGGGGGTACATGAAATCCATGCAGGGTTGCAATGGTCACCAAACAGTGAAAAGTAGAGGGCACCAATGACATGTTTAGGTGGACCTGTGGACCCAACCCATGCCATGAGAACATCCCACACCAATGTGGAGCCACCACCAGCCCTCACAGTGCCTTGTTGACATCTGGGGTCCATTTCTTCGTGGGGTCTGTGCCACACACAAACCCTACCATCAGTCTGAAACAGTTGGTACCATGACTAATTGGACCATGCCACATGTTGCTAGTCTTATAGGGTCCAGTTAGCAACCTCATAAGCAACACCATGAGGCGCTGTGTCCAGTGTGGTGGTGTTAACAGAGGCACTTTGGTGGGTTTTCTGCTACCAAATCCCATGGAAGCTAAAGAACACTGTACTGACCTGCGGGATATGCATGTGGGGCCTCCTGCACTGAATGTGGATGTGATTTTTACCAGAGTTACTTGTCTTACGAGTCCGCTGTCCACTGTGGGTGGTAATGCTTTCTTTGACATTTTCCTGGTACACACATGACACTGTGGATCAAGAAATGCCCGTAAAATTCAGGAAATGGAATGTACCATTTGTCCGGCACCTACTATCATACTCATAATAGATAACACCATACAGCTTATACAGGGTATGGGCAGTCCCAAGCTGTCCCCTGAGATAATACCACTTCATATTCAGTTGTATATCCTTATTTTACTGTAATTTTTCTTACTGTACAAACATTTAACACCTGATTTATTAATAGCAACAATGCAATGAAAGTGAAGTACACACTGATACTAACTAATCTTGGCACTTGACCTACAGGCACTATCTACATCCATAGAGAGATAGCTATTTGTAGTGCACACAGGGATCTAGCTAGCTAGCTGTAAGGTATGCTTGCTAGCAATAACATTATGCAGAAATCTGAGGCATGAAATCGGTTAGCTTCAGAAGGTAATGGACATCAGTCAAAACACCAATGCAAGA
Source organism: Semaprochilodus insignis (assembly GCA_034552555.1). Taxonomy (NCBI): domain Eukaryota; kingdom Metazoa; phylum Chordata; class Actinopteri; order Characiformes; family Prochilodontidae; genus Semaprochilodus; species Semaprochilodus insignis. Next base: position 19,519,266 of record CM067485.1, on the reverse strand, counting down.
CCATTTTTCCAAGCAGAAGAATGGAATCGGTTTGCATTTCCAATCAGTAATGAGTTAGCAACATTTCCACCGTACAGAAAAACCAGTCATAACACAAAAGTGTGATTGACACACACGCTTTCAATGGACACTTTAGTCAAGCTCATACTGGTGGTGTTAATGCATCAGAGCCCTTTATAAGTAAGCTGAATACAGAAGCCTCAGTGTGTGGGAAGCAAAGGTAGCTAATCTCAGAGTTAACAACAGCCGTGTGGTACAGGTGGTGTCTAACCGCCTCTGCTGATCTGCATCTTACGCCGACATGATCTCTCTTTGAGTTTGTGAAATGCAGGCAGATATTTGATGAAAGCATTCCTGATGTTTACTTCCTTCAGGTCCTCTTTTCACTTGTCGATGTTGGGTTAATGTTGCTGTTGGCACTGTACTCTTGATTTTTATTTATTTTCTTGGCAAGGTCTTTTTATCAAAAGGGAAGACAGCTCTATTGACCCTAGTGATGAACTAAAGGTTAAATAAACAAACTGAAAATAAACAGAACAAATTTCAGTGGTAGCCAGCCACTCATCGACCGCAGGGGCTGTCTAGGCAACCTGCAGGAACAGTAGACTAAAGGTGTTTATTATCAAAGGTGAGTCAGCAGCGTTATGGTGGGGAGTCGGGGGTGAGTCCCACATAGCTGCAACACTTGAGTTCCCTTAACTTCCAATTTGTTTGGAGGGACTAAGGATTTTCAAGGTCGGGGACAAATGAAGCTCTGAAATAGACGTTTAGGAGGTCATGGTGAATGTGACCACTGGGTGGATCAAATCAAAACAGTTGTTTGCATTCAGGTGGTTGTCAGCAACTGGTAAATATATTGAATTAACAATAATGTAAATCCACTGGAAAAGAACAATGACTTGAAATGGACTACTGGACCAAGTTTGATCTACTGATCACAAGGATGGTGTGGTGATACACACTCCTAACTCCTACTCTTGGGTTTACCACCTGAATTTCTGACTAAGAAATTCCAGAGGTAACAAATTTAAACCTTTCCTCAATCATGGCTTTTGTCACTGGCTGATGGAATGGAGGCCCCGTCCCCAAGACGACACCAACTACACCAGTAATACACAAATGTTAAGTTATTTCCAGTCTCAAGTCTCAAGTTAAGAGTTAGGTATCACTGTTCAGTACATTATCTGACATTACGTTATGTTACATTTATCACTGTCTTGTAGTAAAATCAGAAATTCCAAAGTTTACAGGTACCATCCAGAACACCACATTACACCCGTTAGGGATGGACCATCTATATCCATGATCGAGGAAAGCTTCAAAACGTCTGAAAATTGGAGGAATGACAAATGAAGTAATACTACATTTGGACAGATCTCTTGTATACATAAACTAGTAAACCCTGTACGAGTTCCATATTACCTTAGTGTACCAGGTGCCCAACTCTTGGGCAACAGCCACCAGAGAGGGCAAGAAGAAATGACAGGCATAAGGATAACACCTTTGTTTGTATATCTCTTCTGTTTGCCTACGTCCTCCTCCCATTGTTGCTTGTGGCTGTTGTCAGTGCTGAGGGTCAGATGCCTGAGGATCGGGTACCAAAGGGTCAGGTGCCAAAGGGCCAGGTGCCAAAGGGCCAAGTGCCTGAGGGTCGGGTGCCTGAGGGTCACGTGACTGAGGGTCGGGTGCCTGAGGGTCAGGTGCCTGAGGGTTGGGTTCTTGAAGGTCAGATGCCTGAAGGTTGGGTGCTTGAGGGTTGGGCTCCTGGCATAATATCCATGGGTGTATTTTTTACTTTTATCCATTGCCAAAATGAAAGTAAAACTGACTGAACAAAGGTCAAATCCTGCTGGTGTAGGTTCAGACCAAGTTTCTGTCTTATCTTTCAACAATGCACACACTAAAACCATGGGAGAACTAAAAGTGCCCCTTTGTGGAGGATCTTTAGCCTATATTATAATATTACTAAGTGTACATATGATTTAATTCAGTACACATTGAATTTCTCTTTGCTTTTTTTGTGTTTGTGGTTTGCTGGTTTGTGTTACTGTAATGTTGTACATTCTTTTTTTGATAAATGAATGAAATTTTAATTTATAATAATAATATTTACAATAAATATAAAAAGGAACAGCAAAAAAAAAAAAAATAGAATTTTAAATATTTTATATATGTATAATATATTTATTACAGCCTAACTATTGACCCTATTGAGTCTGATTCCCAGCTATGTCCAAGACAGCATAAATGGCCTCTCTCTGGGCCGCCTTCCCTCTCCACATTAGTCAATGCAATGCTAGCCAATGTGGGCGTCTGGTATAACAAAATTGCTTAAATGATGGCAATAACGTTACAGTTGCAGCAATCTGAAAAGACGTATAGGCACTTGACTCAGAGAAAGTTCATGCTAGCATGTAAAATAATCTTAAAGTTCTCATTTTTGCTTTAAGTAATTTTTGTCAGTCAGATGTTCATACTATATCAGCAGATAATTCAACTTGTTTCACACAGTGAAAATTATCTTACCTTATCTTAAAACAATTGGGCTTACTAAAATCACAAGTTAAACATTTCTAAAAAATAAGAGAAATCATCTTAAAATGAGCATACTACAATCTCAGAATGAGAATTTTAAGATGTATTAACTAGAAATAAGATCATTTTACTTGCCAGGGTATCATTTTTGCAGTGCAGCTGCATTCTGATTGGCTATCTGCACTGCCACAAATACAAACCTGAATGAAAACTTGAAATACAAATACAGTGAATCGTTTTGTACCGGTGAATATGTGTTGTTCCAGCCAAGTTCAGCCTAGCGAAAAGCAGTATCAGCTCAGTGTTTCCCGAGGCACTGTTTATGTCGTGACTCTGTTTTAAGAATGCCTTCTATTCATCATGCCAAGTAGCAAGCTTGTGATTTTGTTCTGCATGTCAGTTGCATTTCCTTTTCTTACAGTAGTAGGCAGTTCTTGGCCAAAAGTTGAAAAAGTTGGGTAAAAAAGAGAAAACAAGAATCTGAGAAACTCTAAAATATTCTTAAATATCTTTAAAGGGCTATAAAATACCTAATCCACACAACTGATAGTTACAATGTTGTGACATAATATTCAAAATGTACAAGGACCGTCTGACTGCATTAGAGGTGTTAATAAAAGTGCTTTTGAGCTAGCTATTCCCTGCTGCCTGAACAAATCCGTGCATCTGCAAAATGATAACTTATACAAAGGAAATAAAAACATACTGTACATTTAATCTAAAGTCAATAGAACTAGACTTTTTTCATTTTGAATCATTTCTTTTCTTCCATTTATCATGAAATTTATACACAAATTAAAGGTCAACATCTTCAAGTTCTGCCAAAAACTGAAAACGACAAAAATGGAGGTACAAGGTTTTTCCATCATATAGCATTAAGTTAGAAGCGAAGCCTCTAGGGAACCATCCAATCACCAAAGGCACGGTTGAGAAGTTCTATGAATCTAGACATAGCAACAATTTCCCCATCTGTTTCTTAGGCAAGAGCATAGCAGAAAGAGTGAACCAGGCCGTTCCGCAGCAGTCCGTTTGATCTGAGAGGGCTAAGTGTTTAAAATGAAGTGCTGTCACAACCTTACTTGTTTCATTGTACTATGATGAATAAACCCCTGCTGACCAGCCCTGTCATGCTGCCCCATATCTTCAGTTTCATGTATGCAAAACATTCAGACACACATGCAGAGGAACAGACAGCTGAAGCGTCTTAATAACTAATTGGCAGATCGGGTTTTATTCGACTGCCTAAAAGGCAACAATGCACGTTTAAAAAATGGATCGCTTTGATATAAATACGGGGGCTAATATCAAACCTTCAGTCATGCCTCTTCAATAATTCGCCAAATTTGCATATCGTTATCTGCATATCTCATTACCTCTGACTGAGGCCCACTTGCATATTCAAAAATATCATTAGACTTATATCCCATCGCATAAATTAACATACATAACAGAGGACCATAGCCTTTAAAGTCGTGGATCCAGAAAATGTCGATGTTTAACGTGTAGATTGTAAAGCATTTGTGCATTTAGCGTTGATGTGATGCACTTTAAAATGGGCTAATATGGATTAAATACTCAGTGATAATGATGTACTAATATTTCAGTATTGTTGGGTTCATATTAATTTTACATACAATATTATGGGTGATTGCTATGAAAGTGCACTACAAATATCAAATAATAATAATAGTTTTATTTATTTATTTATTTATTCATTTATGCATATTAAACTGTGCTATATGTTGCAGTATATATATATATATATATATATATATGCATGCTATATGTACATATGCTATCTCTCTCTTTCTTTCTGTCTCTCTATTTATATAGTACCTATATATATATATATATATATATATATATATATATATATATATATATATATATATATATATATATATATATGGTAAGTATGATTT
>CM067485.1:19451971-19499929 GCA_034552555.1 Semaprochilodus insignis | reverse complement strand
AATCTTATTTATTATTATTTTAGGCTTATTTGTTGATAACAGTATCATAACAATAAAAAAGTTTTTTTGTACGGTTCTAGCAGGCAAACTTTTTCATTTTATACTGTTTATTTAAAGGAGCTATATGTAAGATGATGTAATCGATATGTACTATTTTTAAACCATTTCAAAATGAACTAAATTTATCCACAGAATGTGAAGAAATAACAGTTCGACATTGTGTCAAAGACGTGTATCTGTGTATCTTGCTGCAGCTAGCCCCTCCCATCTCGTAATACCACTTTGTGTCGGAAAAGAGTGGTGTAGCATCCAGTATGCCTTCAGTCCTCACATGAGCGGATGGTGGGATGAAGTGAGGAGGAAGGAGGTGGGACTGTGTGGAGTATGAATTTGATAGATCATACATATCTAGATCATACATATTGCTCCTTTAATGTAGCTTTTAAAGGCATTAAGCACTTTGGATGTCTGGTTCTTATCACTGGTGAACCATCCTAGAACCATCCGTGAGTTTCTCTAGGTTGGAGCAGTTCACATCAAACCTCTCTGTTTATATCTTTTATTTGGAAAAACTGGTGGAATTCCCCTCGACAATCTACAAAATCCACTCCTGCATCAGTTTAGTCGCTTCAACACGTTCATGTGATCTGAATCTAGGGATAATAGTATAACATTATACTGTCTTAAGGAACATTTCCTTTCAAGAACTTCAAAACTGTGGCTCTAGTCGTATGCACTGAAAATGATGAGTCTATGATTGATAACATCTGACCAGAGAAAACCAGAATCATGTTTGAAATAGTCTGATATAATCTGCTGTCATTTGCAGATTAACCTGGACAGCTGCTTCCACTTCTGCGGCCCATAGTAGCAGTCTGGAAGAACATCACTGCCACCTTGTGGCCACTATTGGCAATTATACTTCTTCAGCCAATCAATGTGGCTATTTCTCCCTTTGTCGCAAACATCTTGCCTAATTGGCCAATCCTATAAATTCATAACGAGCATATAAATACAAAGGAGCCAAGAGCAACAGCACTGTGAAAAAATGTAAGGTAATTGTTTAAAAATACTTTTCAGGGCAGTAAATGACATTTTGTGAGATGATTGGAAGAACATCGGTTCCACTCAACCAGAAGCGCATTTCATTTAAATTAAAGCACTGCTTGGTCCAACCATGAAATCACAATTTATTGTATTCATTTCAAATTTTCTATGTGTTGATTACCATGGTCAGTCATTTTCGACTTGGTAAAAGACCAGAAATCTGGTTGGTTTGAAACATGCTAACATTATAAGCCAAAGGACAGGTGTTGAATTATTAATAGCTGAATTCATAGTGCTAATAGCTGAATTAGCACCTTGTAATGTTGGCTTCTATTGTCAATAATATTTTACACAACAGTTTTCTCTGGTCTTTCCTAATGACAGGGCATTTATTGTACATAGCGAGGATGATGCAACAGATCAGAAGTAGGTTAAAAATGCTGGAAATATTCCTTTAATATTGTTGTGTATTTATTCATATGTGTATTCTAGTGTTTTCTTACTGCCAAGATAAACAGCCTACTCCTAATCTACTCATATCACCATGCACTGACACTTTGTCTCTATACTGCACATATTGCACATGTATGAACATTTCTATTAATATACCATCTCTGTCCAAAGAAAAACAATGTCTCCAAAATGGCAGTTTTACAGGAGAGGGCAAAAACCTCATTAACCTTTATGTAAGTCAATGGAACCAGACTATTTAACCAAGTGATTTTGGGCCATTTCTGTTGGTCCATTCATCACAAACTTTCCACACAGTGTAAATGGCAGCTGCTGTGTTCAAATGATGAATAAAAGTAAAACACTTCATAGTTGTTTTATTATTATATTCTTGTTATATTCTTGTTATATACGCTTCCTTCTATTCATGCATCTGTACAATATTATGTGGTTATACTGTACTATTGTTTTGCTTCTCATTGTTCTTACATTTCTTAGTACTTTAAGAATCTATCTATCTATCTATCTATCTATCTATCTATCTATCTATCTATCTATGGCATTTGCACAGTACTGTATCAGTGGGCAGTGTTAAACTCTCAGATTGGCTTTGATAGCTGTTGTGCACTCACTCGGCTATGTACTCCAGCGGTGTCCAAGTGCTGAAGTCTGCGTCAGGCATGAATTTCCTGTTCATCGGCGTATCCAAGGTAACCCTGGAATATGACGTCATAAGGGGGTTATCTGGGAAAAGCTCTGGAAGAGCGGAGCTGCCTGAGGCAGAGCCATCAGACTAGCCTGCCCTTTCAGTGCTACAGCAAATACATGCAGCAACAGCAAAGACTCTGCTGGAAAATGTGTGCCATGCACCTGGACAAGAATACAGATGAGAAGGAATGTCTCCTCACAGGCTGCGTCCAAAACCACATACTGCTGTAGTCCACATACTACACTAACGAATGGACCTCTATTGGTGGCAGTTTACAGTGTGCTGGTAGATTACAGTGTGTCCTACAGTGTCAGAACCTACCTAATGAAGTCTATTGGAGGCACACTGGCTGACTGAACCAATGTTTGTATACATAAACTGGCACTATTTGTTGGCTACATTAGCCTTGTAGTTCTAGTGTAAAACTCAAGAAGCAAATACTGGACACAAACAGTTCATGAACCACATTTTTAGTAAGCAGAAAACAGTGTAAGTGAATTGTTTAGATGTTTTTCGCTGTAAGCTTGTTGATATACAGTATGTCCAAAATGTGGTACGCAGAATTTACTTCAAAATACATCTTTTCTGAAATGTCTAGTCTATTGTTTTTGAAATTAGTGTTTTCAATAAAGCTGCTAAAAACAAACACTGTCAAAAAGCATTTAATTCAGCACCAACAAATTCAGCTACTCTAAAATGTGGTTTCACTCTCCTCAGCTATTCTCCTCTTTCCGCTATTGGAAAGGTGCAGAGTCATGCAGTCTATAGTAAACAGATGTTGGTCCAGATCAGTAACAGCTGCAATGCTGACTCATCGTGAAACTTGGTAAAAAGACATACTACTATAATGCACTTACTACACTAATGAATGGACCTCTATTGGTGGGGGACTGTTTTTGGCATACTATGTAGTATGGTAGTATGCAGCTTTGGACGCAGTCAAGAGGAGATCAATCAAGGAAGACGTACATGGAGAAAATACTGAGGCACTGAAGTACTGAATGAGGATACACATTTAAAGTCCCAGAGAACAAGAAATCTGGAATGTATTTGTCAGATAATGGTGCTCAGTGTGCCAGTTGTGATGTGTGACAGTGATTTCCAGGCCAAGTGCATGCTAAGTTTGTACAACCCTGGCCAAAGGCATATTTAGTTGATTTTCCAAGTCTAAACATCCTCTACAGAGAACACACCTTTATAGTCTGTGCACAATTGTACTGCACAATTCCTATTTCTATAAAACATAAAATATACATATGTTTACTTTTTTCTCTACATTTGAAATTCAGCAAATAAACAGTAATCGTGTATTGACATCTGTGGAAGTGTGTTCGCCGCAGAGAATGTGTTAACTTACTTTCACAAAGAAAATCAACAACTACATGTAATTTAAACAGTGATGTTCAAACATCTGCCTAAACTGTTGCCAAACTAGTTTAATGAACAGGGCCACCCATGTTCATGGATGGGTTAAATGTGGTAGACAAATTCCTCTGTGTGGAAGCACAACTGGCAAATGGCTCTAAATTCTATTTCTAATTCCGGGATTTGATTCCCTGTTCAGGAAAGAACCAAGAGTCCTCCTACTAGTACAGTAGCTACTGTTGTAAAATGTTCTTGATCTTGGTTGGTTCTTGTTACTCAAGATGACGAGGAACCATCATCATCATTTGTTGAAGCTGGATGGGTGGGAAAAGTCACATAAGACTTGTGATCGCCGATGCTTACGTGAGCTGTACACCAGGTAAGGAGCACACCGTTTTGAAAGGGGAAAATTTTGGCAAAATCCATTGGTCGTTTATTGGACACTGGATTGTCATTGATAGAAAACCCTTGCTTTGTTTTTATTAGTTGCCCACAAGTGCAAGATTAACCCAGTTAGAAAGGTTCCCTAGGGCTCTAAATCAATCAATCAAGATAAATGTACACTGTTCAGATATACCATTATCTACAAAAACAATGAAAGTAAATTATTAATAACCAGTAATATTATTTGCTTATCTTAATAACAGTAAGAATCAAATTGTGCAACATGTAGGCCCAAATTCAGTTTATTTGCAATTCTTCTGAAGGTCCCCCCAATCTAGGTGTTATTACAGTGCTTATTAAGGTCAACCATTACACATGGTCCTGCACCCCTGACAGCTATTATGAAGACTTGTGTCTATTTTTATTGATTACAGTGTGTCCTACAGTGTCAGAACCCACCCAACAAAGTCTATTTGTGGCACATTGGCTAACTAAACCAATGTTGGTATACAGAAGCTGCCATTATTTGTTAGCTACACTAGCCTTTTGCTCTGGTGTAAAACTTAATGGGCAAATTGGACACAAACAAAGTTTATGAATTATTTGTGGTATGCAGAAAATAGTGTAAATTAAATGTTTAGATTTTTTGTTCTATTATTTTTTTGTTTGTTTGTTTTAAGCTTGTTAATATACAGTATATCTGATACGTGGTATACAGCATTTATTTCAATCAGACATATTTTCTGAAACATACACTGACAAAACGCATTTAATTCAGCACCAACAAATTCAGCTACTCTAAAATGTGGTTTCAGTCTCCTTCCGGGACCTGCCGCTATAGGAAAAATGCAGAGTCATGCAGTCTACGGTAAACAGATGTTGGTCCAGATCAATAACAGCTGCAATGCTGACTCTTCGTGAAACCTGGTAAAAGACTTACGGTAGGATGGCCACAGCCACGGCTCCAGCAGGAAGCCCACTGTCCTCTCCAGACAGACTCTGACACAGCTGATGCACTGCAGCCTTGGCCATGCCATAGCCCACCATACCTATAGAGACAAAGAGAGAGAAAGTAAGACACTCATTTACTCTACGCTTCAATGGAAACAAACCATCGTAGCACTGGTGATATTAAAACTGGCCTGTGCCTGGTGAGCCAACACAGTCGCCTTCCCCAGTGTCAGTTTCAACTCATTTAACATCGCTTTACAAAACAGCATATTCACAGACTGATTTATGTCATATGATCCATAGCAAGACACTGGCACTTTACATAACTAGCCCTGGGATTTTTTTGTCCAGGCAGCCCACCACAACCAGCCAGTCACCACCAACCAGTCCTCCATCCTTGCAGTCCCCTTAAATATGAAGGCCTTCTGTACTAATCACCTAAACCACTACAAAGCTGAGTAGCAAGTCCCATGAACAAGTGTACCAGTGCAAGTACACCACCATATCTGGCTGAAAACCAACACAGGGCAACTTTATTGGGTGTCATTGGATAATAAAGAAAATGTTTCTTCCTATAGGTTAATACACTCCTCGTCAAAAGAATAGTTATACCCAGAAGGAGGTGTGGGATTGCAGTGCTATTGGGAAGGAAGATAAAGGTTACCAGGTACAATAAATGATGATACATTTAGACTGATATGGGCAATATTTATTGAGCTACACATACAGAAGTAGTGTCTCTCAGTATGGCGTCGGGCCACCATATTTGCTAACGCAACATGCCAGACATCTCGGTTAGGGGTTGTAGAGGTTCCTAATGGTGTCCTGTGACAATCTATCCCATGCAGCTTGAATATTCTCACACAGTTCCTGCAGATTGTGCGGTAGGAGTGGAGGTGGAGTGACACCAGGCCTTCTGGGCATGAGACACGTGACAACAAATCGGTTATCTTGACACTGACCACGGTGCTCTACACTTGTTCGCCTCCACCAAGACAAAAGTGAGATTTGCCACTGAAGATGACCCGCTGTCTGGTATAACAGTCTGGTATGACACCATTGCAGCCGTCTGCCAGAATGACTAATGGAGGGCATCACTGCCCGCTGAATGTCTGCAATCATGGCTGTTGGGTCACTCGACACACAAATTTGTCGGTTCTCTTTCTCCATGGTTTGTGTACATCTCCCAGAACCTTCATGTCGCTGGTGCTTGCCTTCTTCTATCCACTGACAGCAAAAGCGTGCTATGGTATTATCTGCATGACCGGTATGGCACGCAATACATCGATAAGGCTATCCCACTTCCCAGAGCCCTACCAAGTGGCACCTCTCCAACTCTTCCAAATGCTTGAACTGCATTCAAACTCTCCTCTGGGACATACTTCACTTGCAAAGCAGTCAGTATGGAAAGCACGCGCAACAGGATGACCTTATATAGTCAGTCAGGTACAGCAATAAGGTCCATCCTTGTTTACATCACACGCACAGCCGAGCATGAAACTTAAATCATTGGCATGTCTCATGATGTCAAACCTACCCACCAAGTTTCATTCCTGTCGGTTGATTCCTTCTGGCTGCAGCTTTTTTCCGATGATGAGTGTGTATTGTAGGCATTTCTGATAAAATGTGCTGCAACTGGCAATCAATCTTGCCCATTGGGCATTAATGCTGTACAGCCTATAAAACACTACAGCTGAGAAACCACTAATCAGACACCTGCTAAAGACAAGGATGTCTCCCAACCAGCAGCTGTTACTCCAATGAAAAGCCCACAGGCGTTTGATGCGGTGTCTTTAGAAGACAATGTAATAAGAATGTAACACTAACAAGCACACGTGCAGATGCTTAGCAGAAATGCACACGCACACCTGAACCTTAACCGGCGGAATCTTCCCGCCATAAACTGCGATAGGAGATTAGGCCTGAACTTTGAATTGCATTCTTACAGGAATAGTTTTTTAGTGAATCTCATTTACACAGTTTTCCTCCATTTACTCCAAAGGTAATCAATCAGCCAAGACATGTTTGGTCCCTGAGGTTTGTACTGCAGGTATGAGGCTAATGTAGCTTATGAACAGCAGATTAGCATGCAAACTGTGTATATCTAAATCATTACACCCTGAACTGTGCTGAGTTGTTGCATAATCGCAGGTAGACTTGCTTATGTGGTTTCTGATACCGCATGGCATACTGTTATCTGTAAGCATGGATAAAGTACAGTCTACTTTTGACTAACCCACATCTGGGGAAGGGGTTAAACTGTGCAAATTTGTCACCAGGCTATGTTGCAAAAGTTAGTGCGCCTTTGGTCAGTGACATGTGAACGCATCCTGTATAGAGAGCACGCTTGTGCACATTTCAATACACAGTAACTGTTTATTTGCATATGGGTATAAAAAGAAAAATATAGAAAAGTATGTTCCAGTATGTTTAACAGAAACTGCACACTAAAATAAGGGAAAAACGCCAGATTTAACTATGCTTAGGGATAAACAAAGGGTTTCCTGTGACTGAAACGTACCTAATAGCAAGTAATACCTCCACAAGCACCAATAACAGTTGTGATTGGATTTGGCATGGACTGGACAAGTTTCTGGATGTAGGTCACATCAACGTTGAGCCACTCTTACATCAAAGAATTGCACGGTTGTGCCAGATTTGGTGGATGCCTTCCCTGGCACAATTCTGAGGAGAATTCCCTGTAGACTGGGATTTCAGCCACTCCCGTATGACCTGCAGATTCAGCTACTTCCTTCACACTGTCACCTTTAGAACACCCAAATGCAGCCCCTCCTTTTAGCCAATCATTACCATCTGCTTTGTGACCCATTTCCCATACATGGAACGAGACATTCCCTGCACTGTAGCACCTCTTCTCAATCTATGAATCCCGTCACTCACACCCCGCAGGTATTTATAGCCCCATCATCCTCGTGAGGCGCCATCTGCAGGGGCCTAAAGTTACTACCACCTTAATGCAAGGTGACAAATTTTTGTCTGGTGAGTTTAAATTCTCGGTAGAGGATGCGTTAAAGGAGCAGTGTGTAAAATCTAATTGTGAGGAACCAACTGAACCCTCTTTTTACCCACTCCTCCCTTTCTGAGATCCTATGGTGGCTGTCAGGTTTTCATGCTTTGCTTGTTTGACAGCAAAGATTCAGCCTCCCATATTTGTCAAAATTTCTTCTGACAACACAAAATAACTGGCCAGTGCCAGTGTTCTCACAGTCTATCTTACCTGGCATGTTAGCATATATAAGCACAGCATAATAACTCAGGGTTTTAAATGTTAATTCAGACTAAGCTTAGTATCCCTACTCCCCTCCCCAGATAGGCTGATCAAGATCATCAGCACCTCCTAATTATTATTTTGTTGCTGGTGACCTTTTCCAATAAAGACATACGCCAACTTCTTGTTCCAATATCTTCATTCCACCTTAAATGGTGCTGCGGTTGCATTCTGGCATCTAATAATGCAAGAAATAATAACTGATGCAACATTCAAGGTGGAACAGGAACAAGAGAAACTGTAACTGCTGCATCAGTTAAGGTGGAACGGGAAAATCTGACTTCAGCATAATACTGGTAGCATTTCTGATAAGGAGATTAAACCTAGCAAAGTATAAGCAGTTATGTAGTGCCACCAAATTTAACCTGCCACTTTAATGTAAAACACCAAAATGTGAAAGACCCAGCCAGTGGGTGGTTTGTCCATTCTGGGCTACTGTAACAACACAGCGGTGCAACATGCCGTCCTCTATTGGAAGACAAGCCGCTTCTATGTAGATACAAGGGCTCATTCTAAGCTAATGAAAACACAGTGATTCATAGTTACAGTTAATTATACACTAATAAAGACAAAAAGTAGTTTTGTGTTCTTTATTCTGTGTCTGTTAATAGAGCAAATTTTACACACTGCTCCTTTAACTTATTTTTACATAGGAAATCAACAAAACAAGCATTTTGATCAGGGGTGTTCAAGCTGTATATCTTCATCCACTCTCCTCTCTGCTTGTTTAGGGCTTCCGCATCTGGATTCAATAACCAGCATCAAGCATCTTTACAAGGGGGTGGGGGGTGACAGACCTTAAAGAAGCAGCATATTTTCTGCAGTGCCAGACAGGCCAAAACCACTTGCAGGGAAGGAGCCAATAAGAATGAGGGGTGGTGTAGCAATTTGTAGTTGTGTGACCCCTGAGTTTCCTTCAAAGACCTTCATTCTGACCTTGGGATTTAAACCCATGACACAGCTGGGTCAGAGTGTGCTCACATGCTCGAGGTACGGCTTAAATTTGCTAGAAGTGTGTTTAAACTTAGCGTGAACTCTCCGAGCCCTGGTAGACTGCAGCTTAACCCGTTAAAAAGCAGGTGACCAGCTGAGTTCATCTATCACTAACATGCTAATGAGAATATTAGAAAAATAAAATAAAATAACCAGTTAATGAAAGATGCATTATCTACTACAGTGCTATTAGAGTATGTAATAGTGATACAGATCATTATTATATCATTATTACTTGACTACTTTTGAACATACTAGCTTAAATATTAGTGTTCAAACTCAGAATTCCTTCCTCGAGATTATTATTCCCTTATAGAATAGCACTGCTATCACTGTCACCATGTAACTCTGTGTCTTCTTTCATTCTTAGTATGATTTTATTATTAGAAATCCAAGTAATGTTTTTTTCATGACAGTGATATGATGATCATAACATCATATCATGAGTGGTTTGTTTTCTTCACTCTGCTAGCTGTTAGTCTACTTATTGCCAAAGAACTTTTACTTATTTTACTTATTTTTTTACTTATTAACTTTTAACTTTTACTTATTATTTTATTGTACTTTTATTCTGTTTTTATAGTTAAAAAAAAAAAAAAAAAAAACATTACATTTTGTCATTGCTTTTAATTGTTGCATTTACATTAGCTTCACTAGTTTCACTAATTTATTTCAAACGTCTCGTATCTCCTCTTTTGCCTTTCTCCTGTTGAGAACCCCCTGCTGTGAAAACAATCCACATCTCTCCAGAAAAAGACAACTGTGCAGCGATATAAAGAGGGCGCAACTGCAGCTTTCTTTATTTTAAAAAAATAAACCAAAGTGTCACAATAAAATCCTAGAGGTGGGTGATATGTCAAAAACTGAATATAATAAATGCTCGATATCTTAATATTAGTATAGTATATTTTTAGTATACTTTTTTTCAGACATCTGTTCACTTGGAGAACTATATTTTGAAAAAAACTGTGATATAATGATTATTATTGAATTTGTACATACTGTGTTGCACTAAACCCAGTTAAATGGAACTAATTTTGCTGTCTTTATAATGAAACATGCAGTACTGACAATACATGTTATTTATCACTATAGCAACGCATGGTAACACTTTACATGAAGTGTTGACTAACTAACATGAAGTAAGACATTAACAGTGGTTACAATGCTTGGCTAATGTTAGGTAAACATCTAACAACTACATGTTTACATATTAAGTAACAGCTGTTACATGTTTACATGTTTAACCATTGTTCATGTATTACTTCATGTTAACTAATGCATTCCTTAATGTTAGTCGGTCAACACCAAATGTTGTTTGCTCACCTTTAAAGACACATTTCCAACAAATGTAACTGAAGAGAAGAAAAATGCAGTGCAAAAATCTGCAAAACAGGCTGAAATGGTGTGTTATGTCTGTGCTATACTGTCAAAAGAGATCTCCATTAGTTGTCACTAGGAAAGGTCAATGTAGCAAAAATATAAGATCATGATACTTGACATTTTCCTGGAACCATGTCCAGTACTGGCATATTTAAAAATGACCATCAAAAATGTATTATCACTATTAATTTATCTACACTTAATCCAATTAAACCGGATTAATTCTGCACTTTGCCATGAAACACGCAACAGGGCAGTGTTCTTTAAGCATCGACGATATCCATTAAAACCGCTCAGAAACGCTTCGCGACATAATCTGCTGTAATTCATCATGATAACCATAAACAGTCAGAATCCCGACATCTATTAAACCATCAGACTTCACCAGCTGCCTGCCCGTAGCAAACAGTCTGCTGATGAGCTGTTGTTGCGTGACTGGCAGGGTGTGCAGCTCCATGCAGCTGTGAGATTTGACAGGCCTGTCAAAAACGTTTGGCAGCCCCCCCCACTAATCTCTTCCCCCCACCTAACGTGTCTTTGAAGAGGACACATCAAACACTCAGAATGGAGATTCCCATCATGTTCTATCAAAGCTACTACTCTTGCCTGCCGGGCATTCCCTGTCTCTATCACTGTCGGACGGGAGAGCGGGTAGATAGAGAGCACAGACACAGAAAACTCCAGAGCAGAGTCCACATGTGCGGCACTAAAACGCTGAGTCATGTCTCCTCCCAGCTGCACAGCCAATCAGGGAGGCTATTTCAGGCTGGTGTGCTGATGAGGAGGTTTTGGTTAGGCTCCAGGCTGCGTGAGGTATTGTTCTTAGAGCATCACATGATGCCTGCTCTAATCGGGGTGTTCAGAGGAGATTTAAAGCCACATGGGTGAGATTTAAGGGGTCCAAGGGCGTCAAATAAGCACCCAAGTAGAAGTAAACTGCTTGTAGAACAGCAGTAGAACGTATTAGTACATCCAGCATCTATCAGCCGAGGAAGCGAGGTTGCCAGGCTCTATTCATCTTGCTTTCCAACTGTGTGACTAAAAATGGAAATGACCTCTGTTCTGATTGGTTGGTATTGTGCCCCATTGAAAGAGAAGTCCAGGCTAATATACTCAGTGTGAATAGGCCGAGTTTTAGAACAAAGCTAAAGCTACACACATCATCAAAATAACAGCTGCACCCAGAAGGAATCAACCGACAGGAATGAAACTTGGTGGGTGGGTTTGACATTGTGAGACATGCAAATGATTCAAGTTTCAGACTCAGCCGTGCATGTAACGTAAGCAAGGACGGTCCTTATCGCTGTACCTGACTGACCCAACAGCCACAACTACGAACATTCAACGAGCAGTGATGCCCTCCATGTGTCATCCTGTTACTGCCAGCACCATTGGCAGATGGCTCCACGACATAGAACTACATGCATGCAGACTGTTATGACAACTGCCCTTAACACCACGTCAACATCACCAAAGACTGCAATGGTGTCGTGCCAGACTGTCATGGAGTGACTCAGAAAGGCAGCAGGTCATGTTCAGTCACAAGTCCCTGTGATCGTCTTGGTGAAGACGACCAACGAATCCGTGTGTGGAGGCACTGTGGTCAGCGCCAAGATGAACGGTTTGCTGTCACATGTCACACGGCCAGAAGGCCTGGTGACACTCCACCTCCATCCCTACCACACATCTGCAGGAACTGTGTGAGAATATTCAAGCTGTATGGGATGGATTATCACAGGACACCATTAGGAACCTCTACAACTTCATGCCGAGACGTCTGGCATGTTGGGTTAGCAAACATGGCGGCCCGATGCCATACTGAGAGACACTACTTCTGTATGTGTATCTCAATAAATATTGATCATATCAGTCTATATGTATCATCATTTATTGGTCCTGGTAACCTTTATCTTCCTTCCCAATAGCACAGCAATCCAACACCTCCTTCTAGGTGCAGCTATTCTTTAGATGTTGAGTGTATTATCCATAAGCAACTGGATTGCCTTGCAGTCACTTTAGACATGAAGCACAGGTGCAGTAATTTCAGTAAATGCTACATTATCTGACAGAAGAAAACACATGCTGTGTAGGAAGAATGTCAGTTACTGATTTTTACCTTGCTAAGGAAAAACATCAATACAACAGAAACTGAAAGAACACATTTCACAGTTCCCTTAAACAAGATTTGGGTATGCACCTGAACTTTAACACCATAAATATAACAGATGAGGGAGGTATTTTCGCTGACTGATGCTGATAGACTGGGGAACTGTTCATGAATTTGATTTTTCTTGCAATAAAGCCTATTTTATGAGCGTACAGGTATAAAGAGGAGTAATAGCTTTGACAATAAAATGAAACCACACTGGCACTGATGAAGAGTCTCAAGGTCTATATCCACTAAAACGAATTCTGTCTTTCTTGGCTCAGAGCAGTCGCTTGCGTCAGTTTATTGGAGTTGTACGAGTGACATGGCCACGAGCCAAAGCTCCTCAAATGTCAAAGTCTGAATAAAATTCTGACTGCATTCACTGAATACAACTAAACACGTCTAGTTTGTATCCTGCAAATCAACCACTATCTAAATGAAAGGACTTCCTTACTTTCTTCTTAGCGGTCATGATAGTGGGAACATCAAGCGGCTTGGTTGTTTGAGGGGAGATTGCACCTGTACATCACTGTCAATAAAATGTCAGTTCCAGTTCTAAAATGTGATATTCAGTAGCTCATATGTACATCTTTGGCTCCATCGCAACATAGGCACCATAGATACCAGGTATCGGCTTGGATTTGAAGTTTTAGACCCAATATAACAATTTTTCGTAGCTTTTTTCATAGCTACACTAGGCTACACAAACGGGCTAATAGCTAAAAAGCCAGTAGCTAAACAGTTAGAAAGCTCCTCTATTCATGTTCAGTGTTAGACTTTGAACTAATTGAATGTAGGATGCCCAATGGAAAACCGCAGCATGACAAACCTGCTGACAGAAAAACAAATGTGTAGCACCATTAGCTTGATGCTAACATTACATTAACATTAAAGGCTAATATACTGAAATATGTTCATAATTATTTTAACGACTGCAATATACAACGATGGGTGACTGATGAGTGAAGTTCTACTGCAGACCATGGTTGCTTGTCAGTGACAGCCTACACTAAACAAACTGCGTTTCTTGGTGAATCATCACCTGAAATTCTTCTTAGTGGACAGATAGGCCTAATTTGGGTCTTTGAAACTGGCCATGTTTCCTTGCCAATGATAAGCCACTCCAGACCATGTGTGACAGTGATTCTGTAATGGTCACGTGAGACTTAGGCACTCAATAAGAGTCAACAACACCCCTTAACTGTAATGCACAGCTTCGTATGGCTTATTGCTTTAACTGGGACCTATTATGCTCATTTTCACTGTTCATAATTTTTTGGGGTCTACTACAAGAGTTGCATTTTAGGATGTGCCAAGCTCGCCAGTAGGCAGGCACTAAGGACTGTGTTACAAGATTGCATCATCATGTAACAAAGGAAAAGGGCCGGAATTCCAAATGAGGCATTTCGGTACCTGGGAAAAGTGGTTTCTGTGGGAGACAGTTTCTCCCCCTGGCTTGTACTTTCTAACTTTGCATACTGTTTGCATGCACAAACAGCTACATGAAACATTAAAGGAAAGGGGTGAAAACACGAAAGCATAACAGGTCCCCTTTAATGCATCAGAGCTCTAATATAAAACTACAATGCAACTTGAAAGTTTGGGCACCTGGAGTTTTAGATAGTGAAGCTTTGGCTCCCGCCAGGGTGAGCAGGCCACCAGCCTTCAGATGGTTACATGCAAGGTGACTGGAGATGGTGGAAGTCCACACGCTCTGTTTCCACATCAAATCGGAGTTCTTATAGAGGTCTGTGAAGGCGGAAATTGCAGGAGAGACAAAGAGAAAGAAGTCAAACGGTTAATATTACTACAACGTTACTGTCATCACACCAAACCTCACTCGGCCAACCTCCTTAAACTCCTTAAACTACTATAAATAATTCAGTAACTCTTATGAAAGTAATATGTGAATTAGACAGATATGAGAGTGAAGAATTAAACAGTATATACAGTGCCCAAAAACTTTTTAAATGACCCCCGACAGCTAACTGTACCAGCACTGCAGGCACATACACTTTAGAGAGAACGTCAAAGAAACGTCAAAGACCTTTTGAATCACAACTTCCTCCAGCCCATCCTCCTGCCACACAGAGAATGGCATCAACCTTCTGGTCCCCCAGCAACTGGGCCACATCCGATGTCACCTACAGGAACAGACATCATTCTGGGCTGAGCCTTATAGGCAATTCATTACAATTTGTTTTAAACAATAAGCCACCTCGACTGTCTTGTGTGCCAAACACAAATAATGTCATCTCAATTCATCACAAACCACGCTGAAAGGCATAATCAGATGAGAGAGGCAAAACAAATTTGTTTTCATGGATTTTACGAAAACACCACCCAGATTCATTACAATGCTGCCAATGTCGATGGCAAGCACAATAACACAGATAATGAAAAATCATTGTGTGCATGGGACACATTTGATGTCAATACAAGGCAGGAAATTGCAGTGGCAGGCAGGGTTATGGACCCCCTCCCCTCCAAACCATAGTGTGTCAAAGCATGCCCCCAAGTTACAATTGGCTGGCAGTAAACCGCCTCCTTCTATGATTGGCTAAACCATTTTTTCAGTGAATGTACTGTTATCTCGATGAATATCTGGTCAAAAAAAGCTCCTGAATAATTCTCAATATCTCCATATAAAACTACAGTGAAACCGTATAGTACATCCAGCATCTTCCAGGACGTGAAGTTTAAAATTACACGCAAAAATATGCTAAAAGAAAAGGATTAACAGTAAACAGAGAACAGCAGATTAACTTCCTCATAAATATACTTAAACAATAAACTAAATGCGTGTATTATTACTCAAAATACCCTCAAAAATAGCCTACAAATCTATTAGAAAAGAAACAAATTGCCAACCAGTTTGCCTCTCTGCTCGTGAGTATGGGCAACTAGCCAATCGCAGCGCAGGAAGAAGGATGAAACTAGCCAATCCTGGCGCCGGTGGGCGGAGCTTGTCGGAATACTGGTGGAAAATGAAAAAGCACCTGGTCCACCTACCTGCTCGGCTTGCTCGGTGAAAGACTCGCAGATTTTGACGAGCACGTTCGCGTTTGCTTCTTCATTCGCCACGATGTCAACGCTAGCGACCCACTGGACGACACAAAACCACAGAATAAGCCCAAAGTATAACAAAACAGCCTGACGACAACTTAACGTGAAGCTCACTCAACAAGTGTCACTCATTCATTCAGCACTGAGGAAACTGGCAGCTGGAGCAGCCGGAGGGAGATCTGCAGCGCTACAAAAGCTGACCATGTCAAAGGGAGGACTCACCCAGCCTTTAGACTTAAAGTAATGGACACATGCCGAGCCCAGAGCTCCTCTCCCTCCGTACACGATCACACGGCTGGTGGAGGCAGCGGCCATGTTTCTGTCTGCTCTGGGGAACAGTGGGTGAAATGAGCGGAGAGAGAGAGACGGACAGATAAGAGACAGAGAGAAAGGGAGGGAGCAGGGGAGGAGAGAGGTAGGGAGGGATGGAGAGTGGACAGAAGTAGAGAGAGAGAGAAAGGGAGGGAGAAGGGGAGGAGAGAGGTGTGGGGAGTGGACAGAAGTAGAGAAAGGGAGGGAGCAGGGGAGGAGAGAGGTAGGGAGGGATGGAGAGAGGTATGGGGAGTGTATAGATAGGTAACTTTATTAATCCCGAAGTTGTGTATACAGAGAGAGAGAGAAAGGGAGAGAGCAGGGGATGAGAAAGGTAGGGAGGGATGGAGACAGTGAAAGGGGCGGATCAGGGGAGGAGAGAGGTTGGCAGTGGAGAGAGGTATGGGGAGTAGACAGAGAGAGGGAACAGGAGGAGGAAGGTTGGGGCTGGAGAGAGGTTGGGGGGATGTAGAGAGGTTTGGGAGGGGACAGAGAGAGAGAGGGAGCAGGGAAGGAGAGTATGGGGAGTGGAGAGAGTATTTAGTATGAGCTTATTATTTGCTTATTGATTATCCAGCTGTTTCACCCCCTTATGTTAATTATGCATGTTACTTATTGCATGATTGTGAACATTTTATATCAGCTATTTATTCATTTGCAGGATGTTTCTCTAGTATACATTGTCCCGCACCTGTGTCCCGTGCTTAAATGTTAGTATCGTAAAGTCCTGTGAGAATGCAGACCTCTGGCTACTCAGCAAAAACCAGGACAGCAAAACCACACACACATGAAATCCAATATTTGCAAACTGCATCCAGATTGCTTTGAAATGTAATTCCAGTGGAATCAAATATTTGGGCTGATGCTTCTGTACAAACAAAATTAGAAGGCAGTTATCGTAACCGATAAGCTCTGCCTTCAGAGAGGTTTCTACAGTAATGGCTGAAAATGGCCATATGAGAACAAGACTGCAGCATCCAAGAAAAGTTTCAGGCCTGACAGCTTAAAGAAACCAAGAAGTGGTCATGGCCTAATATCGTGCCCTCTTACAGCATGCACAGATGCATTCTGGGGGATAAGCTCAGCTGTCAGTCAGTGGAGCTTCGTAGTCACTCCTGTGATGCTGGCAGAGATGAAGCGGAAGAGTGGACCTGCATCTGTCAGCAGTCATGATTGTTTACCCTTGGATGAACGCGCCACGTGAGGCATTGTTCTCTTGTGCACGCAGGTCAGTTTAGCGTGATCCGTTTAGACTAATGTAGGATATAGATCACATTACAAATCACATTTTAAAGATATTGTAAAGAAGCTGACAATGAAATCAGATTTGATGAGAAAATCAGATTTGGACCACTGCTTTACGAATGTAGCCTTAGTGTACAGCTTATATTATCACAATTTAAAACAAGTAAATAACAAGTAAATTTTTTTTACCAATATACCATTTATACACTCATCATCAAGGGAATAGTTGCACCCTGAGGGATGGAACCGACAGAAATGAAACTTGGTGTGTAGGTTTAAAATCGTGAGACATGCAAAAGGTTCAAGTGTCACGCTTGGCCGCGCATGTGACGTAAGCAAGGACGGGCCTTATCGCTGTACCTGACTGATCCGACAGCAGTGGTGGATGAAGTACACAAACCATGTAGTTGAGTTAAAGTAGAGATACTTAAGGTAAAATATTCCTCTAGTAAAAGTAGAAGTTCCTCCCTTTAGACCTCCACTGGAGTAAAAGTACTAAAGTATTTACCTTCAAATGTACTGAAGTATGGAGAGTAACAGGAGCATGATTTATTATGGCTCTAATGTCCTATTATCATTTCTGGAACAAGACTCTTAATCAGCTCAGTGTAGGTGAAGAGACTCTAGTGTCTCTCAGTCCACCAGTCTTTAATAGAAGGTCATTAATGAGTCTGACACTGATGTCTATTCAAATAATCATAAGCACAGAACACTGAAGGGGAACAGGTTCCTTTAGCTAGAACTATAAAATAACTTTTTGCAAACAACTAAAGTTTTGGTTTAAGATTCATTTGCAACTTAGTTACAAGTTAAAGTTTAATAAGAACTTGCTTTAAACAGCTTTAAACAGGATCACTAATGAGTTTTCCTTTACTACACTGCATCTGTAGGTCTCTGTTCAGAAACATAAACTAGCCAAAACACATGTACTATAAAAGGAAACTGTTTGTATAAATGCAGAAAAAGACGCTCACCAGTCACGAGTGCATGTGTACATGTTTCTATATTGTGGTCTATTTACCCACAAAGTCAGGAGCAACATGTTTGATCTGTTTACTAAGCCCATCCTGCTTTATCTGCCTTCCTCCAGGTGGTCCTTGATGTAGTTCAGGCCTGAAATGGACATTTCCATTGATGCTAAGAATCCATGAATAAGCTTGTTTCGTTTTCACATGTTATGTTTTTATGTGCACATAAGCAGAAAGGAACTTCACATTTCTCGTAATGTAGTGGAGTAAACAGTAAGATATTTGAGTTTGAAATGTGGTGGAAATACTTCAGTAAAGTACAGATACACGGAAAAACTACTTCAGTACAGAAACTAATTTTCTTCGTTACCGTCCACCACTGTCCAACAGCCACGATTGCGGACATTTAGCGACCAGTGATGCCCTCCATGAGTTGTCCTGTTAGTGCCAGCACCTTTGGCAGATGGCTGCACGGTGCAGGACTACATGCACGCAGATCGTTATGACGACTGACCTTACCTCGTCAGCATCACCAGAGACTGTCATGGAGTGACTCAGAATGGCAGCAGGTCATCTTCAGTGTTGAGTCCTGCTTTGGTCTTGGTGGCAACAACCAACGAATCCATGTGTGGAGGCACCGTGGTCAGAACCAAGATGAATGGTTTGTTGTTTCACGTCACACGTCCAGAAGGCCTGGTGTCACTCCACCTCCACCCCTACCACACAGTCTGCAGGAACTGTGTGAGAATATTCAAGCTGCATGGGATGGATTATCACAGGACACAATTAGGAACCTCTACAACTCCATGCTGAGACGTCTGGCATGTTGCGTTAGCAAACACGGTGGCCCAACACCATACTGAGAGACACTACTCCTGTATGTGTAGCTCAATAAATATTGATCATATCAGTCTAAATGTATCATCATTTATTGTTCCTGGTAACCTTTATCTTCCTTCCCAATAGCACTGCAATCCCACACTTCCTTCTGGGTGCAGCTGTTCTTTGATGATGAGTGTATTTGTGTTAAAGGGCCCATATCATAGAAAACAAAATTGTCTTTAATTCTTTTAGCCCAGAGTGTTTTTTGAACGAGGACCAATACAGTGCATCTAATAAGAACACAACTCATTCACATAAAGCAAGTACCTACCAAAAACTTTACAGGAAAAGGCACAAACGTTGTTTACTTTCAGGGTAAGTTCATGTAAGGAGAATTTATTCTTAGCAATTTTGGAGCATTTCTGTTGGTCCAGTTGAAATTTCTCCACTATGGAAAGGACAGCTGCTGTGCTCAAAAGTTGTAGACGACAACAATATATCAGTCCTAAAAGAGCCATAACAAAAACAGCCTGCTAAGGATTATGAATTAGTAATAATGAATAAGTGCTGATTTTGCCACATAAGCTCACAGAGATATCATAAGTGGACCTTTTATTGGTTTGCCAATAACATTCACCCATCAGCCATCATTTTAAAACCAAATCCTTGTATCTACACTTACTGTCCATTTTATCAGCTTCACCGATGATATAGTTACAGACATACCTGTGATGGTCCTGTGGGGGTCGTGACCATTGAAGAAAAGAGTAAAAAGGGGGCTAACAAAGTATACAGAGAAACAGATGGACTACAGTCTGTAACTGTAGAACTACAGGTGCACCTATATAGTAAGTGGAGCTGATCAAATGGATAATGAGTGTAGATATAAGGAGGTGGTATTAACGTTATGGATGATCAGTGCACACTACCAGTCAAAAGTTTAGACACACCCAACTAAATGGATGTTGTTGGCTCCACAGGCTTACACTTAACAGTTCAGACTGTTGAGATGTCTGAACAATACATATCCTGATATACCACATATACTCTTGATGTACCACAGTATGATATTTCTCCATATCTCCACCTCTAATATACACTTAACATCAAAAGAATAGCTGCACAAATAGCTGCACCCAGAAGGAATCAACCGACAGGAATGAAACTTGGTGGGTAGATTTGACATCGTGAGACATGTGAATGAATCAAGTTTCACACTCGGCCATGCAGTAAAATCACAGATTGTTAGTTGTGCAGTTCAAATGACCACATTACCCCCTTATAGATATATCAACATATCAACACACAGGTTTCTGATCTTATTCACTGAATCGTAGGGTTACATGAGGATTTGGGATGGCATTGGACTAGGATTAATCACTGCTTAAACCTAAGGCTGACTCTAACTGAGGCACAGTGCATCACAGGTGTTTTACAGCATGTCTAGGGTTACAAAGCACTACTCGGAGTATTATGAGTGACCGCTGTATTACATATTTCATCAGGACCATGTACCATGCGGAAGCACTATGTACATTTACAACTGCGGACTATAGTCCATCTATTGATGCACAGGTTATCAGCCCTTCTCTATCTCATCCATCTTTGGACCCCCACAGGACCACCACTGACCAAATTTTATATTTTATGCTTTGCATAACACTGATTCAGTCCAGTTTGTGGGGCCCCATGGTGATGACTGATTATATATATATTTTTTATTATGGTTATCAATAAAGCAAGCAGGAAATACTAAGTAAAACTTTTGAATAATGTTCCAGTGACCGATATATTTCACCATATTTCTCTACTCTCCATGTGAACTGGGTGGTCCTAATCCTGGGTAATGCTTCCATAAGCATTTCCTAATCAATCACAGGGCTGACATCTTATGCCCCGCCCACACAAACAGGTTCAGGGTCAACTTAGCAAGCTAAAGCTAACCAACATAACTGAACGCTAGCACGCTAGATCACCTGTCTGTAGCTGCCTGTCGACTGCTTCCTTTATCCATACACCAACATTGTTCCTTCATCTGTTACTACATTCACACATTGCTCCACCCATCCATTTGTTCATCCGTCCGTTTATTAATCATATTCATTATTGTACTGTTATAATGGTCTTGAGTTTCTTCTTCTGTGTTAATCAGGGGCACTTTTGAATACAGTCATACAGAATACTTGCTGTCAAATTATGTTTTGGCAGAATTTGTGACAATTTTTCTGCAAATTTAATAAAGATGTTTAGTTGCTGACATTAACATATTGGAAAAAATAAAACATGTGCCTTTTATGTTTGTTTTTTTCCAAATATGTCAAATTTTTGTGCCAATAGATTCTGTTGAACATACATAACCATAAAACCCCATCTAGATTTAGCTTTCATTGGAGAGTTTCAAACCAAATTGTTCTACAGTTATTTTAGGCAAGATATTAATATTAATATTACATATTTACAGTGTAAATGAGACACACTGAGGTGCTATGGTCTGAGGTAGATCTTCATATAATTATTTATTTATTTATTTATTTAATCATTATTACTATTATTATTATCAATGCCATGTCATGGTAATCACCCCAATGTGTTTGGTGAGATTGCAAGTACCTCTCCGGGTCACTAGAGGGCAGCATACAGCTATGCTGAAATATAGGCAAAACTGTGTAATCTGGAACAGCGAAGAGATGACGGCTCCCTATGGATCCATTCATGATTGCAAACAAAGCACCAGTTGCATAATCTCTGCCAACCCCAATTCATCATCAAATGGACACACTACCAGGCCGCAGCTTAGCTTGTTACTTAATTATCTCGTCAATATAGCAGAGATTACACACCCCTATCTACCAAGCTTAAAACTCTCAAAGTGCCTGGCCTCAAAAATTTAGATTAGCAATCGTGCAGGAGAGGCAGAGGGGTTAAAATTATCTGCAAACTTTTAATTAATTTGGATGTTTTTTAGAATGCCTAACTTGTGAGAACAGATAATCTTAGCATATAGCCTCCAGTTTGACTTCTTTAAGTTTAATTAAGTCAAAAGGGACCTGGGCCCGAATGAGTCTGTAGATTTAATATATCTTTATTGGACGATATGAAAGTATTTGTATTTGTTAATTTGAACATTGTTGTTTTACCACTAGTTTGCTAAGCCACAGAGTTGGCTTGTGTTTTTTTCCCATTATCCATACTTGATCCATCCATCCATACATCATCTCCTACAGCTCATTAAGTAACAAGCCAAACCATTTAAAGTAATTTGCTCATTTGACAAATGAACCGAGTTGATGGAAACTGGGTGGGTGCCAGTGCTTTGTTTACAGTCATGGATGCATCCATTAGCCCTAGTGAATTGTGTATTTAAGCCACATATGTAAGCTCACGAGTCCTTTCGCTAATGCTAATGCACATCCATTGTAAGCATTCCCCTCAATGGCACTTGCTAAACGCACCTTGCTAAAACAAAGGTAATGTTAAATGTAGGCAGGGCTTATTAGAAAAGCACTCAGCTATGTGTGTATTCTTCTTCGAGCCAGGAAACGGAGGCTGCAGAACTTTCTAAAGTGTGAGCGTACCTATGTTCTCAATCCCATATGTTCCCAGGGTTCTATAGTCCCAGGGTTCTATGTTCTCAGAGCTCTATATTCAGCACTACTGAAATATTAGACATTAGGGGGTCTTGTGGGAGGGTTCCCAATTTCATGGGTAATGTCCTGGGGTCGTCAAAGCTCATGCAGGGAACATAGGATGGCGGCTTTCATAACACTAAAAAGAAGGTCGTCCCAGCCTCAAAAGGAGAACATCAAGGGGGGTGGGTGGGGGTGTGTGGGGTGGGCCTTACCTAATTGGGTGGAATGGATCAGTCAGACAGGAGCTTACTAGTTGACTAGCATTTAGAGGGCTGACCTGCGGTTAGCCGGTAGGCGAGTCATGATGTCACATGACTTTGGTAAACCAATGAAATGCAAGGCATGTCTTCTGCCACAGATGTGAGCCAATGGCACACATAATACTGTTGACGAGTGAACATTTTAAATAGTTCATCCCAAAAAGAGGACTAATACGCATCTGTCCAGGGATTAACTGGGAGTTAAAAAAAAACTGACTGTCCGGCCTAAAACCGGACATAGCTAGGCTAGTCTCAGTAAGTTATTTAGCTAAATATATAAGCAAACCTATATATTTAAAACACTTCTTAAATAAATGTTTTGTCTGGTTGGTGCATTGCGGTTTATGGTGCACTGCCTTCCCTTTAGGTTTGTTGCTAGTATTGTAGCCTATAGCTTGCAAACCAACAAGTTAGCAGAGCAAATCAACACTGATGGCACCAGAAATTTCCCAAAGGGGTATTAGTGGGGGCAAGTTGACATGAGTGTGTTGAAAGATGTGTTGATGTGGAGGCTAGATGCAAGGCTGTCCATTCCTTTATCTATACACAGGTCTTGAGGGGCATAAGGCCCTGGAAACATATGGCTATTTCCTAGAAATGGCAATAAAAAAAGAAAGGGCCCAGTGAACACAGAACTCTGAAGTGATATAAAGAAAGAGCGGTCAGCTAGCTTAGCAGAACAGCAACTCAAGCTAAAGCAAAGCAACTCTGTCTCGGTACATTTGCTCTTTGTGTTAGTATGGGTTTAGGGGCTTCCTGAGGCTCGGCTGGGCTGTCTATTAAAGGTCCCATAGAATCGATCATTATATGGATTGCTGTATTTACAGTGGCATTGTTGAATAAGGAGAGTTCAATACATAGAACTGGCATACCATGAACCTCAAAGACTCTGTTAAATCCAGCATTTGCCAAATGGGCTGTAAAACGGGCCGATCTCTGCCAACCCCAATTCATTATCAAACAGACAAACTACCAAGCCGCAAATCCCAACCTGTTACATGACGGTCTCAATCTGCGTCCTTAAATTTGCATACAACAACAGCAGAGCAACAACAACAAAAATGGCTCACTATGTGTAGAGATGTATCTTTCCAGACTGTGAAGGCAATGTTGGCATCTTTTAGACCCTTTCCAAGGAACCGAACTGTCACTGGCCATCTTTAAACGAGGCTTTAAAAGCACCGGCTTTCTATCTGGCAGCTTCTTTACCAAATATTCCTTCCCACCTTAAATGCTACAGTTGGTACAGGCCACAGAATGTAGCAGTGGCACCATTTAAGGTGGAACAGAAACTTTGCAAAACAAGCTGGCAAATAGGCAACTTTATAAAGATCTTGGGCAAGTTTAAAGTTGTTAGTTCGGTCTGCACAAACTTTTTCAAACCTTGGACAATATAAAGCAGCTTCGGTCAACATTTAACACGGAAGAGACTGAAGAGAGGAGCAGTTCCACCTTTATTAGCATTACATGCCTGTAAGTAGCAGCCATGCTGTGTGATTGTATCAGTGTTTGCTGGTTGAAGCAGATCATCCTAAACTGAGAGTTCCATAGTGAGGTACAACTTTAATCTACAGTGTGTTGATGTCCAGATGGAAAGCGAGTAGCTAGTATAGGTAACGTTAGCTACTAGCAAGCTCCAAGTAACTAGCATAGCTTGCTTATTCACACAGAGATTCATTTTTGCTTCTGTGTGGTCAGCACGGCATCTCGCTGTAAACCAGCCAATCAGAGAACAGCTCATTTAATTATTCATGAGCTCATCAAAAAAGAGAAAACAGCTCATTTCATTCTAAATGGCCATGTAAAACCACATCTGGGCATTTTTCACCCCCACTAATGTCATGTGGACATCAGAGAACAGTTTGTAGTGCTGAATAAATGCATTTTATGACACCTTTAAAAAGCAATAGTTGTACGTTTTTTTTTTTTTTGGCCAAAGTGCCAAAAGATCAATTTCAGCTCATGCTGTTTTGTGCCACAAAGACAGACACAAAGGGAGCCTGAATTGTCTCTATACTATGACGTCAACAGCGGCAGCTGCTGCAGCAGAGAATCAAGAAACTCACAAATGAAGGTTTTATTAGAGAATATGAATGGATATTGTGAAATGTCATGGGATTGGATCTGCTTGTCTGTGCCATATTGGTGGCCTGGTTCATTAGTCTTGTTGTACTAGCAGGCTCATCTCTTGCTGTCACGGCTAATAATAAGATATCACGGCCAGTAGTCACGCCTCCCTGGACCTCATGCTTATGAATTCTAATGAATTCCATCTAGCCAAGAAGTTCACTGAAAGTCAAGGCCTACAGTAAATGTCACATGGAAGATTTTTAATTGAGGACTTTGCTTTGTAGATCAGCTAGGCTTCTTGATGCTAAATAAAAGCAGCTGATATCCGACATAATATTGTGATGTATTTATGCAGCAGTCATATACATACTGTATATACAATAATATATACACAATATATACACTCACTGACCAAAAAATAGTTGCACAAATAGTTGCACCCAGAAGGAATCAACTGACAGGAATGAAACTTGGTGGGTAGGTTTGACACTGTGACACATGCAAATGATTCCGCTCGGCTGCGCATGTGATGTAAGCGAGGATGGGCCTTATCGCTGTACCTGACTGACCCAACAGCCACGATTGTGGAAATTCAGTGAGCAGTGTCGCCCTCCATGAGTCATCCTGTTAGTGCCAGCACCGTTGGCAGTCGGCTGCACGACACAGGACTACATGCAGATGGACCCTTACAATGGTCTTTTGGCCCACATCTATGTCGCCAGACTGCAATGGTGTGGTGCCAAACTGTCATGGAGTGACTCAGAACGGCAGCAGGTCATTTCCAGAGTCCTGCTTTTCTCTTAGTGGAGACGACCAATGAATTGCTGTGTTGAGACACCGGGGTCAGCACCATAGCCAGACCAATGCCCGATTGAAAATGCGTGGGATGCTATTGGACGCCCTATCGGCACTCAACCCCTACAGCACAATCTGCAGGAACTGTGTGAGGATATTCAAGCTGCATGGGGTTGATTATCGCAGGACACCATCAGGAACCTCTACAACTCCATGCCGAGACGTCTGGCATGTTGCATTAGCAAACATGGCCGCCCGACGCCATACTGAGAGACACTACTTCTGTATGTGTAGCTTTTTTAATCTGTTAAGAGCTTTGAGCTTTAGGAGAAGGCGCTATATACATAAGATTATCATTGTTATTATAATAATTTCACTGACTACTACACTTTCTACAAGTCTCAAATGCATGCTTTTAAACCAACAATCTTCAAGGTCTTTTGGCTTTCTGTCTGCATGTTGTTGACGTCACCTAGCGCAGCATTTGGGGCATGGCTCATAATCAGTCCTCATGCACATGAAAGCATGATATTCATGAGGAACAGACAATCGCATGAAACTTGAGAGGTCAAGTAGCTTATTTTTCAAAGAAGGAAAAAATTGTACCTTATGAATGTGTAGGAAGTAAAGCACTTAATACAGTAGAAAGTAACACACTCAACACGTCCACAATGTTAGTGCATAGCTGGAGTAGTAACATTCTTGGTATCTATGTAGGATGATTCATTCCCTCCCCTGAAAAGTGATAGTTCCCATGACCCAAAAATGACTGGAGGAGTCCTCGCCCATCAGAAGCACACCCTGATTGGTCCGTCCATGATTCCATTCGCACTGTGGTTGCAGGGGGCTCAACACTGCGCACAGCATAAGTTGCCATGGTGATGTAGCCTGGTAAAAAGCCTGGTAGACAGAAAATGCAGGGTTAGGTCGATGCAAGCTTAAAGTTAGTTGGTGAAGCAATAAATCCCGCTTTGTTAGACAGGCCCCTGGTGTGTTGACCCATGATCTTTTTTTCTGGTTTTGGATTAAGGATTATTTCTGATTTTGCCCGCTAGCCTGTGTGACCCCTGTCAACAAGACATGTTGAAGGCCCCGAAATATAGCTACTCACTGCATGCCAACACCTTATCATTACTATAAACCTAAATCTGAAGAAGCTGGGACCGTATGGAAAACACAAAAAACAGAAAGTGTTTTACTTTGACTTGTCCTTCATTGCCAACAGTATGAACAAGGTGAAGGTGTTGAAGGTGTTTCATGTTTTTTTCTGGGCAACTTAATTTAATTTGTAAGTATGTATCCATTCAGCATTCAGCAACACATTCCAAAAAAAGGTGGGATGGGGGTAATGTAGGACTAGTAATTCAGATTTTAATTATCATATGCACAGAGAAATAATACACCTTACAATGAAATTCCTGCTCTGTGCTACCTCCTGGACTACAAGTACTAACAATTACAGTATAAATACTAAGTATTAAGACCAAGCACGACAGCAAATATATATATATATATATATATATATATATATATATATATATATATATATATACAGTCTGCACAATACCATTGCAGTCTTTGGTAATGTTCACATGGTGTTAAGGGCAGTTGTTGCAATGGTCTGTGTGCACGTAGTCCCGCACCGTGCCGCCATATGCCAATGGTGCTGGCAGTAGCAGGATGCCTCATGGAGGGCATTACTGCTCACTGAATGTCCGCAGTCGTGGCTGTTGGGTTCTTGGTATCTATGCTGTACACAAAAAAATGTACAGTATACATGCTATGCACTAAACAGTCTACATACGTTTGTTTCTGATGCAACTTTGAAAGGCATAGGAGCAGAACTCATGTACAGTATGCAATACTAGTGCAAATGACAGTACTGCGCATTAGCTGCCAATAGCAGAGTTATGCATCTTTAATATGTATACATGTATCATACACATAGTGTATATAATGCAGTATAATACTGTATAATGAGGTCATATATGGAATAGTGATTTGAAACAGTAACGGGTGCAAGCCTGAGTTGATTCACTGTGCTTTCCGATCCTTCAGATGACTCTGCATTAAGAACCATCATTCATCTGTAGGTGAAATAACCACGTGGGCTCAGAATAACTTTATTAATAAAGGCAAACCTTTATTAAGCACCACAATGTGGAGTTACATCCAGAAATACCACTTAAATGTTTACTGTGCTAAAAGGATGCCTCACGTTAACCGTGTCCAGAAGCACCGCCGACTTCTCTGGGCTCTGAGGCATCTGGGCTGGACCATCACATGACGAATGGTCAGACGAATTCATATTTCAGGTCTTTTTTTTTTTTTTTGGAAGAAATTGACACTGTTTGCTCCAGACCAAATTGTGAGAGTATAAAATTCATTGTCGCATTTTGCATTTATAAATATGAAATTGTAATAAGTGTTTTATATGAAAAACAAAGCAAGAAAATTCATATGTTGTTTCCAGTGTTATCCAAATGAAATAATCTACAAAGTACTATTTTTTAAATAATTTTCAATTTAATTTAACAGACCGTCCCAACTTTTTCTGCTTTGGGTTCTTTTTTGGCTTTTGGCATCTTAATTACATCATAACACTGTATAGAACATGGGAGTGGAATGCCACAGCGCATTGTCTTATGGGTGATCAACCATTAAGGCAGCTTTAGTCAGTCTAAAGTGGTTCTGATATCTTCCATTCTTGCCTGCTTTCCTTAATTTTGGTTGATCCACAGCCCAGGGGCTCCCTAAATATGTTAGCAGAGCTGGCTAGCATGTATATCCACATGGCTACCAGATCAAAGATAAGAGCAAAATGGAATATGGACAAAATCAGATATCAAAAAAGTTTCATTTAAGGCTAAACTACATAAGATTTTGGGATTTGGTATGCACATGTTGCAATGTCAGTTGTCCCTCTGATCCCTTCCCTGAGGGAATACATATATATCTGATGATTGCGGGTGCACTGAAAGAGTATTCAATGAGAACTCAGTCAAAACTTTGTGAAAGACTTATATCTTCATCATGCATCATTAATGAGATAATACTGGACCGTTTTTATATTGGTATGTTATGAAATGTGCAAACAATATTAAAGGCAACTGGTGTTTTCAGCTAAGGTAAAAAATATGCTTCTATTTAAAATATGCTAATCCACAGAGTTACACATACAGCATATGCATTTCAAATACCTGGTCAAAACCAAGTCTGTGAATTATAGTCAATTTATGCAATTAAGGCTTAAAGTGAGAGCTTTCTGCAGGACAAAGCTTGACAGGTTGAAGCTTATTTGGGAATGAGGCTGTTTGGGAAGGCTTATCCTGAGCGAATGATTCTGCCAGAATGTGTAGAGGGCTTTACATTTATGTGCTAAGCAAGCAAATGACGCACGTTCCGGCCTACGTCTAGGATTTAGCTTTGATACGTCCCTTGAAGTGACACCAGAGCAACAAGAACTTAAGCAACCGAAACATTCATCATGAAACTGCTGTGCTAGGCAGCCATGTTGAGGAATGTTTCTTAATATGCTTGTGGTTGCCAGATTACATTGCGGATGCAAATCCTCACCTCTGCTCACAGCCTGTGAGATAAGAATCCTTCTGAGAGAGAGAGAGAGAGAGAGAGAGAGCCGGGTACACACTTCTAATGGGGCGTGAAGAGAGAGGAACAGGGATGAAGGAAGAAAAAACACAAGAAATGTGTCCTACAGATAGTCTTAGGAGGAATCACACAATTATTACCAGAGCTGTTTTCGCTGTCTGGAAGGTAAAAGTGAGTCAGGAAGTTTAATCTATTGCATGACAATCAGGTGTGAGTGTGACTGGCCCTACCCTGGTTAAACACATCAAGTGTGGTCTTTACTACACGTGTGTTAGTGCATGCCATGTTTCAGTCAACTTAGACTTCTGAGGACCTCAGGAAATTATTTTCCAATGCTCATTAGACTGGAAGAAGTTCCTAAGCTATTCCTGATGTGTTTGGACCTCACTGATTCACTATCCGGCAGACAAACTAAGGAAATTCTACATCACTGGTATCCTTCCCTGGAGTGGTCATCCAACAAAAATGACTCCAAGACTAAGGCACTGAATATTGTTGGAGATCACAAAGAACCCGAGGTGTAACATACAGGATCCATAGATCTCTCTTACGCTGACTAATGTCTAGAGGTGGGTAGAGTGGCCTAAATCAATATCCAGGTAAATGTTTTGATTCTTGCATATAATTACTACACAAGTACCTTAACCTTATTAATTTCACGTAAAAGTACCTTCCCAGAAAAACAACTTAAGTAGAAATACAAAAGTAGCACCTCAACAGTACGTGGATCCTGGAGGAAGACGACAACCATAAAAACACCAGATAGTCTATAAAGAATGGTGAAAGAAGAAGAAATGGTGCATTTTGAAATGGGTGAGTTGAAGTCCAGACCTTAATCCAATAGAAACACTGAAGCAGAACCTAATATGTGGTACTGATGAAAGAAAGCCCCCCAACATAACGGAGCTGTTCTGTGAGGGGGAACAGGCCAAGATATGTTCAAGTCAATGTCAGATCAACATTTACAGTAATCATTTGATTGAAATCAGTGCTACTATATTGGGTCACATCTGTTCCTGAAAGCAGTGGTTCAACTACTATTACCAACAAAGACATTTAATTATTTAGTTTATTATTTAGTTCAATTAAGAATGAAAAACAATATATATGTTTATGTTATTTGTTTAACTGGCTTCTCTTTATATATCTAGGTACATGAAGATCTGATTATATTAGGTCACATTTAAATAGTAATGCATAAAATATTAAAGGGTTTACAAACTTTCAAGTAGCACTGGAAACTTCCAACTTTTCCATGAACATATTCGCACTCAGGATTGTTCAGCACTGATGAAACATAATAAAACATTAATATATAAATTAATGTAAATGGAAATAAATGTAAATGAAAACGGTGCGTTGAGCTTGTGATATGCAAGCATTGTAGCTCTTGCAGCTATGAAGGCCATTCCTGCCATCCTTTTCAAATCATTTCTGGAGGCTGATTAAAAAAAAGCTTTAGAATAAAATACTTATGACAAACATGTCTTTTAACATCTTCAGTTGTTGCACATGCCGAGGTGCAGCGTAGCTCAAAGCCTGTTGCATGCCACTTATACCCTTTCAACAAAACATATTGATCAACCTAGAACCGTAGCAAAAATGTGCACAACGTGTCCCTGCTTTCATGTTGTAACTGTCTGGGAGACATAGTCCCTTGAAATATGTATTTTGTTTCTGTTATAAATTCATGATTTTTGAGTTCATACAATTGTTTAAGAAATGTAACATAAAGGGTTAAAAATGATGAAAGAATTGTGTTTAAAACATATGACCTTTAAAATAACATTTGGTTAAAAGACAGTGGTTTATGGAGAAGGGTGTATGTTTTGATGGCGAGCCTGGAAGGTCACATGACCAGAGTTCAGCCAAAAAGCACAGCTGTGGCTTTATGGGTCAGAACTGACATGCACACAGAGGAAAGATTTATGGTTCCAAAATAACCTTATTCTACATGTGGTCCATAAGGCCCACTTGGTAATTGTCTGTTATTGGTTTGTTTATATTCCATGTATAATGTGTTGAGGTGCCTTTACATGAACAGTGTGATGCATTTTTGATTGTTTCACAAGTTTGTTATGCTAATGTGGTTTTGGGTATGTGTATCAATGGGCACTAGCTTCAGAGACTCTAAAAGGACTCAGAAAAGAGTGTTAAACTTTCTAAATCCTTTATTTCCTTATAGTTTTCATGGTGTCTGCTGACAAAAGAGAGAGAGAGAGAGAGAGAGAGAGAGAGTGAGAGAGAGAGAAATAAATCTGACATCAGTATTAATCATGGCCATTATTTCAATGAACCAGTGTATCTACACATGTCTACATGTCTACAAGTAGAATATAAAAATATATGTCACAACCACAGAAATAATAAACTAAAAACAACAAACAAACAAAAAGCAAATAAAGATGGAAAACAAGGAAAACATACACACAATGTCAGTGATGGAAAGCACTAAAGGCTATTTAAGTGCTAGTTGTGCTCCTTGTGGACAATCTGCAACTTGCTAAACATGATTGAGTGAGTTACAAGCCACGTCCCTGAGTTGCATCTAGCAGTACAGTTACAGGCAATGGGTTCCCCCATTCAAATGAAGTCTTATTGATTTTTAGATCCTTGGTGCAGTTTTATATGGAGAAAGCTAGAACTAAACAATCTAATTTGAAACATTTGTGATGTTTATCATGCTTTGAGGAAAATATAAAGGTACCACAGTACCAGTCAAACATTTAGACACAAAGCAAAGCTAGAAATAAGGAAAACCTTCTATGAGTAGCCGTGTCTAAACTGTTCGTTATTAAAAGGTTTAAAAACTGCTAATAATATTTTACAGTCACTTCAAAAGAAAACAGGCAGCCATGCTAAAACTGGGGTAATATGATCTTGTTTTCTAGTATGTGTTAATATTCTTGTAGTTTGTTTGTTGCAGCTGTTGGATGTCATTAGTGCATTGCAATAGTCAAAGTGATCAATTTCTCGGTATCTTGTGACCAGAAGCTGGGTCTCACCCATGCTGCATTCCTTAGATGATAGAATGCAGTTATTGTAACATAATTAAAGGGAGGTGGACCAGTCCAAGTCTCAGTTCCCAGATGATCTTGATTGAGCCCTCAAAAAAAGCTCTTAGTCAAATATAATTTTTTTTTTACTATTAGCACATTGTAACTTATCCCCATATCAGTTCCTAGCGAGCCCATAACCGTAATGAGGGAACATTATTTTTCTTCCCCAGCTTTGACCCTGCCCAACACCTAGCTGAGGAATCATTATCAGGGGCTTATCATGCACTGGCAGAGGTATTCATTAAAGCCATAAGCGTCGAATAGAAAGCCTGCCAGGCGAGGCCAAGTATTTGACAGATTTAATGAGTCTGCTGGCTAACCGTGAGATGAGGGAGAACAGGGCTCCTTCTTCTCGCAGGATTCATTCAGCACCCACACTCACTCATTTTAATGGGAAGTTAAATTGGAATGACAGACAGTGGGCGCCACGGTAAGCTCCACGCTATTTATCTTGTCTTCCCTCAGCACCGGCCGTNAGGGAGAACAGGGCTCCTTCTTCTCGCAGGATTCATTCAGCACCCACACTCACTCATTTTAATGGGAAGTTAAATTGGAATGACAGACAGTGGGCGCCACGGTAAGCTCCACGCTATTTATCTTGTCTTCCCTCAGCACCGGCCGTCCGACCAAGAATCGCAGCAGACGTGGTCCAAAACAAAAGTAAGACATCTGAAAAGTCTCAGGTGGGTTGGGATGAGCATTTCATGACCGGGTTACCAAGACAATTCCTAATAAAACGAACTGTTTAAATTAACAAAAAAAAAAACTGACCTTGTGTTTCAGGTTCATAACAAAGTCTGGTGGTACACTCTTAAAATGGAAGGTTTCTAAATGGTTCTAGGAGACGTCTTTTAATTGATATAGAACAGGAGTCATGAGATCTGGACTCCTTGAGTCCAGGTTCTCGCACTGTATTTTGTATTCACTGGTAAAGGCCTAAATGGTTTAAGCAACTCATTGGCCTCCTACTGCCATACCTATCAGGCACAGCCTAATCCTGGATTTGAAACTGGGTATAGGGGCCTGGATCTGAAGATCTCAGGTATAGAACCTTTAGATTACATGGAGGTTCAGGTTCATTACATGTCATGTCAGGTTCATAACATTACATGACTTTAACTAACTTTAACTTCTATTTGTGGTTGGTACTGCATAGTGGATAATACTGCTCTCCTCCATGGGGCTAACCCTGGTTTCTGTCATCTGCAGTCAGATTGCTAGCAGGAGTAAACATGAAATAGGTGGAAATATCAAATTTATGTGCTGAATTTCAGTTTAGAGATCCCATTTAATGTCACCTTTCCTGAGTTTGTAGGGAATGCAGGAGACACAGCAGTAGGCTAGAGAAGTAGAGCGTGCTGATGAGGAAACAGATGAAGCTTCAGGGTTTCGGGTGGGGTCCTAATTATGAACGTTGTGGGATGAGCGGGGTGAATGGATGTGGTGGATAGGGGGTGGGTTGTTGAGACCAATGTTGAGACCAAACCTACATCCATGCTACAATTGTATGCAAAAGTTAGGGCACCCCTGGTCATATAACTCTGTGAAAACAAGTTAACACATCCTCTAGAGTGAAGATGTTCTAACATATTGAAACAAATAAACACAAAAATATAAGTTGTGTTATGAGTTGTTCATTTCAGTAATAAGTGTGCATTAAAATGTGCAGAAGTATGATCTCCTTAGAGGATGTGTAATTTATTTGCACTTAGAAAATCCATAGACATTTTATTTGACCATGCTGCCAAAAGTTTTGCATGTGGCTGCACATTCACCTCCATTTGTAACATGATTAAATTGCTCAGTGCGTAAATGTGCTCAAGTTAATGTTTCATTGGCTTTAGGCTACTCTACCCACCTCCGCTTAGAACAGTTACACTAAGTGTAGCCATCCATTGAAAGGTTCTTTAGTGAGCCAAGTGTGCTTCTTCTATGGGATTGCTTCTATGGAATTCCAAAGTCCATTTTGGAAGTGTTATGTTTGAGAATCTATCACTATTTTGGATTTGTACATCTTATAGGTTTACAACTAGCTTATCTTATAGCTTAGCTTTTAGGTGACATTATGCTACATGCAGTGTTTTCATTATGCCCACACAACAATATAGCAGCCCAAATAGCTTCTGACTGATGTGACCTGAAGTGATGTGTGTAGAACTTCTTGCAAACAGTTCCAGATGATGCTCGCCTGAACACTGACACAGTTATTTCTACAATTATACTTCCTACATTTAATTGCGGACAATGTTACTAACAAGAGTTAACCCTGGGGCTGAGTAATTACTGTTTCCTCCTGTTAACCTAAAGAACATGAGTTAGCTCCAGTCTCGGTGGCAGTTCAGCCCATGGCGAGCCAAGCAGAAATAGATGGATCTCAGGAGCAATTACAGATGACATTCAGGCGAGCTGCTTGCTTGGCATCAAAGCTAAAACCCCTGGAGAGCTGCTCCTCCTCAGCAAAAGGGTAAGCAGTTCTTCGTCCCCATCTTATGGCTCTTTTTTTCCTGGACACCACAATTGGTAATGGTCACCACCTGGAGTGGTGTTTTGTAGCAAACTTTAACCCTTCAATACCCTCACCAAGAAAAAAAACTGAAGTTTTTTTAGGTAATAATAACAAAAGATGTAGTTACTTTGAAATACATTAGCTTAGCATAGACACCTTTAGCATAAACAAACAAATGCATTATTTGGTAATGCATGTTTTTTGAAAAATATTTTCCCTTATTAGATGTTTTTTTTTGTTGTATAAAGTTACATAATTCTGTTCATCAAAACCTGAAACTATAATATGCTAAAAATGCAAAAACAATCCAACAGTAAAAATGTATCTATTGAAAAACTCTTTAGTGACCTCTAGTGGATTATTTTAGCCTAACAGTCCTCTGCCGAATGGTAGAGATGGCACAATCAGGTTCAATTATGTTCAATTATGTTCAACACCTATATCAAGATATAGTGACTCAAAATGTGGTCTACCAGAAGAACATTAAAGGGTTAAACATTAATCATATTTTTTATCATGACTAATTAATCTTATTTCCTTAATAAAAAATAAATACGTAATATTTAAAGTCCTAAATTGTAGCCTTTCACTCTTGATCGTACAGCTCTTGGATTCATGTTACATTGGAAGCTCTCAACGGG
Source organism: Semaprochilodus insignis (assembly GCA_034552555.1). Taxonomy (NCBI): domain Eukaryota; kingdom Metazoa; phylum Chordata; class Actinopteri; order Characiformes; family Prochilodontidae; genus Semaprochilodus; species Semaprochilodus insignis. The sequence continues at coordinate 19,464,227 of CM067485.1, read as the reverse complement.
AATGGGAGCTTTCCCGTTCATTATTGCTTTTGTTATTATGCATGTCAATGATTTTTATATGGATCTTCCATGAGCACTGTTCATTACAGCCTGCAAACGTATTAGCTTTAATAAATTTTAAAAAGCTGGTTTTGAGTGAGATGACTGCAGTCACACATTCTGTTCTAGCAACATATAGCTTGCCAGCTGCTGGGTTTCAACAGGTGGATCAAAGAATTAGCATTTCTAGTCTCCAATAGCACTTAAATCAACTTAATTAACTCCATTAGCTGGCCAGATTTAGTAGTTAGCTAGCTTAGCCTTGTATGTTGGAGCAGAGCATACACTACAAACTGTACCTCTGTAAATTTACAGTTACTTACTGGTAGCAGAGTTTACTCCTTTGATAAATGTAACAGCACACACTGTTTACTGTAAAATTATGCTGTGCTGTAGTTTTAAGTGCAGTACAAAATTGTATATGTGCAATACGACTGTGGCAGTAAAACTGAACATACAACAAAAAATAGTAACATAAAGTGCAACAAATTTCAACAGTCAGTGTCTAGGCTAGAGCTGTGTAATATGAAATTCAGTGTGGGAAAGTGACTGTACACAACTGTTAACTTGGCACTAACATTGCACTGCAAATCCCATAGAGGCTGAATGCAATAGCTAGCCGAAATTAATATTACCATAACAGTATTAATCAGATACTTACATTGAAAAAGCACACTTACGAAGTTTCTACATTAATGTCTGCAATACAATGGCATACGGTTGTGTTGAAAAGTTTGTGAACCCTTTCCAGTTTATTTCTGCATACTGTAGGTATGAACTAAAACATAATCAGATTTGCAGCTTGAAAAGTAGATAAAGGTAGAACCGAATTTAGCCCATTCCTTCAAATAAAACAGATTCAGCTCTGGGATGTTGTTGGGTTTCCTCAAATGAACTGTGTGCTTCAGGTCCTTCCTCAACATTTCCATAGGATTATGGTCAGATCCATTTCAAAACACATTATTCTCTTTGAACTATTCTTTGGCAGAATTACTTGTGTGCTTAGGGTCACTGTTTTCATGGACATTTTCCTTTAAACTTTGCTGCTATATTTCGGATTTCATCAATGATGGCAAGCCATCCTGCCCTAAAAGCAGCTAAACAGGCCAAAACCATGATACTGCCACCACCATGTTTCACTGAAGGCATATGGTTCTACGGCTGGAATTAAGTTTTCCTTCTGAAGACATTGCATTACCATTTATACCTAAAGTTTTATTTTGGTCTCACCTGTCCACAAAACATTTTCAGTAGGCTTTTGGTTTGTCCACATTATCTTTAGCAAACTACAGATGAACAGCTGTATGTTTTTTGCAGAGCAGCAGCTTTCTCCATGCAACCCTGCCATGCACAGCATTGTTGTTCAGTGTTCTCCTGATGGTGAACTCATAACCAAAGCACTGTCAGAGCGATCTTTACTTGCTTAGAAGTTACCCTGGGCTCCTTTGTGACCTCTCAGACTATTACAGGCATTGGTCTTGGAGTGATCTTTGTTGGTCTACCAGCCCTGAAGAGTGTAACAGTGGGCTTGAAATACCTCCATTTGTACACAATGTCTGTGACTTTGGTTTGGTGAAAGGGATGATTTCGTAACCCTTTCCAGCCCGATGAGCGTCAACAGCTAGTAGGCATTTCCACTTCCACAAACACGAGTAATGAAGGTCTGAGTTTGAAAGATCTCTGTTCTTTAAAAGATGACCACTCGTCCTTCCATTGACTGAGAAACCCTGAGTGTAATTTCACTTTCAAGTTAAGTGTTAATCCTAGAGGGTTACATACTTTTGCCACTAACAGATATGCTGGATCACTTTTCTCAATAAATAAATGACCAAAAATAACATTTTCTGTTATAAGTCTGTTAATTGGGTTCTCTTTGTCTACACTTCATTCAATTTTGGACATCTGATTATGTTTTAGGGCATATTTTTGGGGAAATATAGAACATTTTAAAGGGTTCACAAACTTTTAAGCACCATTGTATAAGGCAGAAAGTTTAGGAGCTTACTAGAATATCTCAAGCTTTATTCTCAGTTGGTACAGATTGTGCAAGAAAACTAGCATGCTAGTTAGTGTTAGTACTATACATTAATACTCTTGATACTGTGTAATCTGTGCTTTCCTGGAATTACACATGGGTTATTGTATAACCCTGGAAACCACACTTTAAGTTGCATTCTAGTTTCAGCATAATGCATTATTGTAGAATTACAGGAATTGAATGGATGGATTCTGCTTCATCTACAAATCCTCAGGACACCTCGGACATCCGATTTAGTAGAGTACACTATGAAACAACATATTGTACTGGCCTCTTTCACAGTCGATAAGTTATGATTGAACAGTATTCAGTGATGGGTCAATTTCCGAAGGTCAGGCCTTGAGACTGTGCATCTCTATGTTGGGCAGAGAAAAAGAGGAAGCCTGGTACACTGGAGACCTTTCCAAGAACTTGGCCATCAACCGTTCTTTCTCCTCCTCAGACACACATGGCCTTCTCCTTCACTATCCCTTTCTTCAACAGATAGATGGTAATTTTTACTTCACTCTCACTTCACTGAAGCTGCATTTGGCAGATCAAGGACTCCAAGCTCCAAGTCTTGAGCGCTTTCATCCTGAGACGAGTACTACATCTCTCTCCTCCTGCTGGCTCGAATTAAGTATTGATCTCGTGGCTTTGAGTGCTGTGTGCTACCAGTGATCGAAAGCACCTGGCATGGACTGCTGCTGAAAGAACCATATTTGCCCCTGTCGAGTCTGCCAATGGATGCCGTGAGTGTAGCATTGTGGGTTTTAAACGAACAATTTCATGAATTCCATTCCAGATCAAGCCCTGCTAAATTGCCATTAGGTCTCGGTCTGACCCATAGAACAACTTGCAGTGCTGCCAATATAATACTCCTTTCTTGTAAGAAATAAAGGAGCACATCAATGAAAACTGTTCATTTTGATGGATGAAATAGAGTAGGAACCTCTTAGCACCATGTAAATGAATCATGCTAATCATGCTAATCAGCATATTTCCTTCATTAGTAGTCACATTAACATTATTGCTCAAGTAGTCCCCCAAAACACAAAGCTTGCAGCTAATAGGAGTTTCATATACAACCTGATTTTTAATAAAGTTGTGTTGCTGTGTAAAATGTAAACAAAAATCAGAATGCAATGATGTGCAAATCTTTTCAAGCCTGTTTTTGACTGAAAATCATACAAATGGAGCATATTAAATTGAGGTTTTTTGTTTGCCGATTTTGAATCTGATGCCAACATGCTTTGAAAGTCAGGACATGAGCAGCAAAAAACTGGCAAAGTCGTGTAATGCAAAGACAACACCGGTTGGAGCGTCTCATTACTAATTAGGTTAATTGGCAACAGGTCAGTAGCATGATTGGGCATAAAAAGAGCACCCCAGAGAGGCAGAGCCTTTCAGGAGTAAAGATGGTGAGGGGTCACCACTCTGTGAAAGTAGTGCACCTATTCAAGAAGACATTTCTCAGTGTGAAATAACAAAGAACTTGGGTTTTTCATCGTTTAGGCAACATATCATTAAAAGGTTCAGGGAATTTGAAGAAACCTCTGTATGCAAGGTACAAGACCAAAGAAAACAATACTGGATAGTTGTGATCTTCAGCCTCTCAGGCTGCATTGCATTAAAACCAGACTTGATTCTGTAGTGGAAATCTCTGCATGGGCTCAGGAACACTTCCCTGTAATCTGTGAACACAGTTCATGACTGCATCTACAAATGCAAGTTAAAACTCTACCATGCAAAGAAGGAACGCTGCTGCATTCTCTGGGCCTGAGCTCGTTTAAAATGGACCTAAGGGAAGTAAAGTGTCCGACGAATCAAAAACTGAAACACTTTTTGGAAATCATGGACACCATGAGTTCCACATCCGGGCTGATAAGGACAGGGACACAACTCCAAAGCCAGTATTCGTAATGGTATACAGTGTGTGTGTGTGTGTGTGTGTTACATGTTGGTCTAAGACAGTGTTTCTCAATTCTGGTCCTGAAAGCACCCTGCCCTGCACATTTTAGAGCTTGCCCTGCTCCCAACACACCTGATTCAACTTATCAGCTCATTAACGAACCCTTTTAGACCTGCAAGGGATGTGTTAAAGGAGGGAATCCACTAAAATCTCCAGGGCAGGTTGCCTCCAGGACCAAGGTTGAGAAACTCTGATCTAAGGGATGATGAACCGAGGGAGAATGATGAGAGTTGTATGCAAGGAGACCCTCATACAACCACACCAGCTCAGTTCAGCTCACTTTGAAACCGTATTCACAAATATATACAATCGCCCACAACAAACAAAAGAGCCATCTCTCCGGGGCTAAGCCAAGGCCAATATAATAATCAAAACCCAAACTAGCCTAACAAAACAAAAAGCAAATAAATCACAATGGTCTAAGTCAACTCCCCTCACTAAACCCAAACCAAGAGAAAAGGGTATATACAAACAAAATGGCACTTACTGTTATATTCATATCTCTTATATATGATGTTTTACTGATATATTTTATTACTTTGTCCTCTTTGGAAGTTTCACTTCAACAAAACTTCTATATGACTTATTTGACACTTTATCGTTCCATTTTCCCATTTTCAGTTTTGAACATTTGTCTATTAGTTTTACCAAAAACCATTACCATGAGGTGCCTGGAAAGCTCTCATCTGAGCCACTAATGCACTCTCAAACTCTCAGCTACAGTTGCAATTGATCAACTAAATTCGCTATACAGCTGAAGATAAAGGGTGTTTTCACACTTGGATGGTATCAGCATTTTCAGAGGTCTCAGATTGCTGAGTCATGGCTTTCTGTGTCAACACGTCAAATCCCCTCCCAAAGTGGTCTCAGTAGAGTCTGTTTGTTTCGTTTTATGGTCCAGTGGATTTGTGCATCATGAAAACTAAATGGCTCCAGTCAGCTTGGAGTACTGCTTTACGGTAAAATACCTCAAGGCTTACTGTGCTGTATACACAAGGCCACAAGCTGTTTCTAAACTACGTACTCTACCTAACTACACGTTATACTACTGAAGACACTGCTGTTAGTATGACTGTATGTATATTTAGTATGGTAAGATGTGGTTTGGGCAATGATCAGACAAAGTTTTGGTGCCCAAATTAATTGCTTCTTTAGTTTACAAATGGAGCTGTTAGTCCAACCGTGCTAACAAACACTGAAGGTCAATGGTCTCCCAAAGTGTTTCATTAAAAATACATGCCCAAATCATCTCTTAACCCACTCAAACAGAATTCATGTCTTAATTCGGTATGGCTTAGAACAGTTAATGGTGCAGTACACGGTTTCAATCCAATATACTATTTGTCGAATTCAGAGAACATCTCCTCACGACCCATTAGCTGTCAATTCCCTGAGCCTTGGCTCTGTAAATGGCAAATAAACAATGTGGCTCAAACCGAGCTACACAACACGATTCCAGCCAGTTACGGGAACGTTTACTTGTGCACAAGACGAGGGAAAGGGGAAGGTCTATGTTCTACACTCCATGCATTGTCAAGAAGAAGAGATGGCTGAGAAACAGAAAAGATGATGTAAGAAACAAACACTGAGAGAAATGTTTAGATCAGGCAAGGGCATTTCAACAGTGGAAAGACCCCAGGGAGTTCATGAACCTTCCTATTTGAAGTTGGCTTCCTATTTACATTTGCATCCACCTTAAATGGTATAACAGTTAAGTTCTGCTTCCTGAGGGCACAAGCGGACTTCAACTGCATGTTGGAATCTAAATATACACTTGGAAAAAATGAGTCAGTTGGAGGCTGGACCCACCATTGACTCATATTATTGGTGTCCTAGCAAGAAGCTGAAATTCTGGAGTTTCATTCACTCCCATTGCCACAGGTGTATAAAATCAACTGTGAATGGTATTATTGGAGGTGTATAGCAACCACAACAACTCTGCCAAAAAAAGGTGTCAGACCAGGTAAAGTAACAACTAGTGCTGAGATGCAAAGAGCATAAAGGGCAAGGGTGTTTCAACAGTGGAGAGACCTCCAAAAGCTGACGAGGCTTCCTATTTGAAGTGGGCTCTAGTCCACCTTAAATGGTGTCGCAGTTCAATTCTGCTGCCTGAAGGCACAACTCCCCTAACAGGCCTCAAAGCAAGAAGCTAAAATTAGCTTCTTTATATGAACTTTCCATTCCATCTTAAAAGGTGCAGCAGTTTGTGTCTCCAGGCTAAAACTGCTGCACCATTTAAGGTGGAACAGATAATTGGATATGACCTCAACTGAATGTTGGCACCTAAATATACACTTGAAAAAATGTGCTGGTTGGAGGCTGGACCCACCAGTGACTCCCCTAACTGGCATCATAGCAAGTAGCTGAAATTCAGGAGTTCAGTTCAGTCCTGTTGCCACAGGTGTATAAAACAAGCACCTAGCGATGCAGTCTGCCTTAACAAACATTAGTGAAAGAATGAGTCATTCTAAAGAGCTCACTGACTTCAAGCATAGTACTGTAATATGATGCCACCATTGCAAATCAGTTAAATTTCTTACTTCCTAAATATTCCACAATCAACTGTGAGTGGTATTATTGAAAAATGGAAGCATTAAGGATTCACAGGAACTCTGCCATGAAATGTCAGAATATGTTAAGTAATATAGTGGGGTCACTGAGTGCTGGGACGCTGTATGCATAAAAGGCAAGGGTGTTTCAACAGGGGAGGGACCTCTGAAAGCTGATGAGGCTTCCTATTTGAATTGAGCTTCCTAATGGCTTTTTTTTTTTCATTCCACCTTTAAATGGTGTCGCAGGTCCATTCAGAAATGGACCTCAACTGCATGTTTTAACCTAAATATACACTTGAAGAAATGAGTCAGTCGGAAAATGAGTCAGTCGGATACTGGACCCACCAGTGACTCCTCTAACAGGCCTTATAGCAAGAAGCTAAAATTAGCTTCTCATATGAACTTTCCATTCCATCTTAACAGGTGCAACAGTTATATTGTGTCTCCAGACTAAAACTGCTGCACCATTTAAGGTAGAACAGACAATTTGGATATTCATGTTGGAACCTAAATGCACACACATGTGCCAGTTGGAGGCAGGATCCACCCGTGACTCCCCTAACTGACATCATAGCAAGAAGTTGAAACGGGTGTATAAAATCCCCTGTGAGTATTATTATTGAAAGTTTTGGAAGTCTATAGGAACCGCAGCAACTCGAGTGCCCCAAAGTGTCAGACCAAGTAAAGTGACATTGAGTTAAAGTGACAACTAGTGCTGAGGCGCAAAGTGCATAAAAGGCAAGGCCGTTTCAACAGTGGAGAGATCTCCAAGAGCTGACGAGGCTTCTTATTAGCATTTTTTTCATTCCACCTTAAATGATGTTCCATTCTGCTGCCTGAGGGCAGAAATGGACCTCAACTGCATGTTTTAACCTAAATATACACTTATAAGAAATGCGTCAGTCAGATACTGGACCCCCCAGTGACTCCCCTAGTGACTCCACATAGCAAGAAGCTGAAATACAGGAGTTTCATTCAGTCCCATTGCCACTGGTGTATAAAATCCACTGGTGGTGGTGGTGGTGGTGGTGGTGGTAGTAGTAGTATTGTTATTGAAAGTGTATAGAAACCACAGCAACTCGAGTGCCCCAAAGTGTCAGACCAAATAAAGTAACATTGAGTTAAAGCAACAACGAGCGCCAACTTTAGTCTCGTCCTCGTCCTACATTTGCCAGGACAGTAAGCGAGCCCTGATTACATTGTTGAAAAATGTAGCTGCAGATTTTAGAATGTCCTGCTAAAGACCTTCTTGTAATCTTCAGGTTAAAAACGATCCTCACTCATATCACTATAATGCTTTGGCTGCAAGTGGCTTATTACAGTATAAGAAAACGTAATGTTATAAGAAAGGACTCAAGCTTGGCGAACATGGCACCGCTTAGGAGGTTCGCTATAGCGCTGAATGAAAACTTTAAAAGGGCTTTTATGTGCCTGGGGGCAGTGCCAGCTTCTTTGAAATGCGGAGTATTCATTCTTACAAATTGACTAAATTCCAGTCCCCTTTCTTGTTATGCAAGGTTTGGAGGTCTGTATGTCACAGTGCTTTAAATCCTACAATACATGAAAAGAGGAGCCTGGAAAAGGTCTTGAGGCTTGGTACCAAAACAAAATTAAGGGATGCATAAACTACCTCCTACCAGCGTGCAGTACTAACTTGTATGATGTTCTGCGCCAGTGGCCATAAAGATGTAATGGTCTGCTGAAATCGGGGGGAAAAGGACTCAAATCAATGAGAGCAATCTGTGGAGGTCAAGCCTGAGATTGGAGACAGCGCAACAGAGATGAGTGAGGGTGAAATGATGTGCTTACTGGCACTTTTACCTTGCTAGCCTTCAGAACATGATGAATTCTGACTCTCTTAGTTCTCTCTGTACTTTAGATAAAGTAGAAATTACAGTGTGTTCAGTAAGAGCTCTTAGCAGCTGCCACAGCCTTACATAATCCAAAGGATCTGAACGCACACTTGAGGGCGTTGTGGTGATGTGACCTGAGTGTGGAGAAATTGCTGTGAACTCATACACTATATGGACAAAAGTACTGGGACACACCATTTATCTCTGAATTTAAGTGTTTCAGTCAGTCCCATTGCCACTGGTGTATAAAATCAAGCAGCTAGCCATTTTTGTAAACTTGAAAAAGCGATGCGATGCTGTGTAGATGGTGAAGAAAAGACTTCTGTTGACACAGTCTTGCTTGTATATAAAAAATTTATTACAAAATCAAGAACAGCGTCATACAAGCACTTGAGCTGCTTGTGAGGATGGCCCTCTGATTTTCCCCATTCTACCGTCTTGCTCAAAAGTGTCCCTTACATAGATTGGGTGTTTCAACGTATAGAAAACATCTGGGATTGACATCATCAGTTTGGAACTCCAGAATAACAGGAAATGGAACAAGAGGCCCCTGAAACTCCGGAAACAGAACTTCCACTTGAACATTGAATATAATGCAAAAATAAACCCAGATACATCACCATGCAAACTGCCATTACAAGCATTTGTGAAAGAATGGGTTGTTCTAAAGGGATCAATGAATTTGAGTGTGGTACTGTAATTGGATGCCACCATTGCAACAAGTCAGTTTGTGAAATGTCTTCCTTCCTAGATATTCCACGATCAACTGTGAGTGGTGTTATTGAAAAGTGGAAGCATTTGGGAACCACAGCGACTCAAAGTGGCAGATCATGTACAGTTACAGAGCGGGTCGCAGAGTGTTGAGCTGCATAGTGGGTAAAAGTTGCCAATGTCCTGTTGACTCAATAACTGCAGAGCTTCAAACCTCCTCTTGCATTGCATCACCACACCACAACTGTGCACTTGGAGCTTCATGGCATGGCTTTCCGTGGCCAAGCAGCTGCATGCAAGCCTTACATCACCAAGCACAATGGCAAGGTGTAAAGCACGTCGCCACGCGACTCTGGAGCAGTGGTAACCCGTTCTGTGGAGTGTTGAATCAGGCTTCTCTGTCTGGCAGTCTGATGGACGAGTCTGGGTTTGGTGAATGCCAGGAGAAAGTTACCTGCTTGACTGCACTGTTTGGTAGAGGAGAGATGATGCTATGGGACTGTTTTTCAAAGGTTGGCATAGAGCCCCTTAGTTCCAGTGAAGGGAAATCTCAATGCCTCAGCATACCTAGACATTTTAGACAGTTGTGTGTTTCCAACTTTGTGGAAACAGTTTGATGAAGGCCATTTTGCTGTTCCAGCATGACTGTAATACACAAAGCAAGGTCCATAAAGTCTGGTTGGGTGAGTTTGGTGTGGAAGAACTTGACTGGCCAACACAAAGCTCTGACCTCAACCCCATCCAACACCTATTGGATGAATTAGAACGGAGATTGTGAGACAGGCCTTCTCGTCCAACATCGGTGTCTGACCTCACAAATGCTTCTCTGAATGAATGGGCAAAAATTCCCATAGATGCACTCCGGAATCTTGTAGAAAACCTTCCTAGAAGATAAGATAGTCCTTTATTAATCCCACAGTGGGGAAATTTACAATGTTACAGCAGCACAGAGGAAAGAACAGAAGTGTCTGGAAATATACAAATAATAAATAAGATCTATATATACAAAAAATACAGAAAATATAAACAAAAACAAAACAAAAGAAGAGTGGAAGCTCTTATAGCTGCAAAGACTAGACCAACTCCCAATACCCATGGATTTTGGATGGGATGTCAAAGCCCCTGTAGGTTTAATGTGTAGGTATCTAAATACTTTTGTCTATATGGTGTATCTTTCAGTTTATCAGCCACTTTATTGATGAATTCAAGTAAATCGGCAGTGACTTCAGAGGGCAAAAAAGCTAGTGTTAGCTATTCAACAAAGGGTCAGAAGTTCAGTTCCAGTTCTTAAGTGAATAGATTAAAAATGAATGCTGCCTCTATGATGCTGCCTCTCTGAAATGAAAAGGCTGTGTGGAAGTCTTTAAATGAGAGCAGTGAGAGAGAAGGCATGAGCTGACTGAGTCCCTGAGAAATAAATATACGGTGCTTTGTAAAAGTATCAGATTCATCTGGATGACAAAAGACACTTTGATATTTCGTGCTTATATTCTATTTTAAAAGGTGAACCTTCAAAATTGACCAACTGATAAAGGCTGTTTGCATAAGGATTCAAGCCCTGTGCTGCAGGAGTTCACACAGATGAAAGTTGAATGTTGCCCTTAAGAGAACACAGTTGTTTTTTGACACCTCTTTTGATAAAGGCCCCCTTAATTCAAGCTCCACGGGTCAGACTGATGGAAATCTGTGAAAATGAAGACCAAAGAGCATTCTAAGGAAATTAAAGAGGGGAAGAAAGTTATAGACATGAACAAGAAGTCAAGTCAAGGTTTATTTATATAGCGCCCAACAGATGCCGTCACAAAGCAAAACGGATGCCGTCACAAAGCAGAGAATCTGAGTCCAAGCCCCCAATGGGCAAGCCAAGGGCAACAGTAGCAAGGACAAACTCCCTCAGAACAAGAGGAAGTAACCAGAGGAGCCAAAACTCAAAAGTGGAGCCCATCCTCCTCTGGTTGACGGTGGATAGCAAGATGAGCACAAAAGCAATATGAAAAAAAAAAAAAAAGATTTTATAATTGTATGCAATAATTGACTGTTAGCATCAGATGAGCAATGAGAAACAGATCTGAAAGTCTTAATGAAACTCAGTCACTGTTACCAGTGAAACCAGTGATTACTGTAAGGAGTTAATCACAGTGAAGAACCTTAAACATCAATAACTGCTGATAAATGCCTACAGTGATGATCTATTAAGACTGAGAGAACTATTCAGTGTTTTTGTGAGGCAGAGGAAGAAATGTCTGATTAGTCTGAGCAACAGGATAAGCTGGATCGTCGGCTGGGTCAGCAGCATGCAGGAGAAGCTTCCACACAGCATATGACGGCATGAAGCTTGATGGCAGGGGAAACGGGTCAGAAATGCAGGCGAGCCGTGGCACCCAGTCAAGGCAGATGAAGCAACAGCATCACACCGCACAGGATGGGCAGTAGTTCTGCACCATACCACACAGGTTGGGCAGTAGTTCAGCTCAGGCAAACAAACACACAGACAGTTGGTTCTGTTTGAAGAACTGGTAACGGTATATGGTGCTTATAAAGTGCAGCTGTGACTTCAGCAGGCCTGGCTATTCCAGCGTAACTAAAAGTGAGAACCATTAGGTAGCAAAGACATGAGGGCTCCCTGAGAAGTCATTGCCCCTTCACTCCACCTTCAGCAAACTTGACTGAATGCGTGAGAGCAGCGGGATGACGGCACCAACATTCCCAGTTTACCATAACTCTGTAAGTGCACCCCCCCGCCCCCGATCTACATCTTTTATGTAGCAGGGAAAGTAATTACTAAGGGCTCGACGGAACAGGTAGGTTTTAAGCCTAGACTTAAAGATTGAGACTGTGTCTGAGTCCCCAACACTGACTGAAAGGTTATTCCAAAGATGGGGAGCTTTGGACGACAAGACTGTACCCCCATTTAACTATTATTTCTAAGTACTAATGCCTGCACCTTGTGATCTAAGTGGGTGTGTTGGGTCATAGTAAGAAAGAAAGAAGCAAGCTACAAAATAATATGCAAGAGTTTCAGATTTCAGATCTGAAAGATGATTTGTAAGTGCTTGACGTCAACCTCACTAATTTATTTTTCTTATATATGTATGTGTGTATATATATATAT
>CM067485.1:19311231-19433929 GCA_034552555.1 Semaprochilodus insignis | reverse complement strand
GACGTGAGCAGAGCTAAACAGCAAATGGGTTTTATTAAACAATCGGACAGCCAAAACAAGCAGCAATACACGGGACAACATGAAAGGGAGAGGCAAAAACAAAGTCAGAGGCAGGCAGAGGTCAGAACCGGAAATAGCAGTCAGCGATGCAAACAAGTTAGAAGGATCGGGCTAGAGACAGAGTAGAGAAAACGGAAGGAGGGTCAGAGCTAGGAGAACACAGCGAACAGAGCCAGAAGGGGAGAAAGCCAAAGAGAGGTAGTCGAGGACAGAATGGATCGAAACCAGGAAGTAGATAGATAGAGAATAGACTCAGGATTGCAAAACTAGGTTTTGGCAAAACTTCGCAATATGCTGGTGTTACTGTGGGGCTTATATGCGGGAAGTAAATTAGTGACAGCTGGGGGCTAGAACTCAGGTGACCTAGAGTGGATCGGATTGGATGGCTAGGGGCGTGTGTGTGTGTGTGTGTGTGTGTGTGTGTGTGACGTCATCAAGCGAAGCCCTCTGGGAAGTTGAGTCCGGGAGAGTGAAGGAGCCGGGACGACCCGGAAGCGTGACAAACACGGTAGAGGCGGTATCATGGTTTTAGGCTGTTTTGCTGCCATTGGACCAGAGCAACTTGCCATCATTTGATGGAGCTATGAATTCTGGAGCATTCATCCTTGAACTGAACCTCAGCAGTTGATGGGTCCTGCAGAATTACCACAGCCTTAAAAACACAGTTGGTCCACACAGAGCGATTGACATTTGCCATTCCAAAATGCAGAATTTCCTCTGCTTCAAACCTTAATAGAACCCAATAGAAATGTTAAGGCAGAACATCAATTGCCCCCACTCAATGTACAGGACTGATTAAGAGTTAAGGAAACTGTCTGGTTGAAGTTCTTTGCTTCTCAAGGGGTCACACCTGAGAGTGTGTGAGAGAAGTTACTATTTTAGAGGGATCTTTCTGTTTGGTCCTTACAGAGAGTAATGATGCTCACTGGTGAACAGAGAGTTTTGCCTGTTGTCTCTTTGTTGCTTTGATAAATGATGAGCACACTATAGCTGTGGAGAGGAGCTCCCTGTGGCCCACCCACCTGCCTTCTGCACAACACTGATCCACAGAGCTCGGCCAAAACAATGCAAGCATACTATATAAGCCTGAATAATTAATATAGGGCTGGACAGCCTTTTCCATCAGCATAACAACATTTGTATTAATCATTCTGTTAGGCACATTCTAAACAGTTGTGGTGGGAAACAGGATCGACCGTTAAAGAACATAAGCTCACCGGACAAAAAATTAGTCACCTTGCCTGTTGAAGGTGGTACTAATTTCAGGCTCCTGCAGATGGCATTGCACAAGAGTGATGGGCCAAACATAAAATTGAGAAGAGGTGGCACAGTGAAGTGAATGCATGGAAAATGGGTGGCAAAGTCGATGTTAATGATTGGCTAAAAAGAATGATTGCATTTGAGCATGCCAAAGGCCATAGTGCGAAGGAAGTAGCTGAATTTGCAGGTCATACGGGTCTGCCAGCAGTGGCCAAAATTCCAGTCTACAGGACATTCTCCTCAGAATTGTGCCAGGGAAGGCATCCACCCAATCTGACTCGGCTGTGCAGAACATTGATGTGGCCTACATCCAGAAACTTGTCCAGTCCATGCCAAATCGAATCTCTGCTTTAATTCGTGCTCGTGGAGGTATTGCATGCTGTTAGGTATGTTTCGGTCACAGGTGATTATTCGTCCAGGGAGCTTATATCATGCAACATTGTTTACTGAGACATATGGAAACGTACAGAGAACAGCACTATCATGATTATGATCTCACACTCCTGAATGCATTTACATGTGACTGCCTATTCAACAGAATTTTGGCCTGCGGTATTTACATAGCAGTGATATCAAGTGTCATCACAGATAGTGTGTAGGAGATTTATTAGAATCGGAGGACGCGAATATGTGGGAAGCCTGTTAAACATTGTGCTATTCCTGGCTGTTGGTAAGCAAATGGATTAAACCACATTCATAGTATTTAAACCCTATCTAGACCAAATAAACAGTGATGGTCTCCATGTAGCTTCTGTCTCAGCAGGTCTGTCAGTAATAGAACTGGTTACCACAGGCACTGAAATCCACCAGCATTCATTTACTGAGTGCATGCTTATCAGCTCTAGCAGACTACAACTAAATTCACATTCATCCCACGACACTCAGTTTATCAAACCTTTGCCGTCCCCCTGGTTGAAGGCTTCACGACTTTGATTGACTCTCTTTAAAAGAATGCAGTATAACAGAAAAGGAAGAACGAGAGAGAACTTATTAGTCTATAGTACTGCCTTTCACTGCGTTTAGACTGCCTATTATAAGTCCATTGGACTAATGCAGGCCTTTAATGGCAATCATAGTGTAATATATAAATAAGCATGTTTTTATATTATTGACACTAATAGTGTGGGCTTCCCAAGCAGCAGTTTTGTAATTGGGCATGTGGTTTTTAGTCACTTTACATCTGGGTTTTTCAACCTGTGGGCTGGAGACCACCAGTGAGCACACTACTATACTGCACACTGCATACTACAGTACTTTGTACTGTATACTGCCCCTGTGTGTAGTATGCAGTACAGTAACAAGTTCAGACCTACAGTGTAGTATACTAATACAGTCACATGACCAGTTACCTCACATTTACCTCAGAGCTAGCTGCTGCTAACGCTGCTCAGTTCACCTGAAATACGTTTAGCCTAGCTGTTAGCTACCCTCGGCTATTTCACTCTAAAACTGATCCTCTAAAGCGAGTTCATCTTTTATTAATCTTCAGACCTGTATATTTTAACTTTCTGAGGCTCATTCTGATGAAAACATACCCCACTACAATCACTACACCCACATTTATACTCAGAGCTGGCTGCGTTTTGCTCCCCAGTGTTACCCGCCACCATTTTCTGCTGGTGAAGCTGCTGGTTAGGCCGTGGTGCATGGGATGCAGTGTGTGTGTGTGTGTGTGTGTGTGTGCGTGTGTGTGTGTGTGTGTGTGTGTGTGTATATGTGTGTGTGTGTATATATGTATATATATATATGTGTATATGTATATATGTGTTATTAGTTCTTTTACAGCTCTCATTTTTAAATATGAACATGTAATGTTTCTGTTAAGCAAATTTCTTGGAGAATTTTGCATACCCTATTTGCGTATTCTTTCCCTTTTCCAGGAAATAGGTATGTTTTGGTCAAAGTCAACAGTCAAGAGATCTTTTCACAGAGGGATTACTCATAGATGCGCACTACTGATGCAAACAGAAAGAGCTGATCAGAGTTTGCCAAAATAATATCTAAAAGGCCTATACAGTTCTGGAACATCATATTTACAAAATGAGATGATTAACATGTTCTAGAATGACACAAAGAGAAGAGGGGAAGGAACTGTTCCTACAGCCTTATTTGGTCATGTTTCTTTGTATGTATTAATGTGACTGCTGACAAAACCAGGAAGATGGGCAAATTCGGAAGAGTAAAGGGCTGTATTATCCGCTTCCAACCTCTTCATGGAGCAGATGGACAATGACCTGAAGCTTTGAAAAGCCAAGTCAATCATCTGTCCTCAATCTAAATGCATGCATTTTACTTACTCAAGGCAAAAGACCATAAAATACATAAAGAACATGCACAAGAACTGAAGACTACTACAGTAAAGGTCTGACATATCCAGGATAGAAAGCCATGCCTGGGAATTCCAGATGCTAGCACCTATTAAAAATGATTGATTACTTATGAGTTGGGAGGGGGGGATGTATGAACATGGTCAGTATACAAATGGTGAAGTGTAGCCCAAAGGTCTTTTTGTTCAGTGGGCCACATTTGAAGATCAAAGCTGGAAAGCCACAGCACCAGAATAAAATACTAATGCAAGCATGTTTCAAAAGCATCCCTTCAGTACAGAGACTGGGTTTAATGATTTGTTTACTATATGAGGATGTATCAAACATTTCCTGTTCAACTTCTGTATTGTTTAATAAAAGACTCTGTTTTGGTTGTTGTTGTTGTTGTTGTTGTTGTTGTTGTTGTCGTCCCAGAGCATTGTCAGTGCACTTTTACAATTATCATTGAAATAAATGCACAGCACAGATATTTGAATAAGCAGGACCTGTGCTCTTGTGTGTCCCCCTCCCACATAACCTATTAATTATAATAGGACCTTGTCTCCTACTGCTTCTGTAAGCCTCCTCTGTCATGTGCAATGAGCCTGAGCAATAAATCCTGTGAAATATTCACCATCCTGAGGCCAAGTTGCTTCGGCTCTCATTCAGAACCAATATGAGTGTGTGTGTGTGTGTGTGTGTGTGTGTGTGTGTGTGTGAGAGAGAGAGAGAGAGAAAGAGAGAGAGAGACATGTGTGGTGTGTGCATGTATCGACATTTTCTGGACAACAAACAGTCCAGTGGTGAAAGTAGCTGAATCCACTAATTAGAAGGGGTGTCTGGATACTTTTATGACATGCAGTATTTGACATAGTCTGTTCAAAAATACATTATTTTCTCCTGAAACAATCAGGACTGGAAATGGCCCAGACTTACCTTGACTGGAAATCGGCCTTTCCTTAGAGCACTTTCCCCAGCTGAGTCTGACGAACAGCCCCAAGAGTCCAGCATGTATGTGGCACAGTAATGCACTTCATTGTTCATGTGAATGGCTGCTTTGCAACTATTTAGTGTTTTAGTGTATTCCTTTCTTATTGATTGTTTAACTGTTTCACCCCCTCATGTTAATTATGCATGCTTAATGTTAATCATTTTATACACTATCAATTTGTAGGATATTTTTACATGTATATCGTAACTGTCCAATGAACAAATTGTATCTCCTTTTTTTATGCATCATTTGAACACAGCAGCTGCTGTTTACACTATGTGGAACTTTCATGATGAATGGACCAACAAAAAGGGCCCAAAATTGCTGTTTCCATTGAATTACATTACAATTCAATTCGGTTATTGCCCTCTCCTGTAAAGTTGTCATTTTGGAGATGCTTGTTTTTTTTTGGACAGAGACGGTATGTTGTCCTGCATGCACTGAATTGGTTAACCGCCTGCTCCTATGTGTCACACTGAAAATTTGTCACATGAAAAAAGATATTGTGGTGGGACCTGAGTTACACGATATTGCAGACCTCCAATAAACAGTTCTAGGCAAGTGTCAGAGCCAAAGCCATTACATTAAAGTTATTCATTTTTCAGGACATTACCTGCTTTCTGTAAAATGGAACAAAAAAGTGGACACATTACATACTGAAAAAAAGGATATTATATTAAGTTTTTGCTGCTTCTGCAATTATACTCATCATCAGTAGAACAGCTGCACCCAGAAGGAGGTGTGGGATTGCAGTGCTATTGGGAAGGAAGATAAAGGTTACCAGGAACAATAAATGATGATGGATTTAGACTGATATGATCAATATTTATTGAGCTACACATACAGNGATGTGGGCAATATTTATTTAGCTACACACGTAGACATAACATCTCTCAGTATGGCGTCGAGCCACCATTTTTGCAAATGCAACATGCCAAACCTCTCAGCATGGAGTTGTAGAGGTACCTAATGGTGTCCTGTGATAATCCATCCCATGCATCTTGAATATTCTCACGCAGTTCCTGCAGATTGTGCTGTAGGGGTGGAGGTGGAGTGACCCAAGGCCTTCTGGATGTGTGACCCGTGACAAACCGTTAATTTTGGTGCTGACCACGGTGCCTCCACCCACGGATTTGTTGGTTGTCTCCACCAAGACAAAAGCGGGACTTGTGACTAAAGATGACCCGCTGCCATTCTGAGTCACTCCATGACAGTCTGGGACGACATCATTGCAGTCTTTAGCGATGCTGACATGGTATTAGGGACAGTCGTTGTAATGGTCTGTGTGCATGTAGTCTACCAGTCATGCAGCCATCTACCAGTGGTGCTGACACTAACAGGATGACTCACAGAGGGCATCAATGCTCACTGAATGTCTGCAGTCGTGACTGTTGGGTCATTCCACGCATGTCAGACAATCTGTTGGTTCTCCCTTTCCATGGTTTGTGTAGGTTTCCCAGTTCCCAGATATAACTAGTGCATGCCTTCTTCTATCCACTGCCACCAACAGTGTGCTATGGTAGTATCCACACGATGGGTGTGCTGCCCAATATATTGATACAACTATCTCGCTTCCCAGAGGCCTATGATGAGACCCCTCTTGAACTCTTCCAACTGCTTGAATTGCTTCCGAACTTCCGAAGTATACTTCACTTGCAAAGGATGCTTCCAACACAACAGCATGAGTCAGACTGGAAATCATGCACAACAGGACAACCTTATATAGTAAGTCAGGTACAGCGATAAGGCCCGTCTTTGCTTACATCAAATGTGCAGCCAAGCGTGAAACTTTTGCCTGGAAATTAAACAGAGGTGGTCTCTGAATTTTCCACAGTACTGCATATTCACAGTATCTTGTGCATATAATACCCCATTGTCCTGTCATTGCATAAATAGAAACCTACGCAGGCATGTGGCTTTGTTTGCATGTTTGCTTTTTTGAGTCAAGTCCCTCACACTGACTCCCGTTTAACCCCACCATCTGCCATCCAAACGCTCTGCTCTCTTGCAGCCTTATCGCCTGACCTGTTCTCTACTGCTTCATTGGCTTGGTCAACTACAGACCCTTAATTGCTGAGTCCACCTTAGGTTTAATTTGCACTATTCCTTTTTACTGGCTGGAACGTTTCAGCCTGAAGAACATGGGTGGAGAGCCTTAAACGCTGAGGAACTGATCAAATAATAATGTGGACATAGAACAGGACAGCTGGTTTGATACAGGAGGTTTATCTGAATTCTTATTGTAGTGTAGAATTCCCATTTATTATTTACTATGAGGTCACCTCCCCACAGTAAACGGACAGCAGGTGTTTGAATGACCTATAGAAACAGTTCAACAAACCAGGGGAGCCCAAGTATCTGGGCTGGCTGAGTGTGTTTACTGTCGGGGCAGTTTCAAACGTCATTTGTCATTTCCAGAACCAGTGGTCAGAGAGCATGCAGAGAGGGTTATCAGAGAGGCTTATTCTCAGTCAACAAACATGAAGGCACGCTCACCGGCAGGAAAACGCCACTAGAAAATAATACTAGAAGCAAGGAGCCAGTCTTCGTGAACTATAAATACTCAGACCTAAATCAGGGCAGACAGTGGTCAGGTGGACCTGGGGGAGAGGAGAAACATTCCAGACTGGAACAAAGCATCCAGGACAAAACTCAAGCCACCTACAGCTGTGCTTCTGCTTACTATCATTTATATGCTGACAGAATTCCTGCTTTGCCCTCTGTGTTTTGTGTGAATGCAGTATTTGAGCAGATTTGCCATGTTTTAGAGTACAGCTACACAGAGTGCTGAGTGACGTCTTCACCATGTTGTGGCATTACATTCTACGGAGTGAAGGAGCGCCATCCTCTATATTTGGGATGAGCTGATTTAGCGATGATCTCACTAATGCTCTTGTGAATCAAATCCTTAAAGCAATGTTCTTTCACATTGTTGCCATATTTTTGGCCCTGTCAAATGCAAAAGCAATGTAAATGTTATTCATCATGTAATAAACTATGTATTTAATGGTAATTATATTATAGTTATTATGTTATTACGTTTCAGTGGTACAAGAAAAGAACAGTAAGAGCTCTCTATCTAAAACAGATAAAAATCTAAGAAGACATATCATGTGAAGTTTGTAGCAGGATGAGAATGGTTGAGTTTGCAAAGTTAGCACAATCAAATTATCGCTGACCACTAACCTAGCCTTTTGAATGACCACAATTTGGCATCACAATGTAATGTTACACTCGGAACTGATTGTTTTGGACAGGTGTTTGCTATTTCTGCAAGGGGGCTCTGTATAATCTTAATGCATTCTGGTTTAGTGTTGAGGTTGCCTGGTTCTTGTGCACAGTATTTACCCAAGCTGAAAAGATCAAACTGAGATCAAACTGATCTCTTTGCAGATCAAGCCTAGCACCACTTCTTAAATCTTTAAGAACCGCATGTTTGAAGACTTAAGCAACTGCTGATGCACACTACATGAATAACTGTGTAAGCAGTTCCCTCAGAGAAAGTATGCAGTGTATCCTGATGGAAATCCATACGGGAAATGATATACAACTCACAACGCACAGAGAAAAGAGAAAGTAGAGTTTCTTCAGAAGTTATTACTGTTATTAATATTAAAATATTTTATTGGCTTTTTATGCACTACATATAATTGACAAGACCACAAAAGCCATAAAAACAAGCTACAACCTATCACAGAGATTGCCAATTAAAGCCCTGTCCTATATTTCAGTGTCTCTATTATGGAATTCCAGTGGTCCAAAAATGCCTGCCAGACTTTATAAAACCTTTTTAGAGGGTCCCTTGGTTGAGTATTACAGCATCTCAGGCTTTAAATATGCTATCACATTTCCAGCCCATTGCCCATGCATAGCAGGAGTAACTGATTTCCAATTAAATAAAATTAGGTTTCGAGCCAATATGAAAAGGCTATGGCGTCTGACTGGGCTGCCGATGCTGTCGCCTTGCCAGGGACGACATCAATGATAGCAATTTCGGCGCCAGAGCTGATCTCCCTGTTGCAAATATAGGAAAATATAAATAGAGGACACAAAATAGAGGACGTACGATAAAGGGTGGCTGTTGGCCTGATGGTATTGGAAGCAAATTGGATCTACATCCAGATATGTCCTGGCATGCCTGCTCCTAGAGAGATGGAGCCTGTGCTCCAACACTTTCAATTGAATCAAACCATATCTGATACAGATAGAAGCTGAACGTATCCTCTTAATTGGCAGGAGCCAGGAGTCATCTGAAATCCCATAGCCAAAGTCCTCACTCCACGTTGCTCTAATGTGGTTAAGAGATGGGGAAGCAAGCATTTGAATAGCATAGTGCAATCAACTCACAACTCCATTTGGACTCCGGGTCTTTGTCTAACCACTTATACATCTGCTATTTGGTGAAGGCAATTGGAAAAGAAGAGAAATGCTTCCTAACGAAGGCACGTACCTGCAGGTTGAGAAGTCAGGAGTTATTCACAGGAAACTGTGCTTCAAATTTCTTTGCTGCCATTTACTGTGAGCGATATGCCACCAAATGTTTTGTGACATTTTTCATTTATGTGCAACAACCAAAGCTTAAAAAAACCAAAGTACCACAGTCAAGACGTTTAACGGTGTGGACTAAATTAAAAGCAGCCATTCATGTGTGAGAAAAATGCATTCACAGCGAATTCACGATAAGACACAATATTAAAGCACTGATAATTAAAAAGAAGGTATCAGTTCAGACTGTATGCTATTGCTCATGTGCACTAGCAGTCTAGACAAAAGTCTAGACACACCCAGCTGAAGGGATGTTGTTGGTGATCTTACAGACTCTACAGTCTTACACTAAACAGCTCCAACTGATGAGAGTCTGAAACAGTACATACCCTGATATAACACATATACTCTTGATGTACCACAATATTATATTTCTGCTGTATCTCCACCTCTAATACATATTTAGTTATGCGGAAAAAAAAATCTTTTCTCTTGTACAATTTAAAAGCTCTAGTTCCACTTTCCAGGTAAGTAAATATTCATGATGGACAGACCAATAGAATTGTTCCAAAACTGCTTAGAAATAAACCTTATTATATCAGCCTCCACTGCAGGTTAAGAAAACTGAACTGAAGATGACCCACTGCCATTCTGAATCACTCCATGACAGTCTGGCACGACACCATTAAAGTCTTCGGCGACATTGACGTAGAGTTGAGGGCAATCGCCACGACACAGGTGTGTGTGATTAGAATTTAGGCGATGATGGGCAGGAAGGCAATTCATGGCTGATTGGAGAATGGAGAAGGCTCGACGAAGGCTGGAGGAGAACCCGGAAGCGTGACATCAATACATTCAAATCACATTAAAAAGTTCACACTTCATTAGTATGAAATTGACAGAAGTGGACAGTAAGGAAGTGTCACCCTCCACCGCTGATCTCCTGAACTCCTCCATCTCCCATAACCCACCACCTGATGACGTCAGCATCACATGTCCTCCATCACCCAATCATGTCCCGTTTTCCTGTATGTGGTCCCCAGAGTATTAACCACACACACCTGCCCATAATCAGTCTGTTTGCTTATATACCCCTGGTTCACATTCACACTTTGTGAAGTACTGCCACTCTGTAGCATACCGAACATTCTCTCCATTGTTCTTCCTGTTTGCTTATCTGTTTTTTTGATTGTTTGTATTCCGGTTTCCCTCTTTCTGTTTTTCCCTTTTGTTCTGGTTGCTGGTTGTTTTGATCATTTGGTTTTCAATTCTTGCTTGTCTTCCTGGTTTATGGCTCTGCCTTACCCCTTTGGTTATGTTTGCCTGGATCCTGTTGTTGAGCTCAACCGCTAACCTACCTAATAAACCTGACTCTGCTTTTAGCTCAGCGCACGTCAATCTAAGTTTGTTAATCACTACAGGAAGGAATAAATGTAATGTGTTGGTGTAACTGTCCAGAAGTATTTCCATTCTGGGGGTCTTTGTATTCAACTCTATTACATTTTAAACTCTAAATCTTACTGTTTACTCCTTTTGGCTTATGTGAGCATAAAAACGTAAACGAAAAAGGAAAGAAGTGTGAAGCGAGCCCACCAATCAGGGTACAGCGAGCACTTTGTTTGGAGCTTGTTTGGACCTGTTGGACAGAGCTTGGTTCTAGCTAATGGAAACTGTTCTCCTTCAGTGTTCTGTGCTTATGATCATTTGAATAGACATCAGTGTTAGACTAATTAATGAGCTTCTATTAAAGACTGGTGGACTGAGAGACACTAGAGTCTCTTCACCTAAAATGAGCTGATTAAGAGTCTTGTTCCAGAAATGATAATAGGACATTAGAGCCATAATAAATCATGCTCCTGTTACTCTCCATACTTAAGTACATTTGAAGGTAAATACTTTAGTACTGTTACTCCAGTGGAGGTCTAAAGGGAGGAACTTCTACTTTTACTGGAGGAGTATTTTACTTCGGGCATCTCTGCTTTAACTCAAGTATATGGCTTGTGTATTTGGTCCATCGCTGGAAACTGCAACATGTTTTGGCATTGCAACTTCTGAGGGTAAAATCGCAGTATGTCTGCATTAAGCTGTTTTTGTGTAACTGTTGTGTCTAGCGCTTGCTTGCAGGTCGATGACTCACTGGAGTCCTTGATTTCACCCAGACACTGTCTCTCTGGTGATGCGGTGACAGACCTGTGATGGTGTCAAGTTTTGCTTTCTTCGGTTTCAGTCTAGTTCTGCTCAGTGCGATTTAAGCTGGATGACTGGCTTGGTCAGTTGGGAACATCTCACTTTGTGGCCTTAAAAAACTTACTGCTCCCTTTGCTCCCTTTGCTCCCTTGCTCTCTTCATGTTCTTCTCTCCCCTTTTTTTAAACGATTGCCTTTCGCCTGTTAGAGTTTGCTTTGATGTATTCCTCTGGCACAGCCGGGTCCTCAAGGACAGATTTCCTTTGACCAATTGTAGCTGGTTACTTGTGTAGCGCTTTGTAGAGATTGCATTGCATCATGTCTTAGTTTCGTGCAAACACCACAAGGTCTTCCCTCGGCCTTTGTTTTCTCGGGCTCCGCAGGCTCCAAATGGCCCCGGTTTTTCTGCAGTTGTTGACATACTGTAGGCGTCTGTGCAGGCTGCGGCCGACAGGGCCGGGTCGAGATATAAAATCATTCTGCGGGCGCATTGTGATTAGGTCAGTGTTATCTGAAGGAGCTCGGCAGGGGCTGAAAACGTGGACGGCAGGAAGAGGCCGCTGAGCGGAGAGAGGGATGAAGAGTCTCCGAGTCTTCGCTCCTGCTGCGTGTGTGAAGCGGTTGGGGGAATTGAAGTGCAGATTGTTTTGGAGATACTCCTCGCCAGGACAGCTGCAGAGAAGAAATTCTGGTCAATGCTGAGGCTCCAGGTGCCCAGAACCTGAAAGCACTTAATTTCTGTTGGCTGTGAGATGCAATAACCCACTGTGAGCTCAGAGCCTGATATCGACCTACCCATACTCCTTCATACCCCACTGGGCCTCCAGCTCGGACGTCTTTTTTTCCCCCCTTCCTTTGTTAATATTTAGCTGAGTAAATGAACCCACATTTTGCTGCGCAATTTACCTCTGTGACATTCGATGGATTTTAAATGATTCGATTAGAGCGATAAATGATTCAGTATTTTCAGTTTGTGCTACATAAGCATTAGAAACTATGAAAAGGGCTGACCAAGCACCTTCCCACACATCGGAATAGAAAGCTCCCCTGTCTTATCAGATAAACATCAGATACACTGTAGAAGCCTTGGAATCTGCAAGAGCTCTGTACCTGCACTCTTAAAGATAAGGAGTGATACCATAGAAGAATCACATTTGGTTTCTTGAAGAACCAAATTAATGGTTCTTTTAATGATCATTGGGGATTTTGCACAACTCACTCAAAAACAAAGAGCCAATCCAAATGGGAACCAATTGAACTTTATGGTTCTAGTCCTAGTTCTACACGCATCATCAAAAGAGAAGTTGCACAAATAATTGCTCCTGGAAGGAGTCAGCCCACAGGAATGAAACTTGGTGGGTAGGTTTCACACTGTAAGACATGTTTCACACTTGGCTTTGCATGTGACATAAGCAAGGACGCGCCTTATTACTGTACCTGACTGACCCAACAGCCATGATTGCAGACATTGAGCCCTCCATGAGTCATACTCTTAGTGTCAGCACCATTGGCAGAGGGCTGCACGATACAGGACTGCACGCAGACCATTACGACGACTGTCCTTAATACCATGTCAGCGACACCAGAGACTGCAATGGTGTTGTGGCAGACTGTCATGGAGTGACTCAGAATGGCAGCGGGTCAGCTTCAGTGATGAGTCCTCCTTTGGTCTTGGTGGAGACAACCAACGAATCTGTGTGTGGAGGCACCGTGGTCAGCACCAAGATGAACANGCCATACTGAGAGACACTACTTCTGTATGTGTAGCTCAATAAATATTGCCCATATCAGTCTAAATTTATCATCATTTATTGTTCCTGGTAACCTTTATCTTCCTTCCCAATAGCACTGCAATCCCACACCTCCTCCTGGGTGTAACTATTCTTTTGATGATGTGTGTAGCTTATTTTATTTCTCCTTTTAGAGGCAGCTAAAACCATCATGATGCATATGATTAATAATTTAACTGTCTATTTTAATAATAGTCATGCTGACATGAAATAATGTTTTGTGCTTTAGTTGTGTATACAAGAAGCTCACGTGAATGTCCACAGTTGTCAGAATCATAGCTATCAAACAAAGCTTTTATATTCTCTGTAACACGGGAAAATATGAGCATGAACACTTCTTCTGTATAGTCATTAGCCTTAGCTTCCTAAATAGCTTATATCCCCTTAGCAAACTTTCTTGAACAGTTATCATGTTAAAAATAGCACATGAATATCGTTGCTGTCCAAAGAAAAACAAGTATCACCAAAATGGCAATTTTACAGGAGAGGGCAAAAACCTCATTTAATTTGAATGGAAGTCAATGGAACCAGAGTTTTTCCAAGCAATTTAGGGCCGTTTCTGTTGGTCCGTTCATCATGACATGTTTACCCAGTGTAAACAGCAGCTGCTGTGTTCAAATGATGCATAAAGGTAAAAATCAACAAAAATGAAGATGCATGTCTTTCTCTGGACATCGACGGTTCACTGTTCTGGTTTACATCCTGATGCACCTGTTGGTTTTGTAATAGTGCTTGGTGACATTATCTTCACTTGGAAGCAGGCAGGGTGGGATGAGAGGGCTGCAGCACTCCCCAGATTTCAGTTCTGTTCAAAGGAGCAATTTATAAGATGACACAGCCTGTCAAGGGAACAACTGAATGCAGTCCCTCCTCCTCAATGTGAGCATTAACAGCTGTTCACTTACCAGTCTAGAAGAATTATGAGTTCAGCAACAAACTTCCTCCCACCAACAGCGTCTCCAGCTGTGAAAGTATACGTTTGAGCAATTCTAATGTAGTCATTCTGAAAACTGAGTGGTCTGGTAGGTCTGGTAGGTTTTGCCAGGAGTTCTGGCCATGTCATTTGTATATACTTGCGTCACATGCACAGCCTCTAAAAGCTATTGGTGCCTAAAGATGGATAAACATCAGCATGGCTTTTAAAAGATAACAAGAGCTCTGTTACTTGAAAGTGTGTAAAAGTGCTATTGTTTTTTTCTTGATGAACAGGTCAGTTTTTTTTTTGACTAGCTACTAAAACAGGCAGCCAGGCTATCATTGCTGTATAGCAAATTAGCCGGTTAGCTTGCTAACGCTGTATTGCTAACGCAATATTTATTAAACCACACATACAGAAGTAGTGACTCTCAGTGTGGCGTCGGGCCGCCATGTTTGCTGACACAACATTCTGCACGTCTCGCATGGAGTTGTAGACACCATTGCAGTCTTTGGTGACGTTGACATGGTGTTAAGGGGAGCTGTTTGTATGCGGTTTGCATGCATGTAGTCCTGCGTTGTGCAGCCGTCTGCCAATGGTGTTGTCACTAACAGGATGACTCTGCTGAATGTACGCAATTGTAGCTGTTGTCAGTCAGATACAGCGGTAAGGCCAGCCCTTGCTTATGTCACATGTGCGTCATATGTCATCATTCGTATGTCTCACAATGTCAAACCTACCCATCGAGTTTCATTCCTGTCGGTTGGTTCCTTCTGGATGCAGCTACTTGTGCCCTTATTCTTTTGATGGTGAGTGTAGTTCCCTGATTGAGTGGGTGCTTTATACACTGAGTGGGTGCTTTATATGTGCTTTGTACTGGACACATGCTGACCAGCTGTACATGAGCAATAATGTTTGTGTGCCTGCATTGAAGGATGTAACGTTTTAATACTTTCTACCTGTTGGCTGTGAAAAGGAGCAGTTTGCTTTCTGAATACTCCACTCCGGCTACTCATCAGATTCATCCACTCTGAATAGAGGCTGTAGCACAATGCAGGTTTAATAATATTCTTCCACCATGTTCGAAGCAATAACACATTCTCACCAGGAAAAATCCCCAA
Source organism: Semaprochilodus insignis (assembly GCA_034552555.1). Classification (NCBI taxonomy): domain Eukaryota; kingdom Metazoa; phylum Chordata; class Actinopteri; order Characiformes; family Prochilodontidae; genus Semaprochilodus; species Semaprochilodus insignis. The sequence continues at coordinate 19,418,814 of CM067485.1, read as the reverse complement.
ATCAACTAAACCTACAGGCTGCTGCTGTAACTTTGGAATGTTTTAATGTACAAATCTCACAATTTTCAAGTGTAACTGCTGAAAATAATAAAGACAAATAATATGACCATAATAAAGACCTATGCGGACTTCTTGTGAGGTGGAGGGTATTCTTTTATGCTTTAATTATACAGTATATTTTCAGTATTTTTACAATATGTTAAGTCTGCACTGCTGCTTTTTTGTGATATATCGCTGAAACAAAGCCGTCATATCAAAAGTTAAAATGTTTGCAGGGTGAGCTAGTTCTGAACCCAGAAACAGGCTAACATACAGTATCATGTATCATTATTTTTGCCGATTTTCACATTTATGCATCATCTGAACACAGCAGCTGCTGTTTACAGTGTGTGAATATTTCATGATAAGTGGACCAACAAATATGGCCCAAAATCGATTGGACAAAATTCTGTTTTTTCCTTTGACTTACTTTGGAATTAAATTAGGTTTTGGCCCTCTCCTGTAACCTTGGCATTTTGGAGATACTACTTTTTCCTTGTACAGTGACGACGTATTCATAACATATTCAACCAACATTAATATTTTCTACAATTCGAATGCATATCTTTCCCAACCTTATATCCTGATCCATGTGTTTTCGATTGTTGAATCTTCATTGATTTGTAGTTTGACGACGGGCCTGTCACAACCACTTACTGTGACAAGAAGTTTTGACTGATTGTTACTCAGCAAATTTGCATGAAGTTCATGTGGAAGGAGAAAGGTTAACATAAGTGAGTTCTATGTGTCTGAAAATGCATTAAAATATAACTTTGCATTACATCACTGCACACATTGTGCATACTACTGATTCCACTTATAGCACTGGGCATCTTCACACATCCCCACCTAGTTCCAACCTCAAGTACCATTATGTATTGCTGGTATCACTCTTAAAAAAAGAGTACCAACAGCCATAAAACCAGAACCTTCCCTGTCTGATTCAGTCGTAGTACTGCAACACACACTAACACACCACCACTATGTAACAACCTGCATAATACCAGCCCTGTGGTGGTCCTCTGGGGGTCCTGACCGCTAAGGAACACCTCAAGTGTTGGTACCAAGAGTACCAACAACCATAAAACCAGAACCTTCAGGCCAATGGAAGAAGAACATTCAAAGTAATCTGGTTCCTAAGGTGCTTTGCGGAGAGGAAGAACACCCATTCTAGTAGGTATGTGAGGATGGAGAACATTCGTGGAGAACCGTCCACATGATGTTAAGTTTCTAAAGCAATGTGTTTTCTTTCCCAGAACTGCACATTCAAACCACGGAACATATAGGACCTTGCATTGTTATGGTGCATCACGCGGTGCAGTGTGCAGTGTAATTCTACAATGTTATTTCATCATGATTTCTGCTGAAACACAGAAACGAAGCCGGCCCACACAGCTGCTCGAGATTCCTTCGTCAGCAGGCCGCCTGTACCTTTCAGGGCATCATTTATAAAGCTTTACCTGCCTCCTCCCAGTGGGGCAGTAGTTTTATGAGCAGGATTCAGATGTTTTGTTGCCTAGTCATGATTACAGCTGGAGTCTATTCCCATTTCACAACCAAACAGTTCAGTCGATACCCCACCAGCTAAGCATGAGTGCGAGAGAGGGGGTGGGGGGGGCACTCCAGTTTCTTTGTTCAAGCAAATTTATGGCCACCTGTTCTCTAATCTGCACAGTCATTAGAACTACAGTACTGCACAAGAGTTAAAGACCGCCATTAATTCATATAATTTCCTGTCAAAGTGGCCCTAGGTACACATTCTTTTCCTTTTTCAGGAGGATCTTTCAGATGAAATTACTCACTCACTCATCTTCTAAACTGCTTTATTCTTCTGGGTCGTGGGGAGTGCCAGAGCCTATCCCAGCATTCAATGGGCAGAAGGCAGTGAACACCCTGTACAGGACACCAGTCCATCAGAGGGCAGACACCCACATTCACTTACATGCCCACACCTAGGGGGCAATTTATTACCAGTTTACCTGACTGCAGGTCTTTGGACTATGGGAGGAAACCCACACACACACACATGGGGTGAACATGCAAACTCCCCACAGAGAGGACTCCAGATGCTCCAGCCAGGAATCTTCTTGCTGTGAGGTGACAGTGCTACCCACTGTGCCACTGTGCCACACATCTGAGGAAATTAGATATAGGATAATACACTTGCATATTCCAGTTTTGGGCTTCCAGTACTGGAGTATAAAAATGATTAAAGGCTGCAGAGAAAATGGGACTCCTACTAATCATCTGCAGGACCTGGTAAACCACCAAAGCAATCCCCATCAGACTGCACTCAAGGGGAGAGAAAGTCAAGCTCCACTCTTGCTTCTTTGAGGAAACATTCATTAAAAGGATTCTTCAGGGGACTCTTATGGAGTTGTCCCAAAAACCCTTCTCAGCTGGCGATTATGCCCAGTTACATAACAGTATAATGATGGGAACATTTTACTTCAGGGTGCTCTTCATAAGGCTACAGAACACCTACATAAGCTACATGTCATTACATCTGACATAACCCTGATTATATCATGCAAATGTCTTGACAGATGACATGTTTGTTATATGGTTCAGGTAATGTTTTATGTCTTGAATTTGTAATCAGTTGATTTCCAAAAGATTTTGATTCATTGTTATTGTTTAATACATCCCCACAAATTCATGTCTATGTAAAAATAAAAAATGATAATTTATTTTTGAGTGAGGACCAGAGCCACACACCAGTAAAAGAAAAATGTATTTTTGTGGTCAAAAGTTTGGGGTCACTGATTTCATTTATGTAAAACTGATTTCTGTGTATGAGACACATGTATACAATGAATGTACCATGGAAATGACATCCAGGATGTCTCATATTGGAAAACCAAAAACCAAATCTCTCTAATTAAATATGTTCACTGTATTTTTTGATACAAATCAAATCGGTGAGGCCAATCATTCTCTGAGTGGAGAGTTTTTGAGCCATTTTGTGCCATTTGTGATTTTTCACACAGAGAAATTTGTGTTCCGCATTTAACCCATCCGTGAAGTGAAACACCCACATGCACACACTAGTGAATACACACACTAGGGGGCCGTGAGCACACTTGCCCGGAGCGGTGGGCAGCCCTATCCACGGCGCCCGGGGAGCAGTTGGGGGTTAGGTGCCTTGCTCAAGGGCACCTCAGTCGTTACTGTCGGTTCAGGGAATCGAACCAGCAACCCTCCAGTCACAAGGCTGGTTCCCTAACCTCCAGCCCGCGACTGCCCCCAATAAATCATTTTTTTCTTTTCTTATTATTATTTAATAACACTTTAATGTTATATATGTTTTTACATAGTGTAAAGTATGTACACTGATCAGCCATAACATTAAAACTACCTCTTTGTTTCTACACTCTCTATCCATTTTATCAGCTGCACTGACCACACAGTTCTACAGTTACAGACTGTAGTCCATCTGTTTCTCTGTATACTGTGTTAGCCTCCTTTCACCCTGTTCTTCAGTGGCCAGGACCACCACAAGACCACCACAGAGCAGGCATTTTTTTGGGTGGTGGATCAATCTCAGCACTGCAGTGACACTGATGTGGTGGTGGACTAGGTGGTGTGTTAGTGTATGTTGCGCTGGTACATATAGATCAGACCACATGTACCAGTGTCCACTCACTGTCCACTCCATTAGACACTCCCACCTTGCTGGTCCACCTTGTAGATGTACAGTCAGAGACGATAGCTCATCTGCTGCTTCACAGTTTCTGTTGGTCATCCTCTAGTCCTTCATCAGTGGTCACAAGATGCTCCTCACAGGACGCTGTTGACTGGATAGTTTTGGATGGTGGACTATTCTCAGTCCAGCAGTGACACTGAGGTGTTTAAACACTCCAGCTGCACTGCTGTGTCTGATCCAATCATAGTAGTGTAACACACACTAACACACCTCCACTCTGTCAGTGACACTGTAGTGTTGAGAATGATCTACCACCCACATAATACCTGCTCTGTGGTGGCCCTGTGGGAGTCCTGACTATTGAGGAACAAGGTGAGAGGGGACTAACAAAGTGTGCAGTGTGGACTATGGTATTGGTTGTAGAACTACAGAGTGCACCTTTATGGTAACTGGAGCTGTGTTGTTATGGGTGATGGGTGTATTTGGCTCCATACCTCCACTTTTAATTAAGTAAAATGGAAATAGATTTTCATATTTTCACTTGATCATATTTTCCCTGTACTTTTTTGACTTAATCTAATCCCCTTTATTTTCAGGAGGGTTAGGGTTAGCTCTCTGTGGTCCTGCTGAAACGTTAACATTATCCATTATGTCCCATCACTCTTTCTTCTGCTTTTAGTGACCTAGAAATGAACATAGGGCCAAAAAGAAATTGACCTGAGACACACAGCCATGCTTATGTATTATTGTTTGCAAAAGGACAAACTCAGCAAGACCAGAGCCCCGAAGAAGAAGAAGAAGAGTGAGTGAGGAACTGAAAAAGTGGACATTGGCAAGGAAATACAGCATCCCTCGTCCTGCCATTTGTTATTTCTGTGGCACATCCAATTCCAGCCTGGAATTAGCCTGTCGATAAAAGGCCATTACAGCCAGAGCCGTTATTGCACCTTGCATTCAATTGTCTCTTTGGCCATTCATTTCAAACGGCACCTTCCCGTAGACCTCTGTAAATCTTCTTGTTGCACCCATATGCATATACCGCAAACAACATACTTGGACTATGTTTATGACAGGAAGCAAGTGCGGTATAAGAAAAACAACTCATTTTCCAGAGTTCCAGTGTGAAATGCTAATTGCCGCTCTGTAAGTGGTGCTTCATAAACTGTAGGCACTGAAGCTAGAACCTCTCTACAATGCTGTGAGACTAGTGCAGGCCTTTGCCAAGCAGATGCCACAGCAATCAAGAGCAGTGACTCATCACAGGACCATCACGCTTTGGAACAGCCAGAGAGGCAATTAGCTGACAAAGGGCAAACAATTACACCAAGAGCAGCAGCACTCCAGAAACTGGCAGCCATATGCGTCCATCTACTCACTGCCTGATGGCCAGTGTCGGGTCAGAGCTGGAGATAAGGACCGTCCCTGGGAGACCTATGAAAGGCTATACATTACACAGATTCACTCCCTACAGTTCTGCCTTTTTTATAGAGTCCATTCAGTCCTTTCAGTCCAGTGGGATATGTCTAACGTGGCATTCCCAACTTCCAGTCTAAATGCATTTCAGTGTGTCTGTACTCTCACTGAGCATTTTATTAGGTACACCTACTCGTATCTATACTCTTCAATGCCCATTTTATCAGCTCTATTTCCCATGTGGCAGCACTTTGTGTATTACTGTTACACACTGTAGTCCATCTCTTTCATGCATACTTTGTTAGCCCCCTTTCACCCTGTTCTTCAGTGGTTAGGGACCCCATAGGACCACCACAGAGCAGGTATTATGTGGGTGGTGGATTGTTCTTAGCTCCGCCGTGACACTGATGTGGTGGTGGTGGTGTGTTAGTGTGTGTGTTGTGCTGATGTGAGTGGATAAGACACAGCAGTGTCACACTGCTGGACTGAGAATAGTCCACTAACCAAAATTATCCAGCCAATAGCATCCTATGGGCAGTGTCCTGTGACCACTGATGAAGGACTAGAGGATGACCAACACAAACTCTGCAGCAGCATATGAGCTATCGTCTCTGACTGCACATCTACAACGTGGACCAGCAAGGTGGGAGTGTCTTATAGAGTGGACCATGAGTGGACACTCCAGCATCACTGCTGTGTCTGATCCACTTGTACCAACACAACAATGTGGTAGTATATGGAAATTGGAGCTGATTAAATAGACAACGAGTTTAGACAGGTTTACGTTTTAAGGTGAGTGAATCTACAGTATATTTACTATACAACCTTGAAGAACCATTTTTTATGAGCTGTTTGAAGACTGAGAACAACTGACTAAACAAGTGGAATCGGGTGTATCTCTGCCTGATTGGACTGAAAACCTGTAGCCACATTGGCCCTTCTTGGATTTGTGACCCCTAGCCTAGACTGTTCAGAGCTCAAATCAGAACTTTATTGTTGGAGTCTACTGTCTCTTCCTAATTATGTTGGTGGTTAATCTGGCATTTGTGGGCTTCAGTGTTGCACAGTCCATGCCAAATCGAATCATAGCTGTTATTCTTGCTCGTGGAGGTATTACATGCTATTAGGCAGAGACACAGGTGACTTATTTGTTATGAGCTTATGTAGTGTGGAACCTCAAGAGTCCAAAAGAGGATGCAAAGACAGGGATGATCATAGAACATCCCAGATTCCAATTCCATTTAAGAGTTAAGTCTGTATACAGAACTGATCAAAATGTAGTTAGGTTCACCACAGATTGATCTCCCCTAGCTTACTAAAACCCTATGGAAGAGAACTCTGTACGCTACTCGAAACTTCCTTGGCTTCAAACAGTGTGTGTAACAGTAAACAGTTAGGTTTCTGCAGTAGGAAACCATTCAACGTTGTGTCCGGTTTGACTGCTTCTACAGACCCTCTCAGAAACATCTCAAAGCAGAACAACCCCCATCAGATTCACTCCCCCATCTTCCATCCCCACACAGCAGAGCTTTACCCCGAGTTCCCTTGTACTCTACTCCATGTCTATTTCATGGCAGCCTTCGCTGAAGCTCTTGATCACGGCGGACGCTTCTCCGAACATTGGGGTAACAACTTGCGGGTCAGGAGGATCCCTGCGAGCACCTGCCACAGGCTAAATGATGCTTCTGCCCTTGTTTTCACCTGGAAATACAAAGAACAGGCTTCTGGAAAGATCTCCAACACAAGGTCGGCAGTGTGGTGAGTTCACAGTCATTAAAAATGAAGGACTGTTGTATAGCCAAGGCGTGAGTACAGTCAGATCTGCTCAGTTCAGTCAGGTTTTTAAAGGATACCTTGCTCATTAAGGCTGGGCGGTATATTCAAAAAGAATGAGCAAGTACATCCATCTTTCCTTTTCATTAGATATGAATTATGCATGCTGTTCTTGCCACAAGAACTAAAATAAGAAAAGTTACTCAGACGTTGTTATGTTTCTGTCACTGATCTCACATGATAAGACAGCAACAATACGCTTCTTTAATAATAAAGAAAGACGGGGTAAACAAATCCGTATATAACATACTCCTTACTACAGGAAGACAGCCAACTAATTACTTAACACCCACCACTGGATGTATGCTAAGCTTTGTTTGCCGGTGAATTCTTAATTGACAGGAATGTAATGAAAGATTGACGGAATGCAAACTCTTCCACTCATGCTCCAATTTGTGCAGTGTGCCACTTTGAAAGCTTCTTTATCTTAAGCTAATTAGAATGCGGCTTTAAGTTGACCTCTGGAATGTGACCAAAAAGACAAACAGTGGATCGATGCGCTTCATTCTACATGGCACAGTGGATGTTAGCTGCTGCTTATCTCACTCGCTATGTACTGGCTGTTGCAAACATTTCATCCCCTCCGTGGTTGTTTAAAGAGATGGACGTCACCTCCTGTCATTGTGATTCCGATTGGTTTTGCTGGCAACTGTCGTAATCAATAAACATAACGCAGGGCTGTGTGTGCCATTTGAGTACTTTTGATGCCAGTCCTGATTTTCTTTTTAAAAAGCTTAGATTTCAAGACCAAAATAATTCAGAAGTTTAGATATAAGCACCGATATTATTTGATTATTTATTTATCAGTCATGATAGATCATTTCAAAAATGTTGATATTGGTGCAAATATCATTTAACAGCTTTTTACACCAGTACATCATATATGAATTTTTTTTACACCTGTACTGGCATTATTATAAAAACTTTTGGATAGCAGTATGTACTGATATCATTAGAAAAGCACCAATTTGTAAAAAATTAGATATAGGTACTGATATCACTTAAAGGTTTAGATATCAGCACTGATATTATTGGAAACATTTTAATTCAGTACTGACATAGTTTGAAAGGTTTAGACATCAGTACTCATATCAGTTGAAGGGGGTTTCCTCTCTGCCTTCGATCTCCCAGAATTCACCACCTGATGACATTGTTGTCATGTGTCCATCTTCACCCAACCACACCCCGTTTTATTGATTAACGTCTCCCGAGTTCTGATTTTACACACCTGTCACCCATCTAGCCTGATTGTATTTAAGCTCCTGGTTCACACACTCACATTGTGAAGTATTGTCACTTAGTGACCTTAGTGATGTGGTCACCCTCGCTATTCCTGACTGTAATTCTGATTCCGACCTTGCTTGTTTCTCGATTACTCGTTTGTCTTTTGCCCTTTGGTTTTGTTTGCCCTTCTGATTGTCTTTTTGGTTTTGACTCTTGCCTGTCCATTTGGTTTCGTGACTCAGCCTTCTCCTTTTGGTATATTTGCTTGGATTCGCTTGTTTAGCCGCACTGCTAATTTGTTAATAAATCCTTGCTTTGCCTTCAACTCAGCATGCGTCAATTCTAGTTTGTCAAACCTGACAACTGTAGACCTTCAAATGTACTTAAGTATGGAGAGTAACAGTAGCATGATTTATTATGGCTCTAATGTCCTATTATCATTTCTGGAACAAGACTCTTAATCAGCTCACTGTAGGTGAAGAGACTCTAGTGTCTCTCGGTCCACCAGTCTTTAATAGAAGGTCACTAATCTGACACTGATGTCTATTACAATGATCATAAGCACAGAACACTGAAGGAGAACAGCTTCCATTAGCTAGAACCAAGCTCTGTCCAACAGGTCCAAACAAGCTCCAAACAAAATGACTGCTGTGCCCTGATTGGTGGGCTCACTTCACGCTTCTTTCATTTGGACAGGTTACGTTATTATGCTCACATAAGCCAAAATGAAGGACAGATTTGGCCATAATGTAGTGGAGTAAACAGTCAGATATTAGACTGTAGAATGTAGTGGTACAAAGACACAAAGACCCCCAGAATGGAAACACTTCACACCACAACACACTACCCAAGTACAGAAACCAATTATAACATATGATAACCACTGATAACATATGATTTTTTTTTCTGCCAGCAATGACATCATTTGAAACATTTAGATACCAATATTAAAATCATTGTAAACCATTAGAAATCAGTACCAATATGGTTTTATAATATCAGTTATGAGTACCAACACAATTAGGTAATTTTAGTCACTACTTCGAATATCATTTAAAAGGTATTTACATTTCAAGTCAGATTTATTTATATAGCGCTTTTTACAACAGATGTTGTCACACAGCAGCTTTACGGAGAATCCGGGTCCAAGCCCCCAGAGAGCAAGCCAAATGCAACAGTGGCAAGGAAAAACTCCCTCAGAGCAAGAGCAAGGAACTTCATAAGGGAAGACTCAAAAGGGGAACCCACCCTCTTCAGGTCGACCCTGGATAGCAACAAACACAGAAAAGGATCAGAGTTTATAATTACAGGCAATACTGAATAAGAACTGTTAGTAACTGTTAGATGGAAGACTATGATGACAGTCTATTAGAAAGAACAGGAGAAGTTTTGAGTGCTTTTGAGGCAGAGGAAGAAATGTCAGATTAGTCTGTGATTAAATAGCATGATCGTTGGATGGGCGCATCACAGCACAAGACAAGAAGAAGTTTCATGGCAGGCAACTGGTCAGCAGGAAGGCAATGGCACCCAGCCAAGGAAGCTGAAGCAATGGCATCAGAGCTCACAGGATGGGAAGTAGCTCCGCAGCAGACCACAGAGTTTGGCCAGTAGCTCATCTCTCTGTAGCTCTGACAGTTAGCTTTAAACTAATTACCAAAGGCTCAGCTGAACAGGTAGGTTTTAAGCCTAGACTTGAAGATTGAGACTGTGTCTGAGTCCCGAACACTAACTGGAAGGTTATTCCAAAGCTGGGGGGCTTTGTACGAAAAGGCTCTTCCTACTGATATAACGTTATTAATTCTAGGTACTAATAGAGAGCCTGCACCTTGCAGGCTCTCTATTACTAGGCAGTTCGTAGTACGAAATAAGTTCCCTGAGGTACAGAGGAGCGAGGCCATTTAAAGCTTTATATGTCAGATGAAGAATTTTATACTCAATGCACCAGCACTGGAATCAGTGGAAAAGTTTAGATACGAGTATTAATTCCCTGTTAAACAATGTAGATATCAGTGCTAATATCACTTGAACATTTTAGATACTAGTACGAGAAACTAGTAGCATTTAAAAGTATATATGTATGACTATACTGCATGTATGAATATGTTGTAGCCTTAATATCCATACACAAGCATCTGAAATGGAAAACAACCATGTTAACCATAAGCTAAGCACTGCAGGCCTTGTCTGGTTCCCATGCTTCACTGTACCTTCCACTGCTAAAAGATTTACACAGTAACGGGTTACATGTTTAATGATTATTTACTTTCATGTCTATAATGGCAGGGCATGCTGTACATTGCTGTGCGTTTACAGGTAAAGATCCAGCAGCCTCACCGCAGTGCTCAGCTGTGTTCTGCCTGCTCCCATAATTAATCCCACTCTGCTGCTTCTGACAGGTCACCTACATCATGTTTCCCAGCCGGCTCTTGTTCCCGCACTGACCTGTGTAATTCTGCTGGATAAGAGCGTGCAGCCTGTGAGAGACGCGGGCGACGCTCTGAAACGTTCATATCAAAAGAACAAGAATCGCTCATGCACTAAATTACACCGCCAGTTACCGGAGTCTCATCCACCTCCTGTTCTACAGGCAATGCTGGAGGACAGCTCCCGCTGAAAACAAGAGGAATTACAACACTGAGATTCAATTACAAAACAATATCAGGGTCGGAGCTCAAATTAAAGGCTTCAGTTGCAGTTTCACTTTGCCTAATTCGTGCAATAAGCGTGTGAGACAGGGCTGTTCTTCCCGCCCCTCTCCCTCTAGGTTTACCAAGGTAAAGTTATCTCATCGCATCAGAATAGACTGACAGAAAGGAAACGCAGTAAGAGGAGGGCAGAGGGAGAGAAAGAGGGGTAGACTGATGGACTGGGGCTGTTCCTGATGAAAAATAAGGCAGCACATCTGACGCGTTCTGCTCCACTGCTGCTGGATGAACACCTTGGTCTGGCACTGCCTGGGAGAGAGAAAGAGAGAGGGGGGCCTTGGTCTGTCAGCTGTTGAGAGCAGGATGGATGCAGTGAGGCTAGAGATTTGGTCAAGGTCTGGCTCTCTTGTTCTCTCTCTCTTTGTTTCTCTACATAGTTGGACTTAGCTGGAGCTTTCAGGGCTTCTAAGGGAGCAGGGGGAATATGTGAGTCTGCATTGGGCAATTTTTGATCAATACGCCCTTAAAGGTGGACAAATTTGGGAAAAGTCGTTCGCTCCCTTTCTCTATCTCTCTCTATCTCCGCTCAGAATGGCAATGCACCAGCTAGTTTGGACGTATGGTCGAGTCAAGGGGTTTTGTGTTCTCCTCTGAGCGTGAGGAGGCACTCTTAGGTACTATTGGATAGGATGATCATAGAGGCACTCTGCAGACACAGGTTTCACTGTATCTGAATATCACTGGGGAATCCTCATGGTGTTTAGGACTTCAGAGAAGGCCTTATTGAGTTCTATGAATCAGCTGCACAACGCAGGACTACATGCATGCAGACCGTTACAACAACAGCCCTTAACATCACGTCAAAGTCATCAAAGGCTGCAATGGTGTCGTGCCAGACTGTCATGGAGTGACTCAGAATGGCAGCGGGTCAGCTTCAGTAACGGGTCCCGCTTTTGTCTTGGTGGAGACGACCAACGAATCCGTGTGTGGAGGCACCGTGGTCAGCACCAAGATGAAGAGTTTGTTGTCATGCATCACATGCCTGGTGTCACTCCACCTCCAACCCTACTGCACAGTCTGCAGGAACTGTGTGAGAATATTCAAGATGAATGGGATGGATTATCACAGGACACCATTAGGAACCTCTACAACTCCATACCGTATGCATGTTGCAGTAAGAGACACATGAGAGACATTACTTCTGTATGTGTAGCTTAATAAATATTACCCATATCAGTCTAAATGTATCATCATTTATTGTTCCCGGTAACCTTTATCTTCCTATCCCACACTTCTTTCTGGATGCAGCTATTCTTTTGATGATGAGTGTAAAAAAGCATATTATGAATGATTATGTTCATGATAAACACTGCTTTACTGAGTAACATGATAGCATACACAATAAAATGCATAGCTTGTTTACATCTGAATGTCCTTACAACAATCTCAAAACGAGAAATATTAAATATTATCGACTAGATGAGTTCAAAAGCCAAGATCTAACATTTTTGCAGTGTAAACAGATATGCCACTCAGGAGGCCAGAGCCTCAGTTAATTCACAATTGTGCTTCCAGGGGGCCCCATTCCTGGCTGTTGCCTAGAGCCACAGAATCAGTAAAATCCACTCCTTCTAATAAATAATGCATGCAGGAACCCGTGCGTGAAGAGATGAACCTAAGGTTACCAAGTCCAATGCCAAGCATTGGCTCGAGGGGTACAAAGCCCAACAACCACCCCCCCTCCCCAACCACCACCACTGGGCTGCGCAGCAGTGGAACAGCTAGAATGATAGACTTCTATCCAATACCTTTGAGATGGAGTGACGCTTGTGATCCAGAACTAATCTCCCAGTATCATCAGTGCCCGACCTCACTAATGCTTTCGCGGCTGCAATTATGGAAGAACGGTTGTCAGAATTTTAGTGGGGATCCATTTATGTTACCTGCTGTAAGGAATCAGTACTGCATGCAGTGATCTAGGGCATGGTACATACCGAAGTGCATCATACAACCATCACTATTAATCGTATTTACAGTATTCACACTACTTACTTTGCTTGCCTTGCTTGAGCAACATTTCATGCTTATCCACGTCTCCTTTACAGGAATGGTGAGAGATAAAAGAGAACATTATCTTAAACTGGATATTGTGTTAAAGGGAACTGATAAGGACTTTCAGTGCTGCTCAAGTTTTCCAATAAAGGGATACAGTTATGCTGTAAACAAGCACTGATAAGCGGTTTGAATGAGCGTTATCTAAAGTCATGTACTGCTAAATTGGAAAGACTAATGCGACAGATGTGAGAGAGCAGTTTGGTTTATAAATACTGCTCCTATCAGCAGTTATTTGAGAGAAATAATGACCGCTCATTTGGCCAGTATGAAGTGAATGCTCAGCAGTGTACGGCAAATGAATCTGATATGACTGCAAACAATGACCGGCTGAAACTTTATTTGAAAGCCACTGACATAAGGACTTCATAACATATACACTCATCATCAAAACAGTAGTTGCACCCAGAAGGAAGTATCGCGTTGCAATGCTATGTGGAAGGAAGATGAAGGTTACCAGGAACAATAAATCATGATGCATTTAGACTGATATAGCAATATTTATTGAGCTACACATACAGAAGTCGTGTCTCAACTTGCCAGGTATCTCGGCATGGAGTTGTAGAGGTTCCTAATGGTGTCCTGTGATAATCCATCCCATGCAGCTTGAATATTCTCACANGAGGTTCCTAATGGTGTCCTGTGATAATCCATCCCATGCAGCTTGAATATTCTCACACAATTCCTGCAGATGGTGCGGTAGGGGTGGAGGTGGAGTGACACCAGGCCTTCTGGGTGTGTGACATGTGACAACAAACTGTTCATCTTGGTGCTGACCACGGTGCCTCCACACACAGATTCGTTGCTTGCCTCTACCGAGACAAAAGCGGGACTGGTCACTGGTCACGTTGTGCAGCCGTCTGCCAATGTTGCTGGCACTAACAGGATGACACATGGAGGGCATCTCTGCTCACTGAATGTCCGCCTTCATGGGTGTTGGGACAGTCAGGTACAGTGATAAGGTCCGTCCCTGCTTACGTCACATGCACATCACAGTCTCACGATGTCAAACCTACCCACCAAGTTTCATTCCTGTTGGTTGATTCCTTCTGGGTGCAGCTATTTGTGCGGCTATTTTTTTGATGATGAGTGTCAGATGCAGAAGTGACATTTTAATGACCCATGACCCTTGAACTAAGGACACAGATGTTGGCAGAGGCCTGGTTAAGAACACTGTTTGCTTGTATCGGCTCTCTGAAAGATGCACTCAAGCTAAAATTATACTGATAAAGTGAATATTATTTGTGAACATCACCGCTTACAGATTGATGCTCAGTCTGCAGGCAAATCAGATTTGTTTCTCAAATCAGATCTTTTGAGGCGACTGCGTTTAGTTATTTGCAAGGGGTTGCAAGTGGTCTATTTTTTTGCATTAAATTTACTTGAAAAATGAAACTCATATATTCAATAATGGTTGTAATTAATACAGCCAAATATCAAATTATATATATAGCTTTTCAGTAGGATTGTGTCCCAGTAATCCACCATGACGAGAGTGTCGGGGGGCTTTCTTTGGAAATTAGACAAACTGAGTTTGAAGAGCTTTATGTTAGGCCCGGAAAACCAGATTCACACGCCTGAGCAGTTAAGTGAATTACAAATTCTAATTTGTCAGACTGTTCTTTAATTCATTGAGCTCAGATTCAATTAATCTGGCAAATGTCATTTCTGGAAAGCATTGTTGTCACTGGATCTCATTTTGGCGCAGTTACATGTCGCCCCTGTGAGAGAGGAGCTGCTTCGTGAAGAGTTTTTCATCATTTTGTGGAGTCGAACAGAAGTCCCTGAGGAGCACCTAGATGCAAATCCAAGCCATCACAGAGGAAGAGAAATTTAGTCTCATTCGGAGACCTTAAATCATGCATATTTAACCCAGTCATGGTTTATTCATTGCTTCCCTGCGCTTTCAGTCCAAAAACACAGCGGAAATGGAGCCCAAAGTAAGATCTCGGGGAAACTCTCAGCGAAACTTTTACAGCCTAGCCTTTCATGAGCCTCCGTGGGAGAGTGTTGTGAGGTCATTAAACAGGTATTGGAAATAACAACAACCGCTAAAGTCTTACATGTGTGCTATCAGACAGAAATGGATATGGCCCAGAAATGTGGCACCTCGTTTTTCGCAGCCTTGCATAAGCATCTAACTCCTGAAGTGGTGCTAACAATAATGAAAACACTGCTGCTGCTGCTCCTGCTGTTGTACATATTCATCTACTACTAATAAAGGATGGGCTCAGGATGAAGAACCAGAACTCCAACTCTTTGATCACCAGAGCTTCCTTGATCAGTAGAGACTGCGAGCAATTCACTGTCTTCTTAATCTCTGCGGTGACGTAGTAGCTTCTTTTCAGGGCTATTTTAAGACCCACTGCAGACCCCTTCTTTTTAAATGGTCACATCCTCACATGTGGCTTGTATTGACTCTATAGGTTGGCTTTTGTGAGTTCACCTAATGGCTTAAAACCATTCTGTAATTGAGTGTATATGCTGTAGAAACAAAAAGGTTTTGTCATCTGTGACTGAAACATACCTAACAGCATACCTAATAATGTAACACCTCCAAATGGAGCACGAGTAACAGCTGCCATTTGATTTGGCATGCATCATGTACTGGACAAATTTCTGGATGTAGGCCACATCAATGTCCAGCCACTCCTGCATCAAAGTATTGCTCAGTTGGGCCAGATTTGGTGGATGCCTTCCCTGGCACAATTCCAAGCAGAATTTCCTGTAGACTGGGATTTTAGCCACTGCTGGTAGACCCGTATGACTGTACACTTCCATACACCTGCAGATTCAGCTACTTCCTTCACACAATGGTCTTTGGCACGCCCAAATGCAGTCACTCCTTTTAACCAATTATTATCATCAGCTTTCGACCCATTTTCCACACATCGGATCAGACCTTCACTGCACTGTACCACCTTTTCTCAGTCTAAGAATCCCACAGGTATTTACAGCCCCATCATCCTCGTGCAGTGCCATCTGCAGGAGCCTGAAGTTACTACCACCTTAGACCCTAAAGGTGACTAATGTTTTGTTTGATGAGCTCATGTGTTTTATAATTCTATGCCAAAAGCAATGTCAGGATTACTCACCTGGGAGCAAGTGTCATGACAAGCATAAAAATGACTGTTGTGGTGAAATTTGAGATCTCCCGATGCATTGAGTTGTTCTGAACTGTAATCAAATTACTCTCCTTCTCTTCACTGCATCACTTTAAACAGCAGCAGCCATTATAAAGCAAAGAGGGGGGAGATTAGAGGGAGTGTGGTAGGACGAGCTAGGAGGTTAAATTGAGCCTCGGCCATCAGGTCCAGCGTGACCCCCTTTGATGATGATGCATGTTCCTCCAGAGGACAGTCATTGTCCTGAGTCAAATTAGCATTCCAGACTAGGCCTTTCCGGGCGTGTATGTGTGTGAACGAACTGCTCCGGGGAAGGGTGATGAGCTTGGTCAGTTCAGTGGCAGTTCAAGGCCACAGAATGCAAAGTTGTGCCTGTGAGAGCAGCAGGAATATAGAAGTACTTTCAGTGTGATGTTCTACGTATGCTACGGCTACAATTGCAAGCCGCGCTTGTCATTCAGGCAAGACTGTATAGTGGCAGAAGTGGAGAAGATTATACTGTCTCTCTGAGGTGTAATCACCATTATTGAATCAGGTCCTGCAGAGCTGAATTGGATGGGATTCCTGTAGGTGTAAATTTAACTCTGTAGGGTTACTGTGGGGTTTTACCCTGTAATATGAGAGTCTGTAAGTGGATGACTGTGCATGTACAATATGTAGGTACAAACTGTTGTATGAAATGTTCAGATAGCAGTCTTAATAAGTGATGTAATGCTGTTTGGGTATAATAGCAACATGCAGGTAAGGCTTTTTGACCTAGGATGGGTTGAGCGTCACCATTCTGGCAAAAAAAATGCATTAGAAGATAGAAAGAAACTTGCCCAATTAATGTTTGCAAGCATCACTGGTATTTTAGGTATTACAGGTTATCTGGTGCTTACGTAATAGTATTGCTACTCACCACATTGTATCGGGCACACATCTAATAGTATCTGGTGCTTACCTGATTTTTACCTAAAACACACCATGATGCCCCAAAAAATACTCCAAGAACCCGTTTCATGAAACTGTTGACATGCAACTGTTGAGCCTCAAATATACTGCAAGATGCTTAATATTATACAACAATAAGACACTGTAGTTTCATGTAAGTCTCAAGCATCCTAAGTTGCATAGTAGTTTCACGGAGTAAGGCCAGACTGAAAGAGACATAAAGAGACATACAGGCAGACCAGAAGACATCTTCTCTTTGTTACTAAAATGACTATAATGATCACCATTTAATCATTTCATGCAACACTTAATGAAAGACTTTTTCTTCTGTTCCATTTCCTTTGCTTCATCTTCATCTGAAGCATCATTGCACTGTAATTAAAAAAAGCTCTGAAGTATCGAGACGCTTCCTCCTGACAAATGAGTCCTATGCCACAAAGAGCGCCAATTAGTGTGTTTCTGATGCACACTGAGGAGCATGTCTTTGTTTGCCAGCAGACATGCTTGTTATAGAAGTTAATATCCCATCTGTCCCCGCTGACGGTCTAAGGCACTGGTGAAACAAGCAAGTGCCATCCAAACACAGTACAACTTTGAGAGGAACTTCAAGCCTAGTTTGAGGAGAACTTTCCCAAATTCCCATTCGACATTAAAAGTAATTAGAAACTTGAAATGATGGCTTCTCGATTTTCACTCCACTGCTGGGCACCAGGAAGCATGGAACGAATTGCTGTGCACCAGGGACCATGTAAGAATATTAACCAATATTATCATGTTTAAGACTAACAAAGCTTTTATGGCTCTGGAACTCCAGCTAACCATAGTGAGAACCTTCTTACAAATGGAGAAAGTATGGAAGTTGTGAGTCCTCCGAGAAGTGGCTGGTCTATAAATTCAGTTCTTCTGAGAGCACAGCAATGATGATCCAGGAAGTCACTAAAGAACCCAAATCAACATCTAAGGAACTCCAGACCTGGCTTGCCTCAGGTAAGGCCAGCATTCATAATTCCGCCATTAGAAAGAGACAGAGCAAAAATGAAAAAAAAAAAAAAATTCTGTCTGATCTCCAGTTAAACTGTCGTTACTTGTTCACATGGGTGATATATAGGTGTGTGCTCTATAACTGGCGATTTGTTTTCAGTAGCCAGAGCCGGCAAGTGGAACATGATCAAAAGAGCCCCCACATGCCTACAACATCAGTAAAGCACAATGGAGGATCAACACATGTTAGTGGATGTACAACAACATCTGGAGTTGGTGATTTGTTTTGACTGAAGGCATCATTAATGCTGACAAGCTCACCCATCACACGATACCCTCTGGAAAATGTTTGATTGGAAAGAAATTAATTCTACTGCAACATAACAACCTCAAGCACATTGGCGAGAAGATCAAGATGTACACAGATCAAACAAAAAAGCTGCTGGTGGTCTCGGAGCACTGCACTGAACACCCCAGAATCCAGACCTCATTATCTCTGATTTGATTTGGGATTATTTGGATGGTGAGAAGCGGAAGATGCAACCAGTTTCTGAGACTGAACTTTGACGTGTGGAACAATAGCCCTGCAGATTTTCTTTCGTTCAGAGCTTGTAGAACCTTGGTGCAATGTAGGGAAGCAGTCTGTGTTTACTCTAGTTTTTTTTTACTGGAACCAAGGAACGTCAAAGGATACGTCATCAATGTCAACAAAGGGCGCTGCACTGCAACAGTAAACAGTAGTAACAAGATGGCGGAGCGTATAGATTACCTGTGAGCGTTTGTGCTGTTATTCCCAATGTCTGTTTATATCCAGAAAGCAAGCACGGACCAACCATGAAGATGATAAGAAGAGCTTCTACAGCAGACCACTGGGTGTTGCCATTGTTGCTTTCTTTTTCCTCAGTAACTGACACGCCCATCACAGTTTGTGCTGAGGAACCTCCTAGCCATTGGTTCCAGCTGGGAACAAACTTTTCGGGCTCCGAACCTATTTATTTTTGATGGAAACGTACCGAAGAGTTCAAAATTAGGTGCATGAACAGGAACGTAACTCGTTCCACATGGAAAAGTGGGTTCCTCCCAGTGCTCTGGTTTCCTCCCACAAAGACATGGAGTCAGGTGAGCTAGAGATGCTAAATTGCATGTCTTTGTGTCTCGCCAATAATGGAGTGGCAGCCTGTCCAGGGTGGTCCATGCCTTCTGCCCAATGAGCACAGGGTTTCAGCACACCACATGACCTAGAAGGATAAGAGGACAGTGAAGTTCATGCTTAGGAGTCCTGCAGCATGGCTGAACTATAGCAACTATACAAAGAAAAATGGCCTAGTATCCCACAGCCATGTACAAGACTGATCTCCAATTATAGGAAAGGGTTTGGTTGTAGCTGTTGCTGCAGCAGATGTTGGGATGGAATGTCTGGTAACACCTTCTATGAATCGGGTATCCATAATTCATTCATTATAAGTGCATTCATAAAGAGCTACAAATCATTCATAATGTTTTAGAATACTTGACTTAAGCCTTTGTAGCTGCACATAAATTATCATAATAGTGTCATAATGCATCCAACATAACTGGGCTGAACATGTAATGAACACTTATAAGCTCTCTTTACAGATTTTAGGTAAAGTGATGTTGGTTAGCTCTATGAATTAGTCCATGTTAATATGAGCACATAACCACTTAAAATAACAATATAGTAAGGCTGCCTTAAATAAGAACGTCTGAACAGAGGAATGCCAGACTCACTAGTTTGTACTTTTATCAGGGTTTAATTCATTGATGAAATATACTTTTACAAACTACAGGCTGATATCAGTTCATCTGAATAGACAGTTTCCATACGTCTGCATTGTATGAGCAAACAGCTAGAGATTATATCAAGGATTTCAATTTTATATAATTATAACGCATTATGTCACTTTGTGCTATGAAGCTTCATACTGTGGTGTTACAACAGTGTGTGATTATGATCATTTATGCACAGTTATAAAGGCTTAGGCCAAGTATTATAAAGCGTTACGAATGCTTTATAGATCTTTGTGAATGCACTTATAATGCATTATTATGGATACATGATTCATAGAAAATGTTACCAATTTCTTTTTTCACATGGTGAAGGTGATAGTAGGTGTTGCAGTAGTAGGCATAGGTATGTTTTGTTCTGTCAATAAATGTGCATATCATTTAAAAACTGCTGTCATTAAATACTGTGTTTTGTCGTTCCTCATTCTCTCATTAATTTTCTATTGCATTGTGAATGAGGATATGAAACCACATAGCCTGACAAATGTGGAAAAATAGGACATATTTCACGTCACTAAACTAACTGTGCTCCTGCATGTTTCCCTCTATATAGCAGATAACACTTTGCAACGTGAACGTTCATTTGTTTCCAGGTACAGTGTGTTTAATTATACCAGCCTCTTCTTAATTATGTAATCTCTTCCCCGAACACTTATACGGTTACTCCGTGTGCAGCGCGGCAGAGTTTGTCTGGCTTTGCGCTCTGCAGCAGGTGATTTGTTTTCACTAGTCAGAGTTGGCGAGTGGAACACGATGAAAAGAGACCCCGCTAGAGCTTGCTTGACCTCAGGGTCGCGTAACTCGTGCACTATTGGAGTGTAAAGGCCAGTCACTTTGTTTCTGCTACTAGGCGGAGAAAAATAAACAGAATCCTTGTGCGCTCCATTGCACTGGAATTGCTTTCCTAAGCCATCTGTATATTTCAGCAGTTTGTCTGAGCAGCAGCATTTAGCATTTTACTGCAGCACCTAGCCTCTACAAAAAAAGCATGCACCAAGCTGGATAACATGGGACAACATATTATGGTTCAGGTGCAAAGGTTTTGTGTTGTTTGTTTCTTTTATTGGGCCGCTTTTATAGATGCAAGTCGGTCCAGGATATTACAGCTCAGAAACAAATAGGCCTATAGGTTTCGGTTTCGGTGGCGCCGCAGAAGAATTTGGGAATCATTTCTAGATGCTGTTTTGTCTCTGGAGAGATGGTAATAGCACTTTGCTGAGACCTCTTGACTCGAATATCATTCAGTGTCGAATGAAGGAGGGTAACACAGTGCTACGATTCCACATTCACCAGAAGAAACAATCACATCCTACTTTGAGGAGGTTTGTGCAACTGAATAATATCCGAAATAAAGAGTAAAGAGGATTTATGCCATTTCACTGTGTCCTTGACCTGCAGTAAAAGTTAGCAGTTACATTATTTCCTTAAATAAAGTATCATATACATACATCATCAAAAGAATAGCTGCACCCAGAAGGAAGTGTGGGATTGCAGTGCTATTGGGAAGGAAGATAAAGGTTACCAGGAACAATAAATGATGATAAATTTAGACTGATATGGGCAATATTTATTGTGCTACACATACAGAAGTAGTGTCTCTCAGTATGGCGTCAGGCTAACACAACATGCCAGACGTCTCGGCATGGAGTTGTAGAGGTTCCTAATGGTGTCCTGTGATAATCCATCCTGTGCAGCTTGAATATTCTCACACAGTTCCTGCAGATGGTGCGGTAGGGGTGGAGGTGGAGTGACACCAGTCCTTTTGGATATATTGACACATGACAACAAACCATACATCTTGGTGCGGACCACGGTGCCTCCACACATGGATTCGTTGGTCGTATCCACCAAGACAAAAGCGGGACTCGTCACTGAAGATGAACCGCTGCCATTCTGAGTAACTCCATGATTTGGTGACGTTTAGGTGGTGTTAAGGGCAGTCGTCATAGCAGTGTGTAGGTGTAGTCCTGCATTGTGTAGCCGTCTGCCAATGCTGCTGGCACTAACAGGATGACTCATGGAGGGCATCACAGCTCGCTGAATGTCCACAATCATGGCTGTTGGGTCAGTCAGGTACAGAGATAAGGTCTGTCCCTGTTAACGTCGCATGCACGACCGAGTTTCATTCCTGTTGGTTGATTCTTTCTGGGTGCAACTATTTATACAACTATTCTTTTGACGATGACTGTAACATGAACGAGCTGCAGTGTTGTGCAAAAATCAGAGACAAATTTTTTTGTTCAACATCAAGAAAAAGGCAAGAGTCCCAAATGTTTCCTTACTTCCTACGTAGTACACTGTGTATGTTACGGAATTTGGGCATCTCCACAAAAATAGGCAGTATATGTAGGGAATCTGTAGGGAGCTGTGTACACATAGCTGAATCTCAGATGTGTCTTTGGGAGTAGGGGCTGTTTGAGATTTCTTAGTATGAAGTAAAGGACGTCTTGTTGCGGTCGAGCCAGTGTGGTGCGGTTGGCCCTTGTAAACGATCGGCTAATTCATTTACTGTTTATTCTGGTTATTTGTTCTACAGCATCTTTTCCTAGGGTTATTCTCCAAGGACCCTTATAGTGAAGGCAAAAAATGCTGTTTGATTTTGGGGTCTGTTTATGCTTAGCATGTGCAGCGGGGGGTCTGTAGCTAGCAGGGAGAGAAAAGGAGTGCAGTGGCCAAATACACCAAATAGCACTTAATAAACCCTAATAGTTTGCCAATAAAACACTGCTGTATTCAATAGCAGTAAATGTTACAATACTGTAGTACCGGAAAAAACAAAGCTGTTCATATAAACAACAAGATAGCAAGCAAATATCAGTCTGCTGGCTTGATCAGGACTTTCAGTGAACAGTGATGCCCTCCATGAGTCATCCTGTTAAAGCCAGCACCATTGGCAGACGGCTGCACAACGCAGGACTACACACTGCTACGACAACTGCCCTTAACACCACATCAACGTTGCAAAGTTGTTGTGCTAGGTGGTCATACAGTGACTCCAAATGAAAGCGGGTCATCTTCATTGACGAGTCACGCTTTTGTCTTGGTGGAGACGACCAATGAATCCGTGTGTGGAGGCACCGTGGTCAGCGCCAAGATGAACAGTCTGTTGTTACGCATCACATGTCCAGAAGGCCTAGTGTCACTCCACCTCCACCCCTACCGCACCATATGCAGGACCTGTGTGACAATATTCATGCTGCATGGGACGGAGTATCACAGGACACCATTAGGAACCTCTACAGCTCCGTGCTGAGATGTCTGGCATGTTGGGTTAGCAAACAGGGCGGCCCAACACCATGCTGAGAGACACTACTTCTATATGTGTAGCTTAGTAAATATTGATCATATCAGTCTAAATTTATCATCATTTATTGTTCCTGGTAACCTTTATCTTCCTTCCCACTAGCTTTGCAATCCAGCACTTCCTTCTGGGTGCAACTATTTTTTGACAGCATAATTGATAGTATCTTGCACACCTAAAGCGATTTTCTAGACAGCAGAAATCAATCATTATTTTATTTGCACTTTGCTTGATTTATATGAACTTTTGCCAGCTACAAGAACTCACTGACCAAGTATAGTTGCCTTTGCTGTTGGCTTGGCTGCTCACAACAAAGATGATGGAGATGCTGTGTTCTAGCACACACAGAACATTTCACAAACTTCAGAAAGATAAGAATTTCCAAAAGAAGCTCAAACTGAGCTACAGTCATTCCAGATAGGTAGAAGAACTGGACGTTACAGTGCCTCTATAAAGTGATGAAGCTCTTCGTTCCAATTTCTCTTTTCTAAATTGGACAGTAGCCCAGTGTGGCCTTTGCGGTGTCAAAGAATCAGATTTTATTTTGCACCTCCAGACTTTCAGCCCTGTTTGTGTTGTGCTTTGTTTAGTGCGGAGCCACATCTCCAAAATAAGTTCCAACTCAGTTGACGTCCCAGCTGTGTCAGTGAATCATTCACAAAGTTTTAGCTCTGAAATGAGGTGGAGAAACCTCCCGTTCTCCTTTTGCTTTTCCAAAGAAGCAGTTTGCCTGCATTGTGAAAGGTAAAAGGATACTCTCATTTATGCTTTCTGTCTTATTTTTATTTTTGCCAAACGATTTGGCAAAATTCTAAAAAAACATTCCTGCACATTTCTTGAACCTGAATGCATGTCTTCTGAAAAGAACGAAAGCTTTAATAAAGGTAAGGAGGGGCCTAGTTCAGATTTTATTATTGTGATGTGACATTAATAAGCTCACCTCTTGTTAATTATTCACCTATGACTGAACATACCTAATAGCATGCAATACATGGACAAGTTTCTGGATGTGGGCCACATCAATGTTTAGCCACTCTTGTATCAAAGAATTATGTAGTTGGGCCAGATTTGGTGGATGCCTTCCCTGGAACAATTCTGGAGGAATTTCCTGTAGACTGGGATTTTAGCCACTGCTGGTAGACCTGCATGACCGTACGCTTCCATACACCTGCAGATTCAGCTATTTCCTTCACACTATGGTCTTCGGCACACCCAAATACAATCATTCCTTTTAGCCATCAGCATCCACTGCACTGTAGCACCTCTTCTCAATCTATGAATCCCATCACTCACACCCTGCAGGTATTTATAGCCCCATCATTCTCGTGCAGCGCCATCTGCAGGAGCCTGAAGTTACTACCACCTTAAACACCCAAGGTTCAATGTGCTTATGTTTACACATGACCACTTATTATGAGACATGTTTACATATATCTGTCCTAAAGCTATATGTATCAGTTTTATCAAAAAATAACTTTAGCATTTTGATGATACTCCGGCTTATTATAAGGAGAATGACATCTCTGTCATTGCCACTCCAGGCTACAAGTACCTGCTTGGTGCTATGTAAATTTGGAGGAGCATGTACAAGACCTCTCTCATGAACTGCGTAGGTCTTTATGGCCCCAAGTCACACAACAGCTATGAGTCTTCAGCTAGCTTTAATAAGAAGGTAGATCAGTTTTCCCAGCATGGACATCATGACACATGTTGCAAATAGACAGAGGAAGACATTATCAGAGGAAGAGAAAAAAAGAGATTGACCGAGCAAGAGATCAGAGAAAATCTCGGTCTGACTTTTACTAGCTGTCAAGAGCACAAAGAGATAAAAGGACACAGACAGAGCTGGCCTTTTGATCATAAGCTAAGTCGCCCCATTTCAGCAGAGGTGTAGCAGCTAGGTGGACATCTTGAGGTGATGTAAGCAAACTTACTAGATAACATACTCGGACATTAGTACTGGTGATAAGAGCTCTTACGTCAGATGTGTTGGCTAGCTTGCCTTCCAAGTTTTACTTTGTGTCGGTGGAATCCCGGTTTCGATCATTAGCAGCCATATTTGCATAAAAACATGTAATATGTTGTCTTTGCCAGTTCTATGTCCTTAGGCTTGTCAACAAATGCACATGTACAGCTGTCCATGAGGAGGATAAAAAGAGCGATTTGGAGTAATGACAGTGGCACAAAAGTAAATTATACTCTGTAACTGTAGGAGGAACCCAGGAGCTAAATATGTCTCGTATAATGCTGCTTTAATGGGGCAGCAATAAAAAAGCTTGTTTAATTCTGAGTGCTAGACAGAATCTGGACAATAGTCATGCAAAAATGTATTTGCCTCAGATTCTCATGGCTGCAATGCCACGTTAAGGTGGTAACACGTGCAGGTGCGATGGGATTCATAGATTGAGAAGAGGTGGTACAGTGCAGTGAATGTCTGGCTCCAAAGCAGATGTTAATGATTGGCTAAAAGGAGTGACTGTGCCAAAGGCCATAGTGTGAAGGAAGTAGCTGAATCTGCAGGTGTATGGAAGCGTATGGTCATACGGGTCTACCAGCAGTGGCTAAAATCCCAGTCTACAGGAAATTCTCCTCGGAATTGTGCCAGGAAAGGCATCCACCAAATCTGGCCCAACTGCGCAATTCTTTGAGGCAGGAGTGGCTGAACATTGATGTGGCCTACATCCAGAAACTGGTCCAGTCCATGCCAAATCCAATGCTAGTGGAGGCAGTGGCGTGCAGTGCGTTCACCGGTTACCCCTTCTGCTACACAACCTCCCTCCTGCCCCAACCCCACACACATTTTGTTAATGCTCAATAAACCTCATTAATCATACTATAAATCACAGTATGGATTTCAAAATACAAATAACCCACAAATGCAGCTAAAAATAAAAACAAAAGCAAAAGTGGCATAGACGAAAGGGCACAACAGCGCTTAATGTTCTGAGAAAAGCGTTCTGAAACGATCAACAAATCAAGTCCATTCGTTCAACAAACAGATTAAGTATTTTGTATGCATACAGTATGCCAGGGCAGTCTAAAAATTAAGTAAAGACCCAACTCACCATTCAGCTAGGCCTATTTGAAGATAAAGTCCATCCTCCGCTCTTTTGCCAGAAAATGCTCGATGACTTTCTCATAGAAAGACCCATTCCTTTTCAGTTCAATCAGCAAATCCTTTTCGATTGCAATAAGTGCCAGGGATGACAGTCTGACTTGTCCTGTTGTGTTTCT
Source organism: Semaprochilodus insignis (assembly GCA_034552555.1). Taxonomy (NCBI): domain Eukaryota; kingdom Metazoa; phylum Chordata; class Actinopteri; order Characiformes; family Prochilodontidae; genus Semaprochilodus; species Semaprochilodus insignis. The sequence continues at coordinate 19,392,522 of CM067485.1, read as the reverse complement.
TGCGTAGCTTTTTATTCTCTTCAGAGCTGAGAAGCTCCGTTCAACTGAGGCTGTTGACACGGGGATCGTTACAATTAAACACGTAAAAGAGTAGAGTCTAGGGAGGCTGTCAATGAGTCCGTTCTTTTGAAGAAAATGTAAGACGTCACATGGATTTTTCCCCGCGAAATCTTCCATGGAACACAAGACCGTTAGCTCAGTCTTCAGCTGTGTCATGTCCAAGTGTTGCCCGTAAGCTTTCGATAAGGATGCAAATGCGGCCACAGGGAAAGTTTTCCGATACGAACCGAAATGCTGAGGATCCAACAGGGCGAGAAATCGCAATTTCTTGTGATCAGAAAACCTATTTCTGATCTGTACTGCAGTGTTGTCGATGATGGTGTGGTGTACACGCTGATAGTGCCCCCGCAACTCAGTTGTTGGATTTCTCCTCTGATGTGCCATACCCCAGTCTCTCACGGTTTCATCGAAAATATTGTCGAGGTTCGCTCTTTCCCCCTCGATCACACTGTGGAACTCCTCGATTCTTGAGAGGCAAAACTGGACATGAAGACTTTTGTTCTGCAGTACTGCGAACAGCACATCAGCGAATGAGAAAATGTGATTGAAAGTTGACAGGAGAAAGTTAAACTTTTGACACCCCTTGGGACATAACCAAATTTAAACTGTGAGCATAGCAATGCACAAACAGGGCGTGCGGAATTGTCTCTTTCACTCGTCCTTGCACCCCATTCAGCCCCGAAGACATGACTGCCGCTCCGTCGTAGCACTGCGCCACTAATTTCGCTTTGCAGTCCATTTCATCTAGGAAAGCTAAAAGCAGCCCTGCAATCGTAGCAGCACTTTTGTCCTCTTCGAGGTTATGAAAGCGAAAGAATCTCTCTTTAACCCCAATCGGGGTGACATAGCGCAGCACATATGACAATTGTGCCACATTGCTAACGTCCGAAGTCTCATCTACCAAGACAGAGATCCACGGTGCGTTTTTAACTTCTTCTTTCATTGCATCGGTGATAGTATCAGCAACAGCAGCGATCAGATCGTTCTGAATTCGGTTGGAAGTTCCGACGAAAACGGTTGAAGTAGCCAGGTGATGGCTTAAGTCAGAATCACGTTCCGCAAGCAGGGTCAGCAGTTCACGGTAATTACCTCTGTTGCTGGAGCTTACACTTTCGTCATGACCCCTAAACGCCAGCTCTTGTTTCCCCCAAAAAATGACCCAGTCAATAAGGCTCTTTAGGATTTCTCTGTTCTTTTTAATTATAGCATTGTGCACCTCAACATCTCTTCTTCTTTGCTGATCCAGAGAATGGTCGATTCTGGTGCTACCGAATGTCTTCAACTTCACAACGCACAGCAGATGCGATGGCGATTCTTGGTGTAATTTGGCTGCCTTCGTTAAACAGCTCAAATTGTCAAATCCCTTGTGATTCCATGCGCCATATAAATCCGTCCCAAACAGTATACAATCCCAGCAAAACAGCTTCTGACGCTGTGTGCTAGCCGTTAGCCAGGCATACCTCTCATAGTTTGTCCGACAGAAAGTACGTACATAACTTTTTCCTTTCTGAGTCAGACTTATAGGTGGAGTTGGCCTACCTCCCTGAATTATTGTGAGTTTTTCGGTGAACAGTAGCCTTGAAAAAGGCTTTTCAATTAGGTACGACACAATATCTGCCTCATTTGCAGTCGCCATTTGAAGTTAGCTACCCAGCTAAACTAGCATATGCTTAGTGTCAACGACTCAGTGCGTAGCACCTTCTTCAGAACGCTGAGAAGGGGTCAGACAGCCGTGGGCCTGCCCCCTTAGTGGAAATCATGAATCTGATTGGTCAGAGTTTTCTGTGATTTTGTTGATAGACTCACATACCGGACCCTTCAAAATATCATTAGAAGGGGCACGCAGGCATGTAGGCGGGAGAACGCCCCAAAGCCATTTTAATGAGCAGTTTTAATTGGTTAGATCCACTCTCAGTCAGATATATGTCCTACATCAGCTAAGAAAACACTGCTAGAACACGTTAATGTAGTATCCTGAATTGGTTGATGTTTGTCATTTTACTTTATTAATGATAATAATGATATAATGATGAATGATTTATGATATTAATATATTTAATTATATATTAATAATATATAATTTCTATATAAATATATTATATTTATTACCCCTTCTCTGAAGGGCCTGACTGCACACCACTGAGTGGAGGTATTACATGCTATTAAGTATGTTTCAGTCACAGTGGACTGTTTTTTAATATACATACACATTTGCATACATGTATTTGACAGCCCATGAATGGTAGAAATAGCTGAAATGACTATATAGAAATTATTTGCAGCATAAATAAAAGAAATATGGTGGGTAAGGAAAAGCCTGTTAATGCACAATGCCTATTCAAAGCCTATTAAAAATGGACAGCTTGTTATTTTTCATTCTCTTATCACGGGTATGATGAACTGTAATTGCCTCATCACATATTGTACTCTTGTTCCAGTCACAGTACTGGCTGCACATGCCCTGTGTTTGCCTTCTCCAACTGTTGTCTCCCGGTTCAAGCAGTTCCCTCTCTACACATGGCCAAGCTCGGCGAGAGGAAGACAGAGAGAGAGAGAGAGAGGGGGTCTGTGCTGTGAGTGCAGCGTCTTGAGTGGCAGGAGGAGCAATATTTCCCTAATGATGCCCGTCTGGCAAGTGCCCAGTCCAGACTTGGATGAAGTGCCCTCTATCTCACACACACAGACACACACACTTCTTCCCCTCTCTCCCGGGCTGCGGAGGTCCTTCTTCTTGATTTGTGACACAGTTAGTGCATGGCTAGCTTCTGTTCGCAGCCATGTTAGGAGCTGAGTGATGGTGCGGACGTGAGGACCCTACAGAGCCCACTTCCATCTCCCCATCTTTGCTCTGCAAATTGAGGGGGATGAATAATTTGTAGCCATGACAAACCCCTGACATGGAATTGAACAGGGACAGATGTAGGGGGAAAAAAAGCGGGGGAAAAAAAAGTAGGGTTGTCATAGAAACTGAGTTCCCGTCAACATAAGTTTAACTTGTCAAGGTTGCTAGGAGCATGTTAGCATAAGCCTTTAGCAAGACTTTTCCTTTCTGAACCTCGCCAATGTTCAATTAAAGGTCCTGGAGAGACAGAATGAGCAGTGCTATTACGGGGCTAAGTGAATATTTTCCCTCTGAATCGTACTTGACAGGTGCTTTATGGCTCTGTCTGAACATTAACCGAACGCAAATAATAGCGACTTTGCATTGACATTGATATTAATGTATCAGGTGCCTTATTCTTACAACCGAATTACACTCTCGCTGACGAGTCTACGTCTCCCTCACCAGCTCAGGAATTGTATTCTGGCTCTATACCGACTCATTATTGGGAGCTCTGTTTGCAGTAGTGCTGCGTTTGACATATGGTGGAATCTGTTGCATGACTTAATAGGATCACGAACATTCTAGCAGATTGCATCTTTGACACTATGCTATGCTGTATGACCTGCTATCTATTGTAATGTCAGGGCTGCTATAGCTAATACCTTAACAGGTCTAACTCTTTGCATGTTTCCTGTAAGCTCAACAAAGAATTAGTCACCTTGTGTGTTTAAGGTGGTAGTAACTTCAGGCTCCTGCAGATAGCGTTGCATGAGGATTATCGGGCTATAAATACCTTTGGGGTGTGTAACGGGCTTCATAGACTGAGAAGAGGTGGAATGCTCTTATGTCAGATTCACTTTGTGTCAGTGGAATCCAAGATTCAACCATTAGTGGTGATATTGCACATGTACAGCTGTCCATGAGCAATTTGGATCAATAAAAGTGGCGTAAAAGCAAATTATAACCTGTAATTGTAGGGGGAGCTCAAGAGCTTAAATACCAATTCCCGTTTAATTCTGCTTTAATGGGACAGCAATAAAAAAACCTCTTCTCGTGTATGCGATGGCACATTAATATAAAGAATATATAATATTTATTAAATTAAGCTCACTGGACAAAAAATGAGCCACCTTGCATGTTTAAGATGCTAGAAAGAATGTGTGGCAGGATTCATAGATAGAGGTGGTACAGTATAGTAAATGTCTCATTTCTATGTGTGGAAAATGGCTCCAAAGCAGATGTTAATGATTGGCTAAAAGGAGTGGCTGCATTTGGGTGTACCAAAGACCATAGTGTGAAGGAAGTAGCTGAATCTGCAGGTGTATGGAAGCGTACAGTCATACGGGTCTACCAGCTAAAATCCCAGTCTACAGGAAACACTTCTCAGAATTGTGCCAGGAATGGCATCCTCCAAATCTGGCCCAACTGCACAATTCTTTGATGCAGGAGTGTCACTTGTGCACTTCATGCCATATTGTGAACAATATTGAATCATAGCTGCATTGCATGCTGTTAGGTACGTTTCAGTCACAGGTGACTCATGTTTTGTCTGGTGGACTTATGTTGTGATCCTTTGTCCTGTCTGATGGATGCACTGTAGTGTAGCACTTTCAGACTAAGGAAAGCTTTTCTTTGGACTGTGTAGTTGCACAGTTGTCTGCAAATATTTGGGCAGCTGAGGCCAAATGTCATCTTTACCAAGCAGGGGTTGGCTTGCTATTTAAGGCAGTTGTTCCGTGCTCACTCATTACTCACAAGTTAGAGGAACCAGTGTCCACACCTAATTATGTAATTTATGGCCATTATGGCCAAACGAAAAACTAGCTAAACATGCAGTACCAGACTGGACTTTTTTTGGGAGGGTTTAGGCTTGCAGTGGCAACCCAATCACAGGCTAGAAAACTGCAGAGGTTAAACAAACGTACATGCTTTTAACACCACCTTCATCACTGTCGCATCAAGACTGGCACTGTATGCCTGCAGAACTTTGTCGCAATCTTTGAATTTCCAGCATGGGAAAAATGGTGGACCTGCAAACACAATCTCAGAAGCCGGAGGAGATGATGCCCAGTGGAGGAGGGGAACAAGCAATAGCATTATACAGCAGCTGTCAAGAAGAGCACCATAGTGGCTGGTAAGGGGAGCATTGCAGTGGCCTGTGAGGGGTGCAGGGTGGTGGCTGGCAAAAGAGAAGATGGTGAAAGTGAAACTGATCAAAGACATACTGGTGCAATTTCAGGTGGAATCCAGAATGGACGTGCCATAGTAAAGCCTGTGTGTATTTGGCTAGCTTTATTTAACAGGGAAGAAGCACAGGACCATATTCAGCACAGCTACAGAAGGTCACTCAGCATTGCAGCTGGACAGTAGCGGACATTGCGATACGGTTGTGTCTGCCTCAGGAGGGAGACTTTATTATAAGGTAGCACCAGATGCATATTTACTATGCCCATAGCCCAAGAAAATAACACAGCAACCACATAAAGACTTCTTCAAACAAGGAACAACGTGTTAATGCATACTAGATAAACTTGAACAGTAGGAAAAAGTGTAGTAGTAATAACAGTGGTATAACAGTGGTATAACAGTAGTATAACAGTGGTATAACAGTGGTATAACAGTAGTATAACAGTGGTATAACAGTGGTAAAACAGTAACACTGGTAATTCTAGTCACTGTGGTCCAAGCTCTAAAGACTCAGACCAACCACCACCTCCATAGCTTCTTTCCCCATACCATCTACCTCCTAAACAAGGACTCTCTTCTCACATCCCTCTGCTTTAAACTGCTGCTCAGTGCCACGTGCACTGTATTACATATGTTGTAATGTTCATAACCTACTGAGGAAGATCCTATTAACTGTAGTCAGTGCACAGATGCACTTGCAACTTGTTGCAATATACATATTCTATAAAAACCTTACATTGACAAATTTGCTCCTCAGTTTACTTAGCTGTACATGCTGTGTATACACACGTCATCAAAAGAATAGCTGCACCCAGACGGAAGTGTGGGATTGCAGTGCTATTGGGAAAGAAGATAAAGGTTACCACGAACAATAAATGATGAATTTAGACCGATATGGATAATATTTATTGAGCTACACATACAGAAGTAGTGTCTCAGTACGGCGTCAGATTGTCTCGGCATGGAGTTGTAGAGGTTCCTAATGATGTCCTGTGATAATCCATCCCATGTAGCTTGAATACTTGTATGCTGACTACAGTGCCTTCACTCAGTTGGTCATCTCCACCAAGACATTCTGAGTCACTCCATGTGGCACAACACTGTTGCAGTCTTTGTCAGCGTTGACGTGCGGTTAAGGTGTCTCAAGTTTCAACTATTCTCTTGTCGATGAGTGTATCATTCTTGAAAGGCTGCTTTGTGTTTTGCCGGTTGTCACCACGAGCCTGCAGATACTTTACACTTGGTCCTGGCTGGCTTTGACAGGGTGACTTCCTGAGTGCGTGTGCGCTGGAGCTTTGATGCGTGGTAAGCAAAAGCGTCTGGTAGCGGGGTGAGAAATCCTGCAGCAGCTTCCCTCCATCTGAGCTTCATTGCTCCACTGCCTGCCGCTGATGAGTGCTCACCCGCAGAGCAGCTGAGGGGTCCGAGCACCTGATCAACTCTCAGCACAACATCAGCAGGGTGACTGCAGAGGGCAGTGCGTCCTCAAGCATGCATATATGCACGCACAGCATGGCATGGTAAGTGTGTGTGTGTGTGTGTGTGTGTCAGTTTTTCCCCCCAGTCTCCATCTTGGATTTTGTGAAAATGGAGAGGTGAGTGCCCCGGGCCTGGGCTCAGCCAATTTCGGCAGCACTGATAGCTCGGCACCGAGGAGAGATGAGAAGGACAGATGGAGTCACGGAAAACAACTAGAAGAACGACAATGGGAGAAAAAGGAGTGAAGCTGTTTGAGGCTTGGCCCTCTGGACCTCTTCCTCGCCATTATGAGTCTAAAAAAAGAAGAGTGAGCAGCATGTGGTCAAAGGTGCACCGTGTTCTTGAGGGACCCTTGTTGGAAGGGTTGAGAAAGAATGGAGAGAAAGAAAAGATGAACGTCTGGCTGCAGATAATCACAGTGTTGCCGCAGTCTCATAAACTTAACCACTTGTGGAGTCTTGTAGCATTTTCATTAGTACAGCAATCAAAGCTACATAAGAATTGACCTGTTTAATAAAAAGGTACTTGACATGATGCATTAGAAGAACCACTACTTGTGCTCTAAAGTACTTTTCTATGGATAGTTACCTATCTAAATACCTTTCTATGGATAGTTACCTATCTAAATACCTTTCTATGGATAGTTACCTATCTAAAATAGCTATCTATCTAAAGCTCTTTTCTATGGATAGTTATCTATCTAAAAAATAAAACTAAGATAACAAACCATATACTAAGATTTCAACATAGAATAGTGCACATAAGCAACCAAAAAAGACTATATTTAAAATAAATAAATCAAGCAGTTATAGAGTTGAGGAAAAAATCAATAAAATGTAAAAATAATAAAAGAGTAAAAACAAATAAAAATGATTTAAAAAAAATACAAACTCAGTAAAACAGTTACAGGATGTCAGAAGTTTTCAAATGATCCAGCTAGCCGAGTTTTGAAGACTCCTGTAGTAAATTCCAGCTTGCTGGTGCACTGTAGCTAAAAGCAGATTTTCCCTGATTTTGCACGGTAGTCCAGTGCAGACCCTACTTTATCTTATCTCTACCACTTTATCTCTATCTCTTTACTAGCCCTCCAATCATTGCCCAACAGTCATTGCTATCTGCCATTACATTGCTCAGTCATGCAGGAAACGTTTCTGTGGATATAGTGTGAATCTAAAGCTCCAGATATGCTCAAAAGATGCTGTTGTTGTTGTTGCTTTGGCTTAGCTGTGTAACTTGCATCACAGCTGCCAGCTGCAGTATCAGTTCTGCCCGTCTTGTGGAGACACACGCTGTTTAGGGAAGAGGGTTGCAGTGTTGGTTAGATGTATGTGAAGGCTGCAATGTTGTTGATGTGTATGCTGTCTTGTTATTGTATTGTTTTTGAATTTGGTAGGATGATGACTGCACTGCTGCTGCTATAGCCTGATGTCAAGACTTTGTGCTTATCCGTGTAAACAGAATAGCCCGTCTGAAGTTGTTCTGGCACCAGGGCTGGGTAAAACTTTTATTAAACAGACTTGTATTCAATTTGCTACTTTCCTTCTCTAACTCTGCATTTCCACTGGCCCAATTTAGTAACATGCAGCAACAGATCCTATTAAATTTCGATGGGAAGGAGAGTGTCCATCAGACTCTGGCCACAGAGTGTTTGATTGGCATGTCAGATTTGGAAGAGGCATGAGCTGAGCAGAGGTGAACTTTAAGCAATTGATTCCGGCCAATGCATTGCATGGGACCAATGAAGAGGCAGGTGGTGCTTGGATGACAACAGTAGTCTACAGATCAATGTGTGAAACTGTCAGATGGTATAAGCTGTCATGAGTGGTCATGAGAGTTTATGCCCAGTAATAAAATATGTCATGTGGCCATCATTACAGTTAATGTCAGGACAGTTGCCATAAAGTTCGATGTCATGATGACTAACTACACTACACTAAGCACTAAGCAAACATGATGGCTGAGAGACACTACTTCTGTATGTGTAGCTCAATAAATGAGTAACACGTTCTATTAATCAGGTATTCATAATTCATTATAAGTGCATTCATAAAGATCTATAAAGCCTTTATTATGCTTTATAATACTAGACATAAGTCTCTGTAACTGTGCGTAATGTTCATAATCTCACACGTAAACTGTTATGACAGTATAAGGCTTCATAGCTTCATAGTCAAGGCTGTGTAAAATATATATTTTTCCTGTTATTAACATTATTGGTGAAGTTGAATAACTAATGTTGTGCTTATTCACATAATGCCTTATAAAGATCCACAGTGAGGCCTCCGCTCACACACTCTCACACACAATGTTCCTCAGTAACTTCAAAACGAAATGAGTGAAGTGCATGGAACATCTAATGAACACTTATAAGCTCTCTTTACAGACTTTAAGTGGTGTTACTGATCAGTTCTATGATTTAAAGCATTATATGAAGGAATATATTAAGCTTTATAATACAGGTCTCAAATCCATATGTACATTTTAACATATGTCACTTTGTGCTATGAAGCCTTATACTACAGTGATATGCCAGTTTATGTGTGTGACTATGAACACTTATGTACAATTAAAAAGACTTATGTCAAGCATTATAAAACATTATGGATGCATTATGCATACCTGATTCATAGAAAGTGTTACCTATAATATTACCCATATCAGTCTAAATTGATCATCATCTATTGTTCCTGGTAACCTTTACCTTCCTTCCCAATAGCACTGCAATCCCACACTTCCCTCTGGGTGTAGCTCTTCTTGGTAACACTTTAGTTGAAGGGTATCTACGTAACACATTCATAACAGCTTACATAAATACTTAATAACATACTCATAAATGTTTCCATCAACATTCATGAAGTGCACGTTTTACATGATGCTGATATGGGGAACTGTGTCATTTTTCAGAGAGACATTTTTGTTTTTTCAAAATAAAAGTCAACATTTATTATTTTTACAAACTATATTAATTTCAGGGAAATGCCTATTTTTTGGACAGGCAAAATAAAAAATAATAAATAATTAATGAAGACTTTTATTTTGACAAAAAAAGACTTAGTACTCCATATTAATGTCTGGTAAAACATGACTATTTTATAAATGTTGGTTTAAATATATATAAATGATTTATAAAGTGTTTATGTAAGATGTTACGAATGTATTATATAGACACCCTTCACGTGTTATCCTATTCTTTTGATGATGTAGTTTAATTTTTCCCTAAGGAATCCTGTTTAGTATTTATATTATTATTATTATTATTATTGTTATTATTATTATTGCAAGCTGATAAAGATATGTGCTCATCAATGCATCAACACTTGAATGAACTGAATGAAGTGATCAGGTTAAGCCGATTGGGCAAACATCCTGAATGGAAATGTCCATCTCTCCCTGAGACTAAAAAATTTGCATTTGTATAAGATCTAATCTTAAGATCTTTCCCTGCTTGAGACTGTGCATGCCTTGTATGCTCCACCAAAGTGCAGCCAAACATAAAGAGCTAAGTATATTAGGAGGAGGCTGACTTTGCTAAACATGGTCACCAACCTCCCCTCATCCTTACCATTCTTCCTGTGGTGCTCCTGAATAATGGCCCGTACCAGACGGAGCTTCTCAGGTTAGTACGGCTGGATGAATTCTGATCTTCTGGGTGAATCTCTGTAGGTGAGTCATGTGAAGAAAATCTTCATAGAGAATTTATCAGTCTGTTAAATAAGATTTAGCTCTGATGCACAAGGATAGGCTACATGCTTTATTGAAGATAAAGGGCAGCGTTATGGATTAAATGCCAGAAGCGAACAAACATTCAGAGATTTGTTAGATTTTCACTGAGCAAACATAAAATCATATTTCATACCAACACTTCAAAGAGTGTTTGAGTGTATTATCCTGGGCGCGGAGTGTAAACTAACAATTTGGGATAACACTTTATTTGAAGGCCGCCTACGTAGAGACTGCATAACACATGCATAGGCAGTGAATGATGTATTAATACTGCCATGCTTGAACAGATAGAAACAGCGTATGCCAGTAATAATATATGAAGTAAATGGCATTACATTGAGATGATGGGCCTTAAGGTTATGTACCATTGTTATGAAGCATTAGAAATGGAGCTTATAATGCAATTGTTAATATCAATTTTGTCAGAGAATCTCTTTAATGTTGCATTTACTGGCATGGGTTGTTTTTCAAGTATTCCGGTGTTGTTTTATAGATGTTGTATTCAGAGTTCATGAAGTCCTTATGTAGACTGAAATAATGTGGGGTCTTCTACTTAGCTCAGAGTCAGTTCTTTACCATCATATGGGGCTATGTTGAACAATGTTTCATATTCATTGCAATTATTTCTTAATTGTTATTGCTGTATTTGAACCCAGAAACCACCCAGTGGCTTCTATCTGTTAATAATGTTAGTTTTTTTCTAAATACCGCAGCTATTGGAACAAAACCTCATATCTTCAAGATGATAACTTTAAAGGTAAATGAAAAAAAAAACACTTTACTTTTAATGTAAATCAATGGTATCAGACTTATTGCCAAGTATTTTTGGGTATTTCTCTTGGTCTGTGCAATATGAAATTTACACACAATGTCAATGGCAAGAGGCAATTTCAGTTATTGTCAGTTTTTCTCTTTATCGTTATACGGCACATGTGGACCAAGGCTTCATATTCACTAATTTCTTAATTGTTATTGCCGTTGCTGTATTTGAACCCAGAAACCTCCTCAGGGTTTGTATTTGTTATTAATGTTCATTCCCTCTAAATATCGCTGCAATTGGAATAAAACCTCATATCTCCAAGATGATAATGACAATTTACTCAATGCAAATTAATGGACCCAGACTTTTTTGGGTCATTTCTTTTGTCCATCCAATATGAAATTTACATACCATGCTATGGGCACAAGGCACTTTCAATTATTGCTAGTTCTTTTAACTGTGATACAGGCCTATGTGGAACAATGTTTCATATTTACTAAGTTTTTAACTGTTATTGCTCTATTTGAACCCAGAAACTTTCCAATGACTTTTAACTGTTAATAAAGTTCATTCCCTCTAAATATTGCTAAGTCAATGAAACCAGACATTTTTGGGACATTTCCTTTTGTCCGCCCATTATGAAATGTACAGGGCAACAGCTAGAATGTCAAGGGCAACAACAGCAGCTGTTTCGAACAGCAGCAATATGCTCCCTTACAAACAGCACAATAGGTGATCCTCTGGAGCCTTCAGTACAGTGCAAACACTAGTTTACTCTCCACTTTCCAGTGTTGTTCTCTAAAGTCAGGTCTCATTATGTCAAATAATGAAGGCATAATGAAATCACTGGAGTGGCGATAATTCCCTTGAAAAGATGTGAGCGCTAATCATTAAATTTCATCAGAGCGTTCTGCGCACATTACGGGAAAAAAAAACCCCACAATTGTAGATTTAAATGGTTCCAGCTTATCAGTTTCCATTGATTATTCCATTCAAAATCTTTCTGAAGACAAATTAGGCCAAGAAATGAAAGAGAAAATCCTTGGACGATTGTTTTTTTTTTTTCAAAGTTATAGGCTTTATTTAACTGGTAAAATGTCAAGCATGATTTCTCTACATAAATAACAAGCACACGAGTCAACATACATGGCTACATGGGTCGGATGTGACATCAAAATGTACTCGTTCGTTTGGTGGAACAAAGAACAGTGCAGCTGTTTCTCGCTTAGAAAAAAGAGAGGGGGGGATGCGAAAAGTCAACTAGCCGCTCTAGACGATTTAAGGGAACCTACACCCTTCCGCTATGTACAGAACAAAAAGAAAGCGGGTGTACGATGAAAAGAGGGCTCCAAAAAAATGGCTCTCCTGTGGTCTCCAAAACCAGATATACAAAAACATGGAAATGGAACCACGCTGAAAGAAGTCCAACTACTGAAGCAAACCAGGAATAAAACCGAACCGTGTGAAGAAAGCTCAAATCCAAGCACTTGGTTTGAGTGTCAGTGAAAATGCATAGACTCTGGCCATCGAGGAGAAGATTCGACGCGACGTGCACACGTGTTTCTGCTTCCCATTACACTAAGAAGGTTCCTCTGCCCATGCCGCTGACCTCATGTAGCACTGTGACTCATGTCTGGACCTGTCAAATTAAAGATCTCTGGTTAAATAAACCTTGCGATGTACAAAGCTTGTCTAACACCACACCACACCAATAAACACACTGTATGATTCACTGAAAGCCAGCCCTCAAGCCCCAGTATGCACTACATCAGGCGCTGCGCCTGACCCCCTAAACTCATCAAAGCCGTTACATTCTGATGTTAGGTTACCACTTATCTCCTCTATGAGCATGTAGTGTAGAATAAATGATCCGCCTGCCTAACCGTCATTAAGTTTTAGCCTGTTGGACCCGTCGTAAACTGGCTGGTTGTCAGTTTGAATGCGTCCCTATCATTCACAGACCTTAAATAATGAGAGATTTAAGGTTAAAGCCATGCTGACTTTTCAAATGGGCTCCACCTCAAACGAGGACAATCTCTGAACGAGGGGCCACTTTAATTAGCTAAAACGGCAGAGGTGTTGGTGGGATTTCCAACGCATTAACAGGTGGAATTTAAGTGTTGCTGTCGCATTTTCCCGCCCTGCTCGGAAAGGTCACCGAGGGTGTTATCTGCAGTCGCAGTGGGAATAATTATTTTTGGGGTTTTTCCTGTTTCTCTGTTCCAGTGAGTATTCCTTCAAGGCACAGGGAAAACTGTGGGCCCAAATGTGCATGTGAATGTGTTAAAGGACAGGGAAGGGTGGATGGGGGGGGCGGGGCAAGAGAAATAGTATTCAATTTGAAATAATTTGAATAGCCATCAGAGATTTGATGTCAGGTTTGTTTAACCTATCATAGCATATGTGCTATATTCAGATTGGTATTATACATGTATCTCCAGACAGAATGACGTTGTACTAAATCCCCTTAGACGCTAGGGCTAATTTGACCTAACAGTGGAGTGACTAATAGTTAGCTATTTCACTTTGAAACCTAGCCAGTGCATACAAAAACGAGCATTTCCCACTCTACCCCACTCTACTTCTGAATAAAGTTCCCTTGAACTGATACAGTGGTTTTAGAACAGTCAATTTTGGTATTTATTTTTTAGTCAGGATCACGTGAGATTCCTCTCAATAAATTATACACAGACCAAATTCAGTGCAATTGTACTTGTTTGCTTTCCCACAAATCTTCTTTCCCTAGGCCTCGCCCACCCACACCACAGTATTCCCCATGGGTACGTCAGTGATTTCACAGTTGAGCTTGTCCAGGCGTCCGTCCAGGATGAACAGGGAACTCTGAGCAGGTGTCATGAGGTACTGTCCGAAAAGGCCGCTCCCGGTCATCACTCGGTTTTTCCGGTTCCAGCGCCACTGGGAGGCTGGCGTGGGCTGTTTGAGACTCTTGATCATTTTGACGTTGCCGGTGCTGAGCTCCACGTACAGGGCGTCTGTCTGCTGGCCCGAGCTGCCGAACACATTGTACTGGTTGACCTCGGTGAAGGACGGCATGAAGGCCAGGTCGGAGAGGTGCAGGTTGGTGTGGATGTCGAAGGGTTGCCCGATCTGGCCCCGAACGGAAATGGGCTGCAGACGCATCAGGCCATCCCGATCATCCACGCTCACGAGGTAATGTCCATCAGGCGAGACGTAGGGAGTGCCACTCACGTCACCATTAGGGCCGATCACGGCGTCCGTCACGCTGTCCACGATCAGCTGGGGGCGCACAGCACCCGTCGAGTCCGGCCTGCAGTTGACAAAGTAGTAGCCCCCCAGGTGAGTGTAGGCCAATGCCTGTGGGATGCAGTCGTACTCCTGCAAACTGATATTCTTCACGTACGAGGTTGTCTCCAGGTCAATCTTATGCAGGACCGGCTCATTCTTATGGAGGATGATTCCAAACCTGCAATAAAAACAAAGACAATCCTCAGATTACATTAATCCATAACACTCCTACACGCTTCCCGCTCTGTTGCAGTCATTTAAAGTTCACTTTAAAAGAGATTCCTAAATGCGTCTTCTCTTGGAAATATGACTCTAGGGGAAAAAAGTTATTAAGTGGTATATTATCACTGCATGCTTACAAAGAAGATTACTTAAAGTCAAGTGAAGCCTTAGAAGAAGCACTTTTGGTTCCCTAAAGAACCAAAAAGTGATGTGTAAACGCAAGGAACTTGCAAAAGGTGTAAAGATCCTTCACATGAAGGAACTATATCAATTAAACTCTTCAGAAAAGGTGCCACAAAAGGTTGTTGAGCAATGCCACGGCAGAACCACTTTTGGGTCCCCAGATACCTCTTTTCCACCAACAAGGTACCCATGCTGGTTCCCAGGCTCTACTGAATCCGTTAAGAATGGGCCCCCTTTTCTACTGGTTTGAGAGCTGAGTGATTATGTATCTGGATGTGGGCGGTCTTTAGTTTGTAAGCAGAATTCGGCAAACAAGGCCTAAAAACAACATGGCGGAACATGTTCTTTACGCGCAAACTGTCCTTCCTGCTTTGAGGTCATACCTTACCATCCAGAACCAACTCTTTCAGCATTTGCACACAGCCCAGACGGACTGTCGTAGACAGCGATTACGTGCGAGACGACTCGTTATGAAGGTGTACTAATATAAAGCATCACATTAAGCTTCTTAGACATCTATAGTGTTTCCCACATTACAGATCTCCTGCACGTATTAAATGGTAAATGTTATGAATTGTTCACATTTTAGACAGCCCTGCGGCTCATTAGACAGACCGACGGCTCCCGTTATATGGGTTCATCCACAAGCACATCACTAGTGGGATACAATTGTTCCCGAGTTCAGCTCAGTGCTATTCATTGTGCAGCACCACGCCCCTTTGCTGCTTGCTTCACGGGTTCTACAGTTCCAGACCAGAGAGTTTTGCAGTGGAAAATCGCAGAACGGGTAGAGATTTTGGCACTGGCACCACCACCATGTTGGTGGAAAAGGGCTAATAGAAACATCCTTAAAAAACATTCTTAAAAATCACAACCTATACCTAGAAATATTACTTTAGGTTGCCCAAAGAACCATGCTTGAAAAAGAGATGCTGAAGTGTGGAGAACTTTTTAAGAACGTTTATATAATATAGTGGTTCCATATAAATGAAACTCATTAAAATAGGTGCCACAAAAAGTTCTTGAGCAATGCCACAGCAGAACCATTTTTGGGTCCCCAAAGAAACTAATGATTAGAGATTTTTACCAGAGTCACACATCCAAGAAAAGAATCATTTTCTTTAAAAAAAAAACAACAGGTGCTAGAACATAGCCAACAGGACCAGAACATAGCCAACAAGACCAGAACAGAGTCAACAGGTTCAGAACATAGCCAACAGGTTGAGAACATAGCCAACAAGACCAGAACAGAGTCAACAGGTTCAGAACATAGTCAACAGGTTCAGAACATAGCCAACAGGTTGAGAACATAGCCATGAACATATGCCAGAACATTTCCAAGAAAATATTACTTTAGGTTCCCTAAAAAAACATTCTTGAAAAAGAGATGCTGGAGTGTGGAGAACTTACTGTTCTAAAAGTCTTGAGCAATACCACAGCAGAACTATTTTGGGGTCCCCAAAGAAACTCATGATCAGTAAAACCACTTTTGGTTCCTTAAGAAATGGAACCAACATTTTGGAAACTCACTATTAGAGATATTGTTCTAGAGCTGTGTATCCAAGAGAAGAACCAGGTTAACTTTACAACTTTACGTGCAGAGCGTGACTGAGCCACGCCATAGAAAAGTGACTTTAGGTTCCCTAAAGAACCATGGTTGAAAAAGAGATGCCTGAGAGAGGAGAACGTTTACAAAGCTGTATAAACCGTTATGTAATATACAAGTTTTATATCAATAAATTATTCAAAAACGTGTAGAACCGCCTTTGGCTCCTTAAGGAATGGGAAAAGGGTTTTGGAAACTCACAATTAGAGATTGTTTTCTAGGGCTTTGCATCCAAGAGAAGAACCAGTTGAATTTTACATTCCTTACATTGTTCTTTGAGCAATGCCATAGAAAAAACACTTTAGGTTCCCTTAAGAACCATGTTTGAAAAAAGATGTGTGAGTGTTGGGGAACTTTCAAAGGGTTTAAAGAACATTTTCAATGTTCAATGAACTTTCAATGTTTTCTTTTCAATGTTCTTGAAATTGGTTCCTAACATTTAAAAACGGTTCTCTAAAAAATGATGAAGAAGGTTCTTTAGAGAACTAAAATGTGTTCTTTTATGACATTTCACAAATCGAAGCAATTTTGGCACCCTGGGTGTAAGAGGAATCTCTTTAAAAAGGTCCCTCAGAGTCGCAAACCATACAAACTGGTTGGAAACCATCCATATACAGTGTATTCGCAGAACAGTAGCAGTAGAACACCTATTGTAAATCCATCTAAATATATCAGCTTTAACATCTGTGAGAACTGGGTAGAACTCCTAGAGCTAGACCTGCTCCCACAGAGACATAAATCTTCCCTCAGGCTTAGTGGACTGCACTGCCCCTTCCACTAGCTGACTCTATCACTCCGGCCAGTTTCAGAGCCAGACATACTGATCGAATCACAAGCTGAGACAGACCAGCCTAATGAAGGAGGTCTGAACCTCTAGGTGGAAAGAGGAGCTGAACTCTAGAGAGTTTTACTTCCACATTTCCAGGCAGCTCACAGTCATGGAAGTCTTAGCTGGCAAATGGCCAGCTCTGTAATGGGCTTCTATTCGAATCTCAATGGTGCACATGCATTACGTGGTAAAAAGCCAACCACTGACCATTAGACATCTCTTAGTAGAAGATGGAGAAGACAGAGAGAAAACGTCAGAGGAGGAAATGTCAGTGTCCGACAAGCCTCAATTAAAGCTGATTGCCCTCAGATCAATTCTGCCCACTGTTGTCCAGCTGATTTTCTGCACGTTAGACAGTGGCTGCTGACTGGGTCAGGCTGATACGTGGCATGCACCTCAGACTGATGGGCACATTATCGTTTGCGATGATGAGCTCCATTGATTGGCTGATGCTGAGGGTCCATTAGTGGTTTAGTCCAAGCCTTTCCTGTCTATGCAGCTCAGCAGGCTGTGTGCTAGGATTCTGCTCTGTATCTATTACTACAAAAAGAAGTCAGTCACAGAGTGCACCCAAGGCAAAGTGGAATGTCTAGTGATCCGAAATGCTTTCTCATACGTCTTTAAATATAGGCCGCAGGAACCGATGCTGCCACCATGCATACACCGGTCAGCCATAACATTAAAACCACCTTGATGTATCTACACTTATTATCCACATTATCAGCTCCACTTACCACATAGGTGCACCTTATAGTTCTATAGTTCTATAGTTCACAGACTGTAGTCCATCTGCTCTTCTGTACAATTTGTTACCCTGTTCTTCAATCGTCAGGACCCCCACAGGACCACCACAGAGCAGGTATTATGTGGGTGGTAGATCATTTTCAGCACTGCAGGGACACGGGTGTGGTGGTGGTGTGTTAGTGTGTGTTGCGCTGGTGTGAGTGGATCAGACACAGGAGTACTGTTGGACACCTCAGTTTCACCGCTGGACTGAGAATCGTCCGCC
Organism: Semaprochilodus insignis; assembly: GCA_034552555.1. Classification (NCBI taxonomy): domain Eukaryota; kingdom Metazoa; phylum Chordata; class Actinopteri; order Characiformes; family Prochilodontidae; genus Semaprochilodus; species Semaprochilodus insignis. The sequence continues at coordinate 19,374,373 of CM067485.1, read as the reverse complement.
AACCAAAACTATCCAGCTGGCAGCCTCCTGTGGGCAGTGTACTGTGGGGCAGTGTCCTGTGACTCCTGATGAAGGACTAGAGGATGACCAACACTGCACTGTGCAGCAACAGATGAGCTATCGTCTTTGACTGTAGATCTACAAAGCGGACCAGCAAGAAAGATGTCTAACACAGTGGACAGTGGACGTAAATTGCTCTGTTAAGATGTTATGTGCTTATACTGTATTAACATGATTCATAATTCATAGAGGCTGGCCAATAACATAATTTTACCTGAAGCCTGTAAAGAGAGCTTATAAGTGTTTGTTAGATGCTATATGCAGTTATGAAATTATTTTCATTGTGAAGATTTTTAGGCATCACTGTGGATCGTTATAAAGCATTATTGGAATGATCACAACGTTTGCTATTATGCTTTATGATGATGGTCTCGCCAATAGTGTTAAAAACAGCACAGGTATATTATAACACATTATGTCACTTTGTGCTATGATACTATGGAGCTGTGAGAGTTCATGAGCATAATTATGTTCATTTATGTACAGTTACATAGACTTATGTGAAATACTGTAATGCATAATGGATGCTTTATAGATCTTCATCAATGTACTTATAATGCATTATGGATACCTGATTCATAGGCTGCTTATGTCACTGTTAGCATTTAAATAGAACACTGCTACATAACACTGGCATAACCATACCATAACATGTCATAACATAGTATGTCCATTGTTATGTTATTATTACCAACAACATAATTGTTAACTGCAGCTGTCATAATGTTTGATGTCATGATGGATAGTGAGAGTATAATTACCATGTGACATAAGTTGTGATGATATCGAACATAATGGCATCTGTCATGACAGTTACCGGTAACATGACAGTGAACACAATCTGTCAACTGATCTGTCAACATCTGTCAGCACAAGTTATGTACCAAGGTTCTAGTAAACTGTTACCTACAAATGTTGGGGGAAAACTTGAGGGAAAAATAAAACATGACAATCATAGAAATGTAAAATATACACATTATATTGCCAAAAGTATTCACTCACCCTTCCAAGTCATTGAATTCAGGGGTTCACAATCACTTCCATGGCCACAGCTGTATAAAACCAAGCACCTAGACATGCAGACTGCTTCTACAGTTATTACTGAAAGAATGGGTCGCTCTCAGGAGCTCAGTGAATTCCAGCAAATTCCAGATGCCACCTGTGCAACGAGCCCAGTCGTGAAATTTCCTCACTACTAAATATTCCACTGTCAACTGTCAGTGGGATTATAACAAAGTGGGAGTGATTGGGAATGACAGCAACTCATCCACTAAGCGGTAGGTCACATAAAATGACAGAGCGAGGTCAGCGGATGCTGAGGCACATAGTGCTCAGAGGTCGGCAACTTTCTGCAGAGTCAGTCACTACAGACCTCCAAACTTCATGTGGCCTTCAGATCAGCTCAAGAACAGTGTGTAGAGAGCTTCATGGAATGGGTTTCCATGGCCGAGCAGCTGCATCCAAGCCTTACATCACCAAGTGCAATGCAAAGCGAAGAATGCAGTGGTGTAAAGCACGCCGCCACTGGACTCCAGAGCAGTGGAGACGTGTTCTCTGGGGTGACAAAACAATAGATAAAGCTGTTATAGGTACAAAGGGAGGGCCGACATCATATTAAACCCTATGGATTAAGAATGGGTTGTCACTCAAGTTCATATGCGTGTGAAGGCAGATGAGCAATATAGTGTAGATCCCTAAATGCCTTGAAACAGCCAATGAAATAGTAAAATATCAGGATTTTTTTCCCAACCCAAAAAGTCCATGTCTTGATAGCCCCGGGTAGAACTGTTCCACAGCATTCAACTAGGGAGGCCTATATAGTATATGTCTGTTATGCTGAGATCTCTTTTGATTATTCTTTTCTCTGGAGCAATCCCTCTGGCCAACAGCAATCATAGAATCATCTGAATCTCTGCTGCAGTGTAGCAGGAGCTTACCTAAAGCTGGGCTCAATTCTGCATCCCAACCTAACACCATCCCAAGAGGTTTGAGAGCAGTGCCCACACTAGTTGGATAGCTGGGGTTTCTTCTGCCAACTGGCTGTAGTGCAGGTAGCAGACGAAGTGGTATTACATGCCTATAGCTCCTCTGGCAGGCGTGATAAGGCCTTCTTTTTTGCAGCTCTATAAAGTCCACTGACAAAAGGTATAATAAAGAACAGCACCAGCTCTATATAAAATGGCCCAAAGCTAGCAGGACTGTTTTGGTACCTTCATGTATATTTTATGACTCTGGCTGTGGGTTTGTTGTTTTATACGGCTCCACTGTAGAGCAATTAACAGAAGTGACTTTCTTTCCCAAATCAATGCTGAGCTCCATGCTCAGAGAGCTCTTTCTAAATGCGAACCGAATAAAGGCCGGATTCGGGCCTGTCTAAATGGCCTGATTCCACCCACACTTTAGACTTAATCTAGTACGACTTGAAATACGATTAAAAGAAATTGACAGAAATCTGAAAACAAAACAAACCAGAAAACAACACAGGGTCTACAGCATTGCTAATAAATGAGACTGCCACTCACATGGTTAATGATAAATGCATGACAGGAGCTCAATGAACTTAATGAATGAGAGTTCTGCAGGCTGTTATTTTCTGCAGTTATTAGCAGGAAGGTCTAGAGATGCCGACACAATTTGGCATGCTGCACGAAACTGCGCCACACTTATTCATTCCCAAATAAATGAATAAATGAGACCTTGTATAAAACATGAAACTGATGCATGGCTTACATCATCATGCATCATATAAACACTCTGAATGAGATATTTATGCATGGCCTGGAGTCTGTGGGTTGTGGAAGGCTGAAACGGGGAACTCTCTGAGCAAACAAACTGTGCAGACCAGTTAATTGATCTATGGCTTTGTAGTCATCTCAGCATATAACTACACAATATGTCCAAAGGCTTGTAAACACATGCTGAAATCAAGGCTATTGATAAGCAGTTTCTCTTCTGGGAAGACTTCACACTAGAACATTGCACCTGTCGATGTTCTCAGGTCTGAAGCAAGAGTGGAACTTGATCTCCTCCTCTCTCTCAAAGATCAAAGCTATAGATTATCTGATGGGGACAGTTTTGGTGATGGGCTAGTTATTAGATATTGTCATATTTAACGGTCAGAAAAATGAGCAACATGTACTGTATTTATTGGCAGTATTGACTGGGAATTAAATAAATGAAGGCTGGTCTCTGACATCTGCACACTATGTTACGTTACAGAATATCTTGAGAAATCATTTGTGGCAGTCACTCTAATTGCTTCCCTATTTATTTTCCCAAACAAAGATGCGGTCGAATTCACCGGATACTCTGTTGTACCTATGGAAAAGTTAATTTCCATTTCCTCTCGTTTCCCCAAATTGCCAATGCTGGATTTCATTATGCAACAAAGCTCAAATGCATCTTCTCCGGCCCAAGGCTGATGTCATGTCTTTAATCCAACCTGCTGTCCAGCACAGAATGCCAGACTGCAGTGACCCCTCTCTTGCATTGCATTGCCCTCATTTAACATACTGCTGACCTGTATCACTGGGACATATTACACCACCGAGGAGGATCAGGGAGAGGAGAGCGCTTCTAAATGTCATCACACTCTAGAGGTGCAGAGCTACCGAGGTGGACCGAGACCGAGACACAATGTGAAACCTCGAAATACAGTTCGCAGTTCTATTTAAGAAATTGCTTAAGGTATTACTCTATCTATTTTTGTGAGGTTTTATTTCATCTGGGAGAGCACAAGCAGAGCAACTGATCCGTGAAAAACCTGCAGGAGCCATTAACAGCCTTCCAATGTGTGGGCCTATGTGAATTCTTATGAATATGTAAGTATGAATCTGGGATGGACCTGAGCTATGGCCCTTATAGGCCTCCTCATCAAAAGAATAGCTGCACCCAGAAGGAATCAACCAACAGGGATGAAACTTGGTGGGTAGGTTTGACATTGTGAGACATGTGAATGGTTCAAGTTTCACACTCTGCCATGCATGTGACATAAGCAAGGACGGGCCTTATCGCTGTACCTGACTGACCCAACAGCAGTGACTGTGGACATTCAGCGAGCAGTGATGCCCTCCATGAGTCATCCTGTTAGTACCAGCACCATTGGCAGACACCAGCACAATGCAGGACTACATGCACACAGACCTGTTATGAAGACTGCCCTTAACACCATGTCAAAGTCGCCAATGACTGCAGTGGTGTCTTGGTGGAGACGACCAATTTCTGTGTGGAGGCACTATTGTCAGCACCAAGGGATCGATTGTCCGTCATGTTGTGTTAGCAAACATGGTAGCTCAAAGCCATACTGAGAGACACAACTTCTGAATGTGTAGGTCAGTAAATATTGCCCATATGTGTAAATGTATCATCCTTTATTGTTCCTGGGAACCTTTATCTTCCTTCTGGGTGCAACTATGTTTTTTGATGATGAGTATATGTTCTCCTTTGTGGACCCCTAATCTGTCATCCTGTTCAACAGCTGTATGGAATGACAAAATGAAGTACAAAATGAATTTTAATGCCAAAATCTGACACGCTACACAAAAATCAATAGAGAAGGGCACTGGCACCAGGCCAATAACTATATGCCAATAACTGTATTTAATATTACTGGTCAAATTGAACTCAAGAGGCCACCTCTGCTTCACCTGGCTTAGCTTGAACAGATTTTAATTGAGCATTCGTCATCCTGGAATTGATTTTGATCTTCGGTTTTTGCTCAGGTCAGGCATATGGGATTGATATGTAAATTAAAGAGGGTGGAACAGGTCATCTGGAAATGCAGACAATGGTGGATTTAGTGATTCTGGGGTCCTAAGTGAAAGGAGGAAATGGGGCCCACTGGATTCTCATTGGAATTAGTGGCATATAAGCTCTGGGCTCCTAAAGGGTGCTCCAGGGGAGGCAGGGGTTGAGGTGAGCAGTGGTTTGATATCATTTAAAGTAACAGGCAGTCAAACCAGACGTTTTCAACAGAGCTGTGCTACTTGATCCTTGTGCTATTTTGACATTTCATTAAGACCCAAGGGGACTGGGCTAACTTGTGGAAAAGGAGTATGTCACCTTTAATTGTCTTGTTTATAACAGCCTGTTTTTAAGCAGTGTTAACAAGAAAGAGTCCATTACAATCATGGCCAGGGGTGGGGTTGCATAAATACTACTGCAAATAAGCCATACATTTGCAATTATGAGCAATTTTCATGCACCAACTACACTCATCATCAAACGAATAGCTGCACAAATAGCTGCACCCAGAAGGAATCAGCCTGCAGGAATGAAACTTGGTGGGTAGGTTTGACATTGTGAGACGTGCAAATGATTCAAGTTTCACGCTTGGCCGTGCATGTGATATAAGCAAGGACAGGCCTTATGGCTGTACCTGACTGACCCAACAGGCACAGTGTCTCTACACTGTTAGTGCTAGCACCATTGGCAGACAGCTGCACGAAGCAGGACTACATGCATGCAGATCGTTGCGATGAATGCCCCTAACAATCACGTCAACATCACCAAAGACTGTAATGGTGTTGTGCCGGACCGTCATGGAGTGACTCAAAATGGCAGGAGCTCATTTTCAGTGACGAGTCCCACTTTTGTGTTGATGGAGACACATCATCCAAATCATTCTAAATTTATTGTTCCCGGTAAATTTTATCTTCGTTCCCAATAGCATTGTAATCTGACACCTCCATCAAGGTGCAACTATTCTTTTGATGACAAGTGTATTTTGTGTGCCACCACATAGTTAAATCATGAATTATTGTTTTCAGAATGTTGGGAATGTTTCAGGCATGTTCCAGTAAAAAAGGCCCTATAACTGAATGAATTATTTGTCATATGTGGATTCATGAACATCTTTAATGCACATATGGGACAAATTATTGGAAAGATATTGACTCCAAATATTTAGTCCTGTGCCCAGGAAAGCAGATGTGTGTTCAGACTTGTTAAATATGTCTCTTATTAAAAGCAAAGAGACGACATTAAATTTAAGCAAATTTATCTAATTAAACATTTGTGTTACTTTGTTCCCAGGAACATGTACAGTTACACTGAGTACTACCAATAAAAACTCCCTCAAGGACTCAATTCAAACTTTTTTTCAGCAGTGTCCCTGGGAATTGACTCATTATTTCACATTAGCAAGGCATCAAATCACAGGCAAATAGCCATCTGTCACCAGAGGAGAAGAAGAGGATCAGAGGTACATGCTCAGTAATCTTCAGTCCGGATTTAATCAAATCAAATGAGATTTTCCTTTCCAGGCGGCTCCTCTTGCGCTGTTTATTCAGGGTTTAATCTCACGACTCTTGTCTTCTCAACTGCTAAAGCTACTCCCGAATGCAAGTGACTGTGAATGCATTATGCGGGATATTAGGGCCTAATGTCAATCCTCCAGCATGATTTACTCAGCTTGAGCTAGTTTGTCCAGACTTGGCGCATAGTGTCAACTGTATGTTCCCGAGTATTGCTGTGTAATGCTATGGATATGTCCTACTACATTTTGCAGTATTAGCTTTTGATCATGAGGATGTGACCCCAGCTTTTCCTACTATCAGAGCAACAGAGATCAAAGGGAAAAATGAAATATTGTAGTATGACATCACTGTGTTTTTTATATATACATTTTTTCAATACACTCATCCTCAACAGAATAGCACCCAGAAGGAATGAAACTTTGTGGGTTGGTTTGACTTTTTGAGACATGCTAATCATTCAAGTTTCACACTCTGCCACGCATGTGGCATAAGCAAGTATGGGCCTTATTGCTGACTGACCCAACAGCCACGATTGTGGACATTCAGCAAGCATTGATTTCCTCCTTGAGTCATCCTGTTAGTGCCAGCAGCGTTGGCAGACGGTTGCATGACGCAGCATTACATGCACACCGACCATTACAATGCCTCCCCTTAACACCATGTCAACGTCACCAAAGCCTGCAATGGTGTTGTGCTAGACAGTCATGGAGAATCTCAGAATGGCAGTCCTGCTTTTGTCTTGGTGGATACGACCAACGAATCCGTATGTGAAGGCACTGTTTCAGCGCCAAGACGAATGGTTTGTTGTGACATGTCCAGAAGACCTGGTGTCACTCCACCTCCACCCCTACCGCACAATCTGCAGGAACTGTGTGAGAATATTCAAGCTGCATGGGATGGATTATCACAGGACACCGTTAGGAACCTCTACAACTCCATGCTGAGATGTCTGGCATGTTGTGTTAGCAAACATGGCAGCCCGACGCCATACTGAGAGACACTACTTCTGTATGTGTAGCTCAATAAATATTCCCCATATCATTCTAAATTTATCATCATTCATTGTTCCTGGTAACCTTTATCTTCCTTCCCAATAGCACTACAGCCCCACACTTCCTTCTGGGTGCAACTATTCTTTTGATGATGAGTGCTTTTTTCCAAGGTTGGCAGGTGCGCATATACATATTGCAGTGTGGGAAGCCAATACGACTGTCCCTGGCAGCATTCGTAAAGCTGTGGACACATGAGCATACAATACACATCAGATGATCCATGTACATTTGCAGGCAAGGACATACCTGACGTGATTGATGGTGAGACTGGAGGGAGGGATGAAGAAGTCATCTACCCTGTCGAAGCAGTGACCCACTGGCTGGGTGTGGATGGTGTGATGGGACGCGCTGCCACTGGCCTGGTTAATCACCTGAGTCACAGCAAGAGACCCACATATTTAAGCATCAGAAAATAATGTGACATGCTTTCACTGGACTGGTAATTCACACTGGCGCACCAGCCTTGGCTATGAGAGCTATCATCTCATCTCTCACACTGATCAGCCTGCACTAGGGACTTTATTGCTTACAGGTTTATTTGGGGCAGTAATTTGAAAGGTACCTCCACAGGGACTCCCTGCTACGCTGATTCAATCATGTTACATCATTTGCGGATGGCCTGAAAATGTCAGTAAAAATCATTAAGGGAATGGAAGAGGGGAAGGAGGAGGAGGAGGAGGAGGAGGTTGGGAACGTTCCTCCACTTGTTTCGAGAGCAGTCTTTAACAAGGTGTTATATACACTCAGGAGGTGCTGAATGACAGATTTGAGAGCTGGCAGTAGACCTGGGGATTAGCACACTCTTGAAGTCAATACATTATGTTAAGAGTGGAGGAGATGGGAGCGGTAATCTTCCACACCCACTGTCCTCAAACTGGGATACGGGTACCCTCAGGGGTATGTCCAGTGATGTTTGGGGTGCGTCAAAAAAGTAAGAGAATTAATTTATTTGATTTCATTAGCTGGCCATGCATTTATGCAAGCGTCTCCCCGAGGCAGGTGATACAAACAGCTCTGCCAGCCCTGCACTCCCGGACTGGAGAGTCTCATTGAAATGTCTCTGAGTTTATAATCGAACGCTGCTGCCAGATAGTCTTGCATGCAGAGTATCCTTCCCTTTGCAACAATGCCACACAGCCTTCACTGCCTCGAAGAAAGTATAGGCTCAGACAGTGAGTGGAAAATGATGTCTCTTTTATTAAATAAAACCCAACGTTGTGGACCCTACGTAATCGGTAACACTTCACATTAAGTGTTGACTCACTAACATGAAGTAATACAGTAGTTAACACAAAGTAATCCAATAACAGTGGTTACAATGATTAACTAATGTAACAACTACATGTTTACATGATAAGTAACCATGTGACAGTTGTTACATATTTACTAAACATTAATTAACCATTGGTAACGTATTACTTCATGTTAACTAATGTATTAATTCATGTTAGTTAGTCGACACTTAATGTAAAGTGTTACCAAGTAATCCATTGAGAGTCATTCATGTTCAATACACAACAAGGTTATTATAAATGTCTTATAAAAATGCTATGCAAAATCTCTTCATTTATTTATTTACAGTCAGCACAGAGTGTACAAGTTATTCTTTGTCAGGTAAACATCAGAAAACATGTATGTAATAGAAAATGACTCAACAACTAAAAATAATGTCAGATTTTCGGTATTTAGAGGGTCAATCTTTCAGCTTAAATAAATAACTCTGTCGTTTTTTATCTGCCATATTATTTCTATTCTCCCACAGTTCAGTCTTAGAAGTTGGTTGCATTTTCATTCTTTCCACCAATCTCTTGGGACACTGGGCAAGTTTTCAGCATTATGGCATGTTGTAAAGTTTTTCAGAAGTATCCCAGGCATAATTACAGCTGCTAGGCTGTGATGGACCACGTAGGTGAACTGACTTGCTACAGTGCCACCCTGAGGCAAATGGGGGCTGTATCTCTAATGATATATCACTGCCAAAGACAGAGGTTTGCCAATTGTGAGTGAAGCAGCCAAACAGTGACCTTTCACTGAAGTAGTTTTTGACTGTCTATATTTCCCCGACATGCATAATGTCATAATAGCTTTGTTTTCAGGGACCCCCTCTCCCAGAATTTTGATTTTGAGACAATAAAGTAGTTAATAAGGGGGTCCCAGACCCCCGAGAACCTCATGTACTTCGTACCTTGCTACCCGGTCTTGCATTGTTGTTAGAAGTCCCATTATCTCTGTATTTGGTAAAAAAGTCAAGCTTTGTAAACAATTATTCCCCCAATTATCTTTTTTCTTAATCGAATCTCCTCAGAAATACCTCCTGAAGACTGAATAATGTGTGCTTACACACACAGTTATGTTATTATTCATTAAAACAGAATAATGTTTATTTTTATGTGTGTCGAGAGATTGATTCTTAAGATTACACACTGGGTTATGAACTCTGTAGCACATTTAATTCTAATTAATTGGATCTAACTGCTCACCATGTGATCATGAGGAACAAAGATGGCATCTCACTTCCTGCTCTAAAACTTCCTGGCTAAAAGAAGGTTCTGCCTATTAACAAAAACTCATGTTTCTAAAAACGACATGAAAACATGGGAGAGCTTATTTTGAATAAAGGTTTTTTTTTTTTCATGAAATGTAAAAAAAAACTATCAGCTTCACATTCAAAACTTAAAAAACTGGAAAAAATATAATTTTGACAAGTGTAAATTTAGGGGTTTGGGGTAGGACTGTCATCTTCCAGTAGAAAGTACACTATATATGATTTTTATATATGACGTTGTTTAATATACAACGTTTATATATATTATACATGTGTATATATAATGTTGTTTAATATACAACATTGTTGTGGCTGGAAGTTAAATAAAGTGAGGGTGGCTCTTGACCATAAAAAAAAGTTGAGTAGCACTGACCTATATTGTTATTGTAATCCAGTGTTTGTTTTTGTTTTGTGTTTTTTTTTACCTGAAGAGTTGGGAAGTTCTTTTCCAGATCCCCCCAGCTCAGAATCCAGACCTGGTCATGGGACTTGTCATAATGGAGTTTCACTGGAACCCGGTCCGTGTTCACTGTCTGCAAACAACAAAATAAAAATGAAATCTCTACATATAGTCAAAGAAAAACACATAAGGCTTTGAAGCTTAATTGGTTATTATTGTCCATTCATTAGACAGCCAGATTCTCACAATAAAAAGCAGTCCCTGGATCTCTGACTCATTCCAAGCATATGGATCTTGTGACCTTGTCCCACATGCATGAAACTTGGTGGGTAGGTTTGATGTCTTGAGATTTAAGTTTCACACTCAGCCACGCATGTGACGTAAGCAAGGACGGGCCTCATCGCTGTACCATGAGTCATCCTGTTAGTGCCAGCACCATTGGCAGACGGCTGCACGACGCAAGACTACATGCACACAGACCGTTAACACGAGTGCCCCAACACCAACTCAACCTCGCCAAAGACTGTAATGGTGTGACTCAGAATGGCAGCGGGTCATCATCAGTGATGAGTCTCGCTTTTGTCTTGGTGGTGGAGACGACAAACGAATCCCTGTGTGGAGGCACCGTGGTCAGTGCCAAGATAAATGGTTTGTTGCCATGCGTCACACATCCAGAAGGCCTGGTGTCACTCCACCTCCATCCCTACCACACAATCTGCAGGAGCTGTGTGAGAATATTCAAGATGCATGGGATGGATTATCACAGGACACCATTAGGAACCTCTACAACTCCATGCAATCCAGGCATGTTGCGTTAGCAAACATGGCGTCCCGAAGCCATACTGAGAGACACTACTTCTGTATGTGTAGCTCAATAAATATTGTCCATATCAGTCTAAATGTATCATCATTTATTGTTCCTGGTAACCTTTATCTTCCTTCCCAATACTGCAATCCCACACCTCCTTCTGGGTGCAGCTATTCTTTGATGATGAGAGTATTTATAGGGCATGATGAATCCTGGCCCTGAGCAGTGTTAGCACTCTTCAGCCTTTCCATTTGTTTGGGAGACCACTCAGCCTTAAATGAAAGCAAGCATCTAGCTTCTAAGAGAACAGATGGAAGGTTGTTTTATGAATTCAGTGGGTTCAGTTACAGGGCCATATTTTGTAATGGAGCACTGTCAGTAACAATTGTTCAGCTACTCTAGGATAATTGCTCTCAGTCTGTACCCATTTGCAGTCACCCGCTGGGGGATTTTCTTCACCGAAAAACGAATAACTTGTTTCGAACAAAGAAAAGGACTTTTTTTTTTCATGAATTTCACACTTCTCATCATGCAAACATATAAATACACTGACACAAGGAAACCTTCGTTATACTCAGTGTGGAAAGGAATTCCACTCTTCATTACGGCTTGAACTGATTTCAGAATGTGCTGTGACAATTCAGATGGGTATTGGATTTTTATTTAATACCACATTGACTGTGAAAAGTGTCCCACTGAGAGCATTTACACAGCTACAGCTGAACAGGTATAGCGTTACAGATGGGCAGGATTCATGTATGATGAAGAAGGTCTGGACTTTGCTGGCTCAGACTTGAGTCTCCATGCCTGCGGTCATCAGGGAGAACAGATGTGCACATTGTGCTCAAGTTCCACTACATCTCTCTCGTCCTTCAGAGGATTAGACTGGCACTGGCAGATACTCTTCACCACATATGAATTCTAATGCTCAGCACTGGCCAGTCTCTGCTCCGACAGCCTGCTAAGATTCTCACCTTGTAGCTTTGTAAGTACCGCCATGCCTTAACATTGTGTGGACATTTGAATGCTCCAAAAAATGGAACGCATAATTACTTGGAATAAAATCTTTTCACAATTATGTAAGGATTGAGCCATATGAAAGAAAATTATCATTATTGGGACAAATGACATAATATGCTTTATAATAAGCATTGTTAGTTTATAATAATTATCAGTTATAGAGAGCCTGTAATTAACAACAGTATATTGTAACTGCCTAATTTGCATTGTAACAAATGATTGTTGATTGCTTGTGAGCACATTACATGATCATGTCTTTTACACTCATCGTCAACAGGAACGAAAACAGGAATGAAACTTGGTGGGTAGGTTTGACATCATGAGGCATGCGAATGATTCAACTTTCACACTTGGTTGCACATGTGACAGGACAGCCCCTTATCGCTGTACCTGACTGACCCAACAGCCACGATTGCGGACATTCATCCTGTTAGTGCCAGCACCCTTGGCAGACGGCTGCATAATGCGGGACTAAATGCACGCAGACCGTTAACAACTGCCCTTAACACCACAACAACATCAATGCATGCCAGACTGTCAAGGAGTAACTCAGAATGGCCTGCTTTTGTCAGGTCACACGTCCAGAAGGCCTGGTGTCACTCCACTCCTACTGCACAATCTGCAGGAACTGTGTGAGAATGTTCAATCTACATGGGATGGATTATCACAGGACACCATTAGGAACCTCTACAACTCCATGCTGAGATGTCTGACATGTCGCATTAGCAAACATGGCGGCCTGTCGGCATACTGAGAGACACAACTTCTGTATGTGTAGCTCAATAAATATTGATCATATCAGTCTAAATGTATGATCATTTATTGTTCCTGGTAACCTTTATCTTCCTTCCCAATCGCACTGCAGTCCCACACTTCTTTCTGGGTAAATCAAAAATTCATGCATTTTGTTTTGCTATTTATTTGCAATTTAGCCATCATAAAACTGCCTTTGAAACCTATGACGTTTCATTTTTGCCCCCGGTTCCACCCTTATATTAATTTGCATTAAAGTCCATCAGTGCAAGAACTATATTAATAGTGTGTCCGTTTTGATATTTCCACCTGGCTGAGGAGCTTACCACTCTATCGACCTTCCTAGAGGCTTCCAGGGCAGGACGCCTGAGTGGGTCTAGATAATGGCTATGAGGCTTCCTGGTCTGACTGTGTGACTCCACACTGCATGCACACCCAGGCTGTGGGCCATCATTTCGAGAGGGTAGACAAATTCTTCTTTCTAGGCCACCTGAGCAACTTTACATCGGTTCTGACTCTTCTCAAGCTGGCTGCCTGAGCAACTTTAAATGACACCTTAGAGGGTTTCCTGGGCCTTGTGCCCGAACAACTCTACATTGCAGCTGCAATGCAGCTACAATGCCTCCCAGGCCAGCCACCACAACTATGAGGGTTCCTGGGCTGCCTATGTAACATCACGGCTCGGAGGCTCTCTGGGCTGACCAACTAAGCAGGTTTACATATTCACTTGGAGGCTTACACGATCGGGTACACGAGTGACTCTATGCTGCAGCACCAAGGTTTCCCAGGCTGGCAAGTTGTGGAACTCTACATCATCGCTATGACTCTACGTTGCGGCCAAGGTTGGCTAGCCGAGTGATTCAACATTGCAAGGTTGTCTCTCCTGGCTAAGTGCAAACTTATATGCTCTAATACACAGGCCACTACATTAGGCACACCTCCTTGCATCTTTCAGCACAGTGAATCATTCTCAGCATTACAGTGACACTGACGTGGTGGTGGTGTGTTAGTGTGTGTTGTGCTGGTGTGAGTGCAGTACTGCCGCACACCTCAGTTTCACTGCTGGACTGAGAACAACCAAAAACTCCAGCTAACAGCATCCTATGGGCAGCATCCTGTGAGCACTGATAAAGGACTAAAGGAAGATCAACACAATCTGTGCAGCAGCAGATGAGCTATCGTCTCTGACTTTCCATTACAAGGTGGATCAGGTAGGTAGTAGTGTCTAATAGAGTGGACAGTGAGTGGACACACTGCTGTGTCTGATCCACGCACAACAGCACAACACACACACTAACACTCACATAATACCTGCTCTGTGGTGGTCCTGTGGAGGTCCTGACCATTGAACAACCAACCAAGCAGGTTTACATATTCGCTTGGAGGCTTCCTTGATCGGGTGGACGAGTGACTCTATGTTGTAGCAGCAAGGTTTCCCAGGCTGGCAAGTTGTTTAAATCTACATCAATGCTATGACTCAACATTGTGGTCAAGGTTGGCTAGCCGAGTGATTCAACACTGCAAGGATTCCTAGGCTGAGAGAGACATTCCCCTGAAGCTAGGAACTATTTCTGTGCCAGCCATTTGACTCTACACTGAGGACTAGGTAGTTTTACCATTTCGCCATTTGGAGAACTGTGTTTGTGTTGTGAGTTGCTTATTGCTGATTGTGTTTTTCGTAGCTGTTTTGGTTGGAGAAAGGTGCAACACAACTGAAAAGCTTTTCCTGCAAAGTTAGCATTTTAGAGAAGTATCATAATAGCAACGATATACAATGCAATTCAAATAAACACCGAATCAAAAGAGATTTTAACTTGGTTAGTCTTCTGTTGCTCAAATGGGCAAATACTTGAAGCGGCTCCTTGTCTTTCAGTCTCTGACGGATCAGGTGGCTAATTAGCACTTGATAATCGGAGATAATGAAGCCAAATCTCCAGGTGATGAAATAACGAGCATGCGACTCCAATGAGCAGCCACCTCTGGAAGCCTGGCTGAGAGATGGGGAGATAGAGAGAGGCGGAGACACCCGCTGGCACCAATCAGGACGTTGGCCAGGAGAGACAACCAGATTTATCTGCCTGACACATCTGCCAGCTTCCTGCCAGCTTCCTGCCAGCCACCCAGGTATTGCCAGTAAGTTCCTAGTAGAAAAGCATTGCCGATACCCTGAAGCCAAGGAAGCCGAGGCATCTCTGAAGCTGCTGGCTTGACTGACGTTCTGAGACTGACCTGCTGCTGTTGTAGGCCATAAATCACACACTTGGCCAGAGCAACTCCACCCCTTTCTTGCCCTGAAACACCTCTCTTTCCTCAAGATTTGTCAACAGCCTATCTAGCAAGAAGCACTTTGTGCTTATTCAAGTGCCTGTTTTAAGATCAGTCAATAGCTTCAAAGTTCAGGTAACGTCTACGCTCGGAGTTTTAGTCTGTGTAGTCTCAAACTCTTTCATTTCTCTTCAGAAACCCGACACTTCAAGCAACCCTGAGAGCAGACGAGTTTCTGAATACCTCCTTTGGTACTGAAATGACCTTGCTATCATTGCAGTGTCCCATGTCTAGACATCATCACGCTAAATTTAGCTTGGCACTAGCCGCTAGCAAAGTTTCTCTCAAGCTTGGAAGCCTCCCACGTTGTCTTAGTAGGCAATGGACGCAGGATATGGACGCAAACAGAGCCTCAGAAAAGACAAAGCAAATCTGTATTGATCTTTCATTGCAGAACAACCACTGCCAAACAAACACACAGAAAGGCTGCAGTTTCCAGCCAGCTAAAATAGGTTTTGCTTAAGTTCTAAGAAATAGGGAGCGGGGGCATGAGGTACAGCATCATGGACCTACAGAAAAATGTAGCTGTGCCCAGAAGGAAGTGTGGGACTGCAATGCTACTGGGAAGGAAGATAAAGGTTACCAGGAACAATAAATGATGATAAATTTAGACTGATATGAGCAATATTTATTCAGCTACACATACAGAAGTAGTGTCTCTCAGTATGGCAAGTATAGGGGTGTCATGTTTGCTATCCATCTCATACAGCTTGAATATTCTGCACAACAGCATGGCAGGCTTTGGTGATGTTGACGTGCTGCTTGATGAATGTCCACACTCGTGGTTGTAGAGTCACTCCGCGCATGTCAAACAATTCGTTGGTACTCTCTCGGTGGTTTGTGTAGGTCTCCCAGATCCTTCATGATGCTGGCACATGATTCCTTCTATCCACTGGCACCAACAGCATGCTATGGTAGTATCCACACGACTGGGATGAAGTGCCATACATCGATAAGACCATCCTGCTTCCCAGAGCCCTATGATGCGACCCATCTCAAACTCTTCCAACTGCTCAAATTGCTTTCGACTCTTCTCAGAGGCATACTTCACTTACCAAAGATACTGCCAACACAACAGCACGAGTCTGAAAGGAAAGCACGCGCAAGAGGAAGACCTTATATTGTAAGTCAGGTACAGCGATAAGGTTGGTTGAAAGTGTGAACCTTGAATCATTTGCATGTCTCACGATGTCAAACCTACCCGCCAGGTTTCACTGCTGTCGGTTGATTCTTGCTGGGTGCAGCTATTTTTCCGATGATGAGTGTATTTGCATAATATGTAAACTTATGTACTCTAATACACTGGCCACAACATTAGGCACACCTCCTTGTATCCGCACAGTGGATCATTCTCAGCATGAGAATTGTCCATCAACCAAAACTATCCAGCCAACATCATCCTGTGAGCAGCGTCCTGTGACCACTGATGAAGGACTAGAGGATGACCAACATTGTACTGTGCAGCAGCAGATGAGCTATCGTCTCTGACTGTACATCTGCAAGGTGGAGCAGCAAGGTAGGAGTGTCTAATAGAGTGGACAATGAGTTTAAACACTCCAGCAGCACTGCTGTGTCTGATCCACTCACACCAGCACAACACACACTAACACACCACCACCACGTCAGTGTCACTGCAGTGCTGAGAATGATCCACCACCCACATAATACCTGCTCTGTGGGGGTCCTGACCATTGAAGAACAGGGTAACACAGTATGCAGAGAAACAGATGGACTACAGTCTGCAACTGCAGAACTACAGAGTGCTCCTATATGGCAAGCAGAGCTAATAAAATGAGCAATGAGTGTAGATACAAGGAGGTGTTCTTAATGAAGTGGCCAGCAGGTGTATGTGTCAGAGTACTTTCAACACAGTCTCTGCAAATTTTGATGCAGCTGGAGACTCAGTGTGGCTTGGTGCTTTGCATTTGCACTGAGAATAGGTCGCAGGATGATTACCATAGAAATGAAGCGCTTGCATTTAGAAGAATCAGCTAAAATTGCTCTGGCTGGCATGTGGAGTAGTGCAGAATGGCTGAAAGCTGAAACGAGCTCATTAGACGTTAGAGTCTATCTGGGAGAAACATACGAAATGATAGGTAGCAACAAGTGTACACTTAAAGTCTCTGAGTACATGAATTATGCAAGGCACTGGTGTTTCTGGTATTGACGGATCACTTCCCGCCGCAGCTTCATTAGATAAATCAGAGGCAAAGTCTGACGTATGCTCCCAGAATACCGTTCAAAGAAGTAGTTCTCATTGATTTGCTGGCTTACTTGAACTGCCTTCTGAGATTGGATGTCCACAATCAACACTCTGTTGAGCAGCGGCTGGGTGGCGTAGATGAACTTATCCTTCACGTTGACGGCCGACGTCCACACGCACTTCTGTTCCTCCTCTCCCTGCACTTTTGGACAAACTTCCTCCTTAATAAAAAAGGAACAGAAAGGAACAGAAGACCGTGTCATTGTAATTTACCAGATGTTACCGACTCCGTGGAAGGTCAAGCCAAGAAACTCTCTTGTGAAGGAAGAGCTCTCGGAATATCACTGCGAAACATATGGTGTAGGGTAGCTCCCTATGGCCTCAGTGGGTTTAGCTGAAGTGGGCATTTAGGCCTGCGCCACACTGGGCTCAGGAGAGGCGGTATGCAGATTTCAAAGCTGCATCCCAGCTCTAGAACTGCACTTTTAAATGAGCTGAAAAAGCAAAAAAAGAGAAGCCTATCTATATTTGCTGCTTTTACTGTGATAATACTATGTACCACTTTAGAATATGGCTACCTTTAGTTTATGAATGGTTTAAAAATAATTTACTAATGGTTATTAATTAGGTCATAAACACCTTAAAATCATGGTACCACTTTAGAATGAGGCTACCTTTATAAAGAGTTTATAATTTATTTCAATAGGTTAGGTTAAAATAACCAAATAGGTTAAAATAGTTTTTTATTGGTTATTAGTTAGGTCATAAACATACTCCTCCATACGATGTATATGAATATGCATTGAAGTACAAAAGTGTGTGTGTGTTCACTGTTAGACTAACAACAGGTCATTGTCGCCCGTCTTATTAATGTGTTACAACTGCTTATTAATGATTTTAAGGCGTTTATGACCCAATTAATAACCATTAGTGAACTCTTAGTATTTTTTAAACCATTTACAAACTCTTTATGAAGCTAGCCTTATTCTAAAGTGGTACCCAAATTTGTTTGTTTTTCTTGTTCCCGGGTACTAAGTGTTTTTTTTTTAATCCTTAGACCTAAAATGTACAGAAAATGGCTATTGGTCCCCATTAACTTTGCTCTTGTGGTCAGGACAATGATGTTTTGAAACATTCTCTATTGTTCACAACATTTGCGATACTTTCATTGCTGAGCAGACTCCAAGTAGCTTCTGGAACTGTGAAAACAATGCAACGTGTTTGGAATGTGTTTCTGGCATCAAGTTCAAAACGTGTATGTGCACTACCAGTCAAAAGTTTAGACACACCCAACTACACGGATGTTGTTGGTGATCTTAAAGACTCTACAGGCTTAAACTTAACAGTTCCAACTGATGAGAGTCTGAAACAGTCCATACCCTGATATACCACATACACTCTTTATGTCCCACAGTATTATATTTCTCCATATCTCCACCTCTAATACATATATATATGTAGTTGAGCAAAAGTTCCCCTTTCAGTTTAGTGAATATTCATGATGGACAGACCAATAGAATTGCTCCAAAACTGCTTAGAAAAACATCTTGTTATATCAGATTCCAACGCAGGCTAAGAAAGCTGTTTTACCCTCCTATAAAGTTCCATTTTGGAGGTTTTTAAGGTAGACTGCATAATTTACCTATGTGAGTAAACTTGATTTGTATAGCACATTTCAAAGGCAGAGCTACAAAGTGGTTTATAATAAAGCATAAAAGATATAAGAACATAATAAAAATAAATTAAAACACATGCAGATACATATGCACACTACCTATGATCACAACTAAAAAGGTTTGAGAGTAAAAGTGGGTCTGTCTGCGTTTCTTAAAAGACAATTTGATGGTAGCAAGTCTGATATCAAGGGGAAGACTATTTCATAATTCAGGTGCATACACAGCAAGAGCACAGGCTCCTTTTCACTTCCATTTCATTCTAAGAACAATGAGAAGCTGTTTATTAATGGATCTCAGTGACATATTCCTTGTATGGGACACTAACAAATCACAAATGTATTCAGGTGCTTCACCATGTAAAGCCTTATAAGTAAGAACCAATACTTTCAAATCAGCCCTGAATTTTACAGGCAACCGATGAAGTAGTAATATGCTTATTCATGGTAACATTTTGGTTCAGACTCCAGGTGCCGAACAGAAGGTCTTTGACCTCCGATTAACTTCTATTAGGAAACATTAGTGCAACCAGCAAATCACATTTTGCTTTTGGTGAGACAAAAATGACCTTGGCCTTCTGGAAATCCTAGAAAACGACACTGTCTGTGAAGCAGTCTAATCAGGTTTCAGTCAGAAAAGGAAACTCATCACTGTGAGTTACTGTGTAACTGAAAGCTTCAAACAGAGTCATGCATCATTCTGTAATCAGCTATATTAGCCACTCCGGCTCTAAGTTGGATTTATCTATGAGAAAAATGAATGAGAATTGTCCCAGTCGTGCACTGTGGTACACAAGAAGATTCAAATCCTGACCTGCTCTGTCCTATGCCCTGTCTATCCACTGAATATCACTGGATGTTCTTTATTACGAGGTTGTTAAGTAGTTAAAATATGAACACCACTACTACATCACTAACTGCAAGCTACTACTCCTGCACACTGAAATAACGTTGCATGAAATGATGTCTACTAATAGACTTCAGCACTATTATATAAGCTGTCCCTTATGTACTTTACTACTGCAGGAGAAACGTAACTACCACACTTGACACTGTTTGTTCGTTTATGTGGGACATTTTAGTGAGGTTGCCAGTCTTGTAATATCAGCTCAGTGTTCAGCAGTGATACCTAGCACGTATTGACTCTATAGTATTGTGGTAATTCATAGAATCAAGTGGCATTCAGAAGAAAAATGTACGTAAGGCCAAACGTATCTATGTTTTTGCCATAGAGACATCCAATTTAGACCAAAGGGTACTAATATGGACCTAACAGTGATTTCAGAATGATGACACTACTGCAGCGGTCTATAAATCATGGAATGTCTTTTATGTGCTTTGAATGTTTGTCCTTAATCTAGAATCTGGTACATTTTCAAGCTGAATACAGTAAATCCAAGTGGAACAAATGAAGATTTCTCCCTGGCTTGTTTTCCTGACGTCTTCTTGTTTTTTCCCTTTGGTTTGGATATATTTACAATCATTAACTGTTTGTGAATTTCACACAAGTTGATTTTTTAGTTTTGATTGTATTTTGTATATGGTTGTGTAGGATGATGTACTGTATTAAACAACCTGCAACCTGTTTTGGTGATGACACTAACACTAGAATGGCAAAAAATGTTTATTGAAATTGCTTTTAGCTAACATAGTTCTAGAATGCCATAGATGAGCTATGGCATTCTAAAAATTAGCATATTAAAATGTTTTTGTCCCTCATTTTTGACCAAGTTCATTTATTGCCAGAATTGAAGGACTAGCTATAATAGTCATAGATTTCCAATGTTTGCAACTAAGATGAATTATTTTGCTGTATATAGCACAAACTAGCCATGGTAACAACATGCTTGTTACCAAGTTGGCATGAACTCAGTTACACTGTATTAACAGTGTGACCTTCACTTGCATACCCAAAATATCATTTAAAAATATGCCAACATTGGTACATAGACAAAATTGCAATTGCGTTAGGTTCAATGCAATTTGGACCAACGTTCTGAAAAGCTTGTCCAGCCAAAAGCTGCTATAATAGAATGCATTTTTTGGAGGGTTCAGCATAGATGCCTCAATTAGCCAATGCTAAGAAGAGTATGAGTGCTCCTCTTGAAGACTCTTGAGGAAGTTACTTGGTTTTGATTTGGCCCCCTTTGACTTACAGTGCTGGGGATCTGCTTTCCAGGAGATAATATGATTACTGAATAACACTCAGAGGTGCGAATCAGCACGCCTATTCCAAGTGGACTCTTTACCACCCTGTGGGTCAGTAGGCAACCTGAGACAACAAGTGCCATTGTTTCAAGCTGAAGATTCAAAGATTAGCATGGGACCTCACAGCCCTGAGTGAGCCTGATTGCACTTGAGCAACCCGGTTGCCACAGGAGACAGCCACTCCTTCGCACTCCACTGTGGTCATCAGATGAATGAGTTCTCACCTCTTTAGCGCAGGAACATACAGCCCAAGGCCCACAACCCACTCTGTGACACATCTTACCACGTCTGCCGCCATGGAGACTGGGCTGCCCATGGCCAGTCCACTTGCGATTACTCACTGCCCACCTGCATGCTACCGCGCTAACCCAGTGTGTGATAATTGCTTTCCAAGACGTTCAGGGCGTCTGTATTCATACATAGTTCAAACTGGTCAGTATTAGAGGCCACATTATAGGAACTGAAGAAGAGGCTTGAGTTCAACAATGTTCTTCTAAAGAGGCAATAAAAGGGACATGGGGCTTTAAGCCCTTAGGGGTTGCAGTTATTGCTGGCAGTAACAAAAGCATGATATGATTTCTTATTTCACATTTCTCATTTGTGTCTCACTGAAGCAAGTGGAGGAATGCAGATTCTATACTTTGCAGACAGAGTCAGCCCTGACCAGTGTGGAGCCCTAGGTGAGATTTTGGTTGGTGCCCCTTGAATGGTGAAACCCAGGAAATAACAGCACCTAAGCCACATTACAGCCTACAGCTACAACAAGTCTACACACAGACAGGCGTATATTACACCTAGCATTCATACACAGGACATGTATTCAGTGAGCACTTCTCTTACAAGATGCTGCTGTTTGCTGTAAATATCAAATGGAATGAAAGAACTGAAAATGAAAACCTAGGCTTACATCAATTAATGACAGTTTAATTCAATGTTATATGCAGGGCTAACACTAGGTAGCTAACAAGGCTAAGACTTCAGCAAACGTTTCCCTCAGGGCAGACAGTGGATGGTTTGTGCAGCACACCTACAAGAGAAAGTGTATTTCTCAGAAGTATGAAGGTTATTAACACCTTCATAGTCTTTCCAAATTTCTTAACAGACACAGGGTGACGATAACTCTTGCTAGCCAGCTATTTACTCAATTTGGAAATATTATCAGCTAGCTGGCTAGCAAGAGTTACTCCCACCCTGAATCTGTTAGGAAAAGTTGGAAAGACTATGACATTGTTTGCCTTTTTAATTCACTGTCATTAGCAGGGCCAACACTGGCTAGCTAACTAGGCTAAGATGGCAGCAAATGTTTCCCTCAGGGCAGACAGTGGATGGTTCATGCAGCACACAAGAGTAAGTGTAGTTCTCAGAATTATGGTGGTTATTTCCCAAAACATCTTAATAGTCTTTCCAACTTCTCCTAACAGATTTAGGGTGGGAGTTACTGACACTAACTCTTGCTAGCTAGCTATAAAATTAGAAAACATGATCAAGCTAGCTAACTTTGCTCCGAGCATCTTATGGTAACTACTACAATGCAACAGATAAAGTACTTATTCATCACCTTACATTAGCTCTGTCACCTACTGCCATCTTCCATTCTTTCTGTTCTTTGCTCCCCTGGGCTCCAGAGAGCTATCAGAAATTATCATTATATTAAAAATGTTTTTGTCACTCATTTTTGACCATGTTCATTTTTGGCCAGAACTGAAGGACTAACTATGATGGTCATGGTTCCCAACTGTACACAACTAAGATGAATTGTGTTGTTTTATTTAACACAAACTAAACACAATTAACAACATGCTTGTTACCAAGTTAGCATTCACTCAGTTACACCATCCTAACAGTGTGACCTTTCACATGCATACCAAAGATATCATTCTTCTTTTCTGCCCTTGGCTCCAGAAGGCCTTAGCCTTGTCGATGTATTGGCTGGCAGCTGCTATGTTGTTAGCTAATCTTTGCATTTACCATTAATCACATTTTCAATCACTCCTCCATTATTATATTGGAAATCGGTGAAAAGATGTGCTGTCTTACAGTATTTTGCAGAGAAGACAAACAGCCTTTACGTTTTTAGCACATTCTTGTGTTATTGGTAGGAATGTCCTGATCAAGTCGTTTGCTCCAGATCCCGATCCAACTAATTTAATGTAAGTATCTCCCAATAGCTTGTGTTTTCCCAGACAGTACTGTTATGCAAGGCAATGAAATTGTATGTAACATAAAATGACTCTTTAATGAAAATAAAACAATTAATAGCGTGTATAAGTTGTTTCCAATGAAAAACATGTGAACACTAATCCATGCGTACTCATCTAAATATGAACTTAAGAGAAGGACTTGAAGGCAGCAATATATTCTTGCTTTATACTGACTTATGCATCCAATTACAACTATTTACGAGCAATTTTACAAGCTTATGCCCAGTATAATAAAGCATTATGTTGAGCATAACAATGCATGTCTTATAAATGCATTTCTAATGTATCATAATGAGTACATGAATCATAGGAAGAGTTATGCATAATATTACAATACCAGTGTAAAAATCCTGTATGTCATTGTAATTATTGTCTATTTACAACAGTTTATGATGTTTATATACAGTTTATATACAAAATGGTTCCATTTACTACAGCATTGCTAATAGTATAGCAATCATTAAGAAGCAAACCTCAAAATAAGTGTTACTGATTTTTCTGTTATATATATATATATATATATATATATATTTTTTTTTAATATATATATAGTCATTAATGCGATATATGACATTTACATTCTAGTTACATCCTGTATCGACAGGTTCAAATCTGGACTTACAACTTTTGTTGTTTGTTTTGATGTCCAGGACGATCACTGAATTGAAACAATCAACTGCTTAGTTACTCAGAATCTGCACTCTGCCTGTTTCAGCGAGCTCCCAACGTGATATAATTCAAATCAAATTACCCCATTCTTCTGTCATCTCTCTCAGTTACTGTGATTTGTGCTATTTAAACAGTATAGTAAAATGCCATTAAGAACTTTAGGGGTTAACCAGCAGTGCTAGGCATAATAACGCCATTCACCGTCCTTTCCCTGCTTCGCCGTCCTCCCACTATAGTGCTGCTAACAGTGATGGATTGTACATCACCTTGACGATTTCTTAGTGCATGTGCATTTGCATGTGGGAAGCAGAGGCAGGAAACACCAGGGTCGCGGCCCATGAGCAGAGTTGAAGAGAAACGCTGTCGTAATGCTTCTTTAACGTTCCTCCCCAGACACCGTTTGTGTTGAGGCCTGCCATTATGTCCCGACATGTGACTGATGTCCTAATAAATGCGAGGAACCTCTCGGGAGGCTGAGAGAGTCGGGCTCTGCATTCACACCAGCTCGCGCTAGTGCTGCTGCTGCTTCATCAGCGGCACGGAGAGGGGAAATCGCTCATTTAAGAACATGTGTAAATCAAGTCCGTCATCTATCAGCAGCCATAAATTGTGAAAGATGGAGGAGATGGTTAGAAAGAGAGAAAACTCATTTCTATTAAATGTGAAGATCCAGATTCATTACATCGTCGCCTCATGGGAGTTGCCAGCATCCTAGTTCAGAGGAAACTCAACACTAATTAGATGGAGTTGAAATATCAGTTATGACAGGAGCGAAGCCCATATCAGTTTTTGTGTGTAAACTTGAGGCAAGAAACAGCAGCAGGGTACTGGGCAATCCAGGCAGACCAAAGGTCTCTTTACATGACTCTACATGAATCACTATGAAGAAGACTGGCTGTCCTCTATTGCTAGCCTCTAGGAAAACAGCTTTCGGAGTAAACTGAGCTTTCTCTCTGGACTTCTACATCACAACCCTCACTCTCTCCTTCATCTTCATACTCATCCTTTAGCCCAAACTGAGGGCCAGATAGTAAGCCTTTAGTAGCAGGTTTAAGGTGCAAATAGGGCCCATTTTGCCATAAACAGCATGCAGATGTGCATAACTGAACCCTAACATTTCACTGTAGTAACGTGTGCTCACAAGGCTACATAACACCTACATAAGCTTGTCAAGACAGCTCAAGTAAACTTACTTACATATTTACACTCATCATTAAAAAGAATAGCTGCACCCAGAAGGAAGTGTGGGGTTGCAGTGCTATTGGGAAGGAAGATAAAGGTTACCAGAAACAATAAATGAGTAGTGTCTCTCAGTATGGTGTTGGGCCGCCTTGTTTGCTAACGCAACATGCCAGACATCTTGGCATGGAGTTGTAGAAGTTCCTAATGGTGTCCTGTGATAATCCATCCCATGCTGCTTGAATATTCTCACACAGTTCCTGCAGATTGTGTGGTAGGGGTAGAGGTGGAGTGACACCAGGCCTTCTGGACGTGTGACACATGACAACAAACCTTTCATCTTGGTGCTGACCACGGTGCGTCCACACACGGATTCGTTGGTCATCTCCACCAAGACATAAGCGAGACTCATCACTGAAGATGACCTGCTGCCATTCTGAGTCACTACATGACAGTCTGGCACGACACCATTGCATTCTTTGGCAACATTGACGTTGTGTTAAGGGCAGTCGTGTAGTCCCACATCAGGCAGCCATCTGCCAATGGTGCTGGCACTAACAGGATGACTCATGGAGGGCATCATTGCTCCCTGAATGTCCGCAGTCGTGGCTGTTGGGTCAGTCAGGTACAGCGATAAGGCCCTTCTTGCTTGAGTCACATGTGTGGCCGAGCGTGAAATAAGTTTCATTCCTGTTGGTTGATTCCTTCTGGGTGCAACTATTTGTGCAACTGTTCTTTCAGAGGATGAGTGTGTAATACTGTGGTACCTCAAGACCATATGTGGTATATCAGGATATGCATTGTTTCAGACAACCCATCAGTTGGAACTGTTAAGTGTAAGCCTGTAGAGTCTTTAGGATTACCAAAAACATCCGTTGGGTGTGCCTAAACTTTCGACTGGTACTGTACATCTGGCCTTAAGTATCTTAAAATTCCTTCCTGTCATTAAAATGGATAAATGAAGATATAGCAACTATATATTTCATGGTTTAATTAGAAAAACTGTTAGATGTAGGCCATTTTCCCTTATTTACATAAACACCAACTTTAGCCTGAGTTATCTAATACAGCACATGTGCACATATTAATGCATTATTGATGTATGCATTGCTAACACTGCACTGGAGCTAGTTAACAAACACTGCAACTACACTACTTAAGCCCATGAACTTACTCCTACAGAATAATCCTACAGAAATAAGAAATATAGAAACAAATACTGATGAAATATAAGTGCATTTCTTTGCACTGCTTGGTGGATATCACTCAAACCTGAGTCCAGGGGGGCTGAAACAGGAGGTTTTTCATATTTAATAACGCTTCCTGGTTTATGAGGCTGCTCACCTGGAGGCCGAGAAGCTTCTCACTGGGTTTGATGTGCCTCTGGATCTCACAGGCCACTGGCTGGATGACTTTGATGCCGTCCTCGTAAAAAACGTAGAACATATTACCAATCCCCAGACCTGGAGAGGGAGAGATATGCCCACGTCGGGCAGCAGGGTTCATTTAAAAAGTCTTGCACAGTCTCTTTTCTAGTCACACCAGAAAGATATATGGAGTAAACAATGAAGGGCTGGAATAAATACAATACAACAAGATTTGTTTAAAAAAGAAAAACAGATCTGGGCATTGTCAACACTGAACCAAATCTCATATCGAATGGTCAAGCTTGCGAAAAATGAGAACATTACACACCTTCCTCCCTCCAGAGAATGTTTGCCACTGAAAGAGAAGAGAGAGGAAAACATTAGAAGTAATTTAGTTGCAGAAATCCATCATCTGTAAAGTTCCACAATGTCTTTTTTTTCCAGGCAGCCCATTCAGGCAATGCAAAATTCCTAGTTTATCAGGGATTCCTACCTTGACCAATAACACCAAGGAAATAAATGCACTTTGTAGACTTACTGTAGCCCAACTGTAGCCCACCAGTCAATCCCTACCCCAGAGGTCACCAGACTTCCAACTTGCATTGTACATGCTGCCCCACCTGCACTTAACACTAATACATTGCAGAGCTAATTAGCTGGACAAGGTGTGGCAGACTGTGGTTGGAATTAGATTTCTCATGAAGACAGATCTCTGGGATCATCACTGGTGACCCCATCCATCAATGGAAAGTCAAAACTCTCAGGACCACTGGAGACCAGATACACTCATTGCACCCAGAAGGAATCAACCGACAAGAATGAATCTGGGTCTGTAGATTTGACATTGCAAGGCATGCAAACGATTCAACATTCACACTCGGCCATGCATGTGACGTAAGCAAGGACGGGCCTTATCTCTGTACCTGGCTGACCCAACAGCCATGATTGCGGACATTCAGCGAGCAGTGATGCCCTCCATGAGTCATCCTGTTAGTGCCAGCACCATTGGTAGAAGGCTGCACAATGCAGGACTACATCCACGCAGACCGTTACGGCAACTGCCCTTTAACACCACATCAACGTCACCATAGACTGCAATAGTGTTGTGCCAGACCATCAGGGAGTGACTCAGAATGGCAGCGGGTCATCTTCAGTGACTAGTCCTGCTTTTGTCTTGGTGGAGCTGACCAACGAATCTGTGCGTGGAGGCACTGACTCGAACTATGTGGAAGGTGATGAGCTATAATCTCTAACTGTACACTGTGGCTGTATCAGACCTAATTAAAGTTTAATTAAAGTTTAAATGACTATTTTTATCACATTGATTAAGAAGAAGCCTTAAATAAGTCAGAGCAATCTGTCCTAAGTACACATATGCCATGCAAACACCTGAAGGATCTTTCTATTATGCAAAGTTCAAAGCTCCATGATGTGCAAATACCAAAAGTCACATGGACTGATTATCGTGTCAATAGTTGGATGTAGCATACGGAGGATATGGAGGATTTCTATCCTAGATTATGTGATCCAATAGTGCTTTTGTTGGCTTTGTAAGTATGCAGAGGTGCCAGACTCAGATTTGATTCCCTTCCCAAGTACAAGCACGGGTCGCTATACTTATAAGAGCTCTTGGGCAAGATGGCTACTGCTAGTTTTATCTAACTTTGTTACATGCTTAAAATTGTAAGTCACTCTTGATAAGAGCATCTGTGGAAGGCAATAAACCAGGGGTGGGGAACCTAGGGCCAGCATCCTGCACAATGTGGTGATTTCCCTGCTCCAGCACATGACCTATTGTTAATGCTGTAATGTTAGTTGCGCTGGTACGAGTGGATCAGACACAGCAGTGCTGCTGGAGTGTTTAAACACTGTGTCCACTCACTGTCCACTCTATTAGACACTCCTACCTTGCTGGTCCACCTTGTAGATGTACAGTCAGAGACGATAGCTTATCTGTTGCTGCACAGTTTGTGTTGGTCATCCTCTAGTCCTTCATCAGTGGTCACAGGGCGCTGCCCACAGGATGCTGGTGGCTGGATAGTTTTGGTTGGTGGACGATTATCAGTAAGGAGTCTAGCAGTACTGCTGTATCTGATCCACTCACACCAGCACAACACACCACCACCACATCAGTGTCACTGCAGTGCTGAGAATGATCCACCACCCACATAATACCTGTTCTGTGGTGGTCCTGTGGTGGTCCTGACTATTGAAGAACAGGGTAACACAGTATACAGAGATACAGATGGGCTACAGTCTGTGACTGTAGGACTACATAGTACTCCTATATGGTAAGAAGAGCTGATAAAATGGACAATGAGTGTAGATGTAAATGAGGTGGACCTAATGAAGTACTTGTTGACTGTATGCTATGTCTGGTTCCTATCATTACCTCTATCATTACTCCCACTTTGAATGGCTTTGTTTACATCTCAACCAGAAATTCCCCTTTAAGCATTCCGCAAAAGCTCCTTATTCCCATATCCCAATCAAACCCGATCAAACAGGAGAACTCTCACATTTAAATCAATAACTAAATTCGCTGATGAATTAAAACCTATAAAATTAGTCTCACAGCTATCAGCTGCCTATGGAGCATGAAGAGAAGTGCTCTGCACAATTAACTCTCAAATAATTCCCAAAGCGCTCCAGCGCAGGATTAACGAGCTTTTCCGCTTCCGAAAAGGGGAAAGTTCGGCTCATCCAAACGTCGAAAGCTTCATCATGAAGCACGTGGACATTTTCCAGGAAAACAGACAACAGATGTTGGCGTTATTATTTATGGATGCCATTTGTCAGATCAACGTTCTACTGATGAATATACCTCATTATCAAAAAATGACCGCTACATTAACGCCAATAATGGCATCAATCACCACTTGTTCCTTCGTTTTGGCGCGTCTCCTCCAGATTGCAGCAGCACGACCTCAAACGCTTTCTCACCTTTCTCCTTCTGTCTAATTCTCTTCCTTCCTCTATCGCCCAGCAGTCTGCGAGGCAATCTCTCAAAGTTCACCCCTGATTCTAATCTTCCCTGTAGTATTCTCTCTCTCCCTCTCTTTCTCTAGAGGTGCCCAAAGAATTGAAGCGCTAGCCAAAGTAACTGTGCTGAGTGCTGAGTTTTCCTTCATACACATTTGTGCAAACTCTTGTTTTAAGAAGTGCTCATTAAAAGTTACATGAGGCCACCAGAGATGAAAAGGAGAGACTAAAGGCATAAGGCAATTCTGCGGTCCTTCGGTGCGTGCAGCCGACAGGGAGGGGGGGCTTTTAAAAGATGAGGTCTGTGCGGGCCCAGTCTTTTCCAATAACGCCGGGTATTGATGCTATTCATCACTGGGCAGGGAGATTGGGAGAGTTCTGATCATATACACGCCTCATATATCACACTGCTGCTCATCCATGTTTGGGAGCGACAAGAGTGGCGCCACTTTGTCTGACCTGGTCCAAGAAGCCCAGTTTTCCAAACAGAGACCCAGCAAAAATAATATCCTTGGAAAGAAATGGATATTATGTGTAATATTTGGTCAGTTACATTTAATAATGTACATAAAATAATGCATAAATATAAAATAATAATTATAGCGATATATCTTTTAGAGACTGTAAATCTCATTTAGAGACTGTAAGTCAACCATTTTCTGAATATGCAACCTATTTCTAAATATACTTATTACATTATCGTTAATAGCTTGAATAATGTAATTGGTGCTGCCTTAGTATAGGTAAGCATTATAACAGCAATCAGCTGGCTGTTTATAATACTTTATTAAGCAATAACTATGGTAAAATAAACATTTCCCACGACATGTATATTTGTGTATTATATGTCACTATCATGCCAACAACTGGTTGCTAACTAAGCCTTATACTGCTAAATAACTGCCTGTTTATTACTATTTATTAAGCAATAAATAGGTTGAATTAGCATTATCTGTACATTAAGCATATTATACATTATACATTATACATTATTTTGCACAGTGCCTAAGTTTAGTATTGTTAGTATACCCCTATTAAGTCTTATCAAGCCAATATCTGGTAACTGATTTAGAAAACCTGCTAAATAACCTGCTGCTTACTACTACTTTATTCAGCAATAACTATGGTACAATAAACCTTTCCCACAACACCTTTATTTGTGTATGATATGTCATAATATTTTCCACAGAATTTTAAACACCCGTCATCATGCCAACAGCTGGATACTAACTTATAACACTGCTAAAAACGGTCTGTTTATTACTACTTTATTAAGTAATAAATGGGTTGAATTAAGCATTTTTGGTACATTAAGCATATTATTCATTATGCTATTTTGCACAATGTTTAGGTTTAGTATTGTTAGTATGCCCCTATTAAACCTTATCAAGCCAGTAGCCGGTAACTAACTTATAAAAACTATGGCTATTAATTATCCTGCTGCTTATTACTGCTATATTAAGCAATAGCTTAGCTGTATTAAGCTTCGTCTATGCATTCAGTATATTATACATTAAAATATTTTCACATTCAACATAAAAGAGTTCATTAGTAAGTTGCTTATTAAGACTCATCAAGTCAATAGCAGGTAATAAACTTACAAAGTAAATAATGGCTAAATAACTGGCTTCCAATTACTACTTACTTTGCTATTAAGCAAACATTGGGCTGAATTAATTGGGCTGAACATTAAGTTTATTATACATCATAATATTTTCCACAATACTGACATACTCATTATTATGCCCTTGTTAAGCCTTATAAAGCCATAAGTTTGTTTTCCAACCGTGTGAAGGGTCACGTTATCAGACTGCTAGGTTGCACAACACTTTTCCATGTTACCATGTAAACTTAACAATATGTAGTAACGATAAACAACAGCTGGTTCTCATTAGGTTGAGGGGGATGTTTGCCAGTGTGCTGTGAGGCTTGGTCAACATGGCAACAATGCTGTAAAAGAATGAACACATTTGTGGGCAGGGCACGGATAGGCAAACTCTGGAAAAATGCCGGGAAATAAAGGTGAATTATTTCAGATTTTTGGAATGCTTGACACATTTGTTGTTTCTGACACATTTGTAAGCCAGCATTTGGTCTCTCAGTAGGTGAAACAGAGCATAACCACACGACTCCGGCTCCATCAGGCACTGATGTTCCATTGAGCGTTTCCAGTGAGCATTTGTTTATGCCACCCTTTGGTGAAAGTGCCAGTGGTCAGACAAGCAGTGGAGTGAGGCGCATTGCAACTGCCTATCAGGTACAGGCCAGAGTCAAACTCTAATTAGCTCTGCAACACAAATGGAAAACTAATCATGACTAGTGCCCGGGGCCTGTCTTTCTGTTGTCCCCTCTCATACTGAATCATTCATTTGACTTATGAAACAATGCATGGGACTTCCTGTCTAACACATCAATAGATGCTGTCTGTTATGCAAATACTCCCAGACAAAATAACAAAGTACCATACTAAATAACTGTGTACAGCTTAGACTAGCCTGGCTTGAAGTAGCCGATAGCCTTCAGGTATTTATTTATTTATTTATTCTTTTATTTATTTATTGATACCTTATTGGACTGACTGTTTTACTGTGACATATAAATCTATATAAAACCAAAATAAAACCAAGCTAGCATTAGTTCTACTCAGTTATCAGTTATCACCTCTATCTATTAATACACTTGTCATCAAAAGAATAGTGGCACCCAGAAGGAAGTGTTGGACTTCAGTGCTATTGGGAAAGAAGATAAAGGTTACCTGGAACAAGAAATGATGTATTTATTTAGAGTATGGCGTCAGGCCACCATGTTTGCTAATGCAACATGCCAAACGTCTCAGCATGGAGTTGTAGAGGTTCCTAATGGTGTCCTGTGATAATCCATCCCATGCATCTTAAATATTCTCACACAGCTCCTGCAGATTGTGTGGTAGGGGTGGAGGTGGAGTGACACCAGGCCTTCTGGATGTTTAACAACAAACCGTTCATCTTGGCGCTGACCAAGGAGTTTCCGCACAGGGATTCGTTGATCATCTCCACCAAGACAAAAGTGGGTCTCATCACTGAAGAAGACCCGCTGCCACTCCATGACATCATTGCAGTCCTTGGTTATGTTGACGTGGTGTTAAGGGCAGTTGCCATAACGGTCTGTGTGCATGCAGTCCTGCGTCGTCCAACCAATGGTACTGTCACAGGATGACTCAGGATGTCTGCAATGGTTTCGTGCCAGACTGTCATGGAGTGACTCAGAATGGTAGCGGGTCATCTTCAGTGAGGAGTCCCACTTTTGTCTTGGTGTAGACGACCAACCGTCTGCGTGTGGAGGCACTGTAGTCAGCACCATACTGAACAGTTTGTTGTCACACGTTACACATGCAGAAGGCCTGGTGTCACTCCACCTCCACCCCTACCGCACAATCTGCAGGAACTGTGTGAGAATATTTAAGATGCATGGGATGGATTATCACAGGACACCATTAGGAACCTCTACAACTAAGTACTGCGTTAGCCATACTGAGAGACACTACTTCTGTATGGGTAGCTCAATAAATTTTGATCATATCAGTCTAAATTTATCATCATTTATTGTTCCTGATAACCTTTATATTCCTTCCCAATAGCACTTCAATCCCACACCTCCTTCTGGGTGCAGCTAATCTTTTGACAATGAGTGTACTAACCAACCGCCGCTCTATGGCTGCTGAGAAGTTGTATAAAAAAATTCATTTAAAAAATTAATTTCTGACCAATTTGCCAGCAATTACATACTTTGCGCTATAGTCTCTCCAGTTTTGCTGCAGTTCTGTGTAGTGCAATTTCACTGGAGGTGCACTGCCAGGCATAAACCCTCACATCAAGACTGGTGAAAATCCCGGGCTGAAGCCAAATAGGCTGTCTCAGACAACATCCAATCCCACTGAGTGCTGGAAGAAAAATCCTTCAAAAGTTTCTGTAATTGCAGCAGGAAAATCCAGTGAAAAGCCCAGCCTCGCTGGACGCCTCGCTTCGTCGGTAATGCAGCATGCTCTGGCAGGTAGACAGGAATGACTGAGGGTAAATAATTGTTTTCTTAGCCTGTAGTGGCAGGCATGTGACTGAGCCAATAAAACCTGCACATAAGCAAGGGAAAAGAAAAAAACGAAAAAGGTTTGAGTGCACTCAGACTGGCTGTGCAGTTTCAGCTGGCTTCTGCGATTCGAAGAGCGAACTGGAGGGGCTGCTTTAACGGAACGCTACATAGATTCTTTTTCTACCATAAAAACCCACTAAAATCAATAAAGTTCCTCAAAGATTCCAAATTCTTTTTTTACCTTCTGAATTCTGTATGTAATCGTCTAGAACGGCCGATGACTAAGAACGTTCTGCAGTTTTTGGCCTGCGGCTTCACATGCAAGCATCTTTACGATCTTACTCTGTCTGCTATTGTTTTGTTCTTTGTTCCCACAGATGAATATCGACTCCTCAGGCTGTCTGAAACCTTCTTTGCCATGTTATTTTCTTAAAAATGAAGCCATCAAAAAGTTTGACAGAAAGCATAAGGAGAACTTGGTGTTTCCTAAAGAATCTATGTGGATGGTTTCTTGACACAACCTTGGGCAATGTGTTGTGTACATGATTCTATTTAACACCAAAAAGGGCTCGATATCACGTTTGTAACAACAGAAGAACCAACAAAATAGAGGAACCAAAGAGAAAAACTTTTAGGAGGAGTAACAGGTGGTATGTAGAATCTATATATAGTATTGTAAGAGCAATAATTAATAGTTTTTATACAGAAATGATATTCTGTAAATGGTTGGTTAAAATCTGCTGTATGTATTGGAATAACATAATGGTAGGTGGAGTGAGTGCGAGAGAAAAAAGAGTGTGAGGAGAAGAAAAGAGAGCAGCAGCAGACATATGGCGGGTAGCTTGGGAGCAGCGTTCAACATTAAAAAGTGAACTTTATGAACGAGTCTCCTTCGCTTCATTACTCGCTTCAGCCACGCTACCCATTGCCAGCTCAATTAACCCACAGACCAACAACCCCCTTTTCCACTTTCACAGTATCTATATTGAACACAATTTTAAAGAGCATGCAAGTGGTTCTTTGAGTGTTCATGGATTTATACAGAACTATTGTCTTTCGGAGGAACCCCTTGAGGAACCATCTTTTTGTGACAATAGAAGAACCAACAAAATACAGGAACCAAAGAGGCTTGTAACAGTAGAAGAAACGGGTGCTTATATGCCTATACGGAACACATTCTTCATCAGTCTGAAGACCAATTTCCAAGAACATGCAAATGGTTCTTTGAGCATTCATGGATCTATACAGTACCATTTTCCAAAGAACCTTTGAAGAACCTTTTTTTTTAACTGTGTATGTCCACCTTGTGCTTTAATGAACAGTAGTTTCAATTCACTGGCAGCACAATTTAAAAAATAAAACTGTACTAATATCATATTTGTCATTGTGTTATGGCTGATCATTATCCCTAAAACCCTGCACGTCTTTCCTTAATGCCTGCTTCATGTTCTTCTACACTTAATTCCTGGCATCTGTTCCACTGTCCCCATTACCTCGGTCAAGCATTCATTTGTTTTAGCAGTGGACTAGTGTTCCTTTTGAAGCTCTATAGCACCAAAAAGGGTTCTTCTGTTGTTACGATATCAAGCTTGTAACAATAGAACCAATAAAACAGAAGAACCAAAAAAAGCTTAAACAATAGAAGAAACAGGTGCTATATAGAACCTATGTATCTGTAGGACACATTCTTCATCAATCTGAAGAACAATTTCAAAGAGCATGCACAAGGTTCTTTGAGTGTTCATGGATTTATACAGAATTATTCTCTTTTCGGAGGAACCCTCGAAGAACCATCTTTTTGTGACAATAGAAGAACCAACAATGTACACAGGACCCAAAAAAAGTTGTGACAGTAGAAGAAACGGGTGCTCTATAGAACCTATGTATCTATACGGAACACATTCTCCATCGGTCTGAAGAACAGTTTCAAAAAGCTTGGAAATGGTTCTTTGAGCATTCATGGATCTATACAGTACCATTGTCTTTTCCAAAGAACCTTTAAAGAACCATCTTTTTTAAGATTTATTTTTTTTATCAAGCTTGTAACAATAGAACCAATAAAATAGAAGAACCAAAAAAAGCTTAAACAATAGAAGAAATGGGTGCTATATAGAACCTATGTATCTATGTGGAACACATTCTTGATCAATCTGAAGAACAATTTTACAGAGCATGCAAATGGTTCTTTGAGTGTTTATGAATCTATGCAGTACCACTGTCTTTCTCAAGAACCCTTGAAGAACCTTTTCTTTTAAGACTGTGTATGTTCTACTTGTGCTTTAATCAAAGCATGTGCTCGAACTGGTTAGTTTGTGGAAAACTTTGTGTCACTTGTCCCAGTTATTGGCTTCAACTTACTTAATTAAGTTATAACGGAAGTATTGACAGATACAGATTGTTTTACTCACTCTCTTCATGTTGTTTTCCCTCTTCCTGAAAATGTATTGATTTGGGTGTAGGTGGATTCTTACAATTCAGCAACTCCCAAAGTTCACTCTTGTGTGCACTGTAAAAAGTATTTCATTGGTCCAACCTTTAAAAAAAACCTTCAATTTGTTAAAGCAAATTAACTGGGTTTATTCGACCTAAAAAAGGATTTTGAATGAAAAATCCTTCCAGTTAAAGTCATTTTCTGAGTTGAGTAAAACTTATTCAATTGCTTGTGTGGTTACAGTGTGGTTAACATGCCTTTACAGCCAACATCAATGTGGATCACCCGTTAACCCTGGAATAGAAGAAAGACACACACAATGGGGGCCAGACCAGGGGGTAAAGACAACACGAAGAGGATCATCAAAACAATATGCAAATAGATGCTGCCAAATAGATGTTGCCACTGGGAAGTAACAATCTGTCAATACTGACAATCCTTCAACTGAAGTAAGTAAGTTGAAGTCAAGAATTGAGACAAACAAGTGACAAAAAACTCATGTTAATAATTCATCTGTAACTGAAACTTGCATTGCTAAGAACTCAGTGCCCAGTTCATTTCATCATATTTCCGATTAATTAAAGCCATTTAGGAACTTGAGTTGAAAGACCTAAAACCCATCAAATCTAGCTGAAATCACAACACAGCTGTGTAAGTTAGGGTAACAAAAAACAGGAAGTCATTACTCGACTTATTCTTGAATCATTTTTACAGTGTGGAAATAACTATTCATCATCAGAAGAACTGCCAATAGAACTTCTGTTCATTCTAAAGTCACAAATTCTGTTGTAGCAAGTTACGACTTGTGAGCAACTGGGCCTCAGTCTGAAACTATGGACAATTCAAAAGGTGAAACCATGATAATGTGCCTGCATTTTTAGCATATTAATCGTGTATTAATATATTTATCATTTCTTTAAGCATTAGCAATTTCATTATTGAGATTTGAGCCTTGACAGTCCTTGTTCTGAACATTGAGTAAAGGTTCTTTAATCTGTTAAAATGTTCTCCACACTCGCACATCATCAGTACATAATAATGGTTCTTCCACTTTAGGGAACCCAATGTGGTTATTCTACTGTGTCTTCTTCACTTGGCATGGTTATTTTTACTTGCAGGACACTGGCAGCAGGACAATGGACAGCAAAGGCAGGCACATCCAGCATGCCCATAGCAGGGTGACGCTAGTGCTGCTGTGCCGGGCTCTGTGCGTGTCAGCGTGGAACACCAAATTATAGAGTGCGAGGATATAATCCTGACACCGAATGCAGAGCAGGAGAAGAGATAGACAGCAAGGTCCAGATAAACACCAACCCAATGGATCTGGACCGGGATAGGTTGACAAATGACTGGCTAACTTAGCAACTTTCTGGGAGACAAGAGCACTGCAGGAACGCCAGAGATGTGCTCTCCAGGGTGTAGTCTGTTGGACAGTATATATTTTTAGCTATAGGGGCATTTCTTAATTTGCATCAGCATTCTTTTCGCCTTGTCTCTCCCCTTGATATCTCTCCTTGACATCCCTATTATTCATCCCTCAACTGGAGAGCAGTACTATTGCTGTTTGAGCCTTTTGAATAACTGCTGTTCATCATGTTGCCTTGAAGCAGTGGAGGTTTTGCTGCTCTGAGTCATGGCAATGACATTTTCTCTGTTCCTCTGAACAGATGAGCATGATTATACCTGAGGCGTACACATTATTTCAATCCTGCCAGATTATCTTGTACCTTTCTGGTAATGGTTCTCATGCATGTTTGTTGAGATCTTGATCAGAGCACACGGAAGCTTAGAAATGAAACATCTTTAGATAAGCAGCCCGTATATGATGGGAGTAAATACTGAGATTAAGGAGGCAGAAATGCTAGAAAACAAAGTTAAATGCTTAGAAGAGTCCCTCTTTTCCATACACATACAACTGCAGATATATTGATATACACTGAGGAGCAAACATATTGGGACAGAGGTTGTAATTACACTTATGGTCAAAAGAATAGTTGCACCCAGAAGGAAGTGATAACTGATGATAAATTTAGACTGATATGGGCAATATTTTTGAGCTACACATACAGAAGTAGTGTCTCTCAGTACGGTGCTGGCCTGCCAGGTTTGCTAATGCAAAATGCCAGACGTGTCGACATGGAGTTGTAGAGATTCCTAATGGTGTCCTGTGATAATCCATCCCAGTAGGGGTGGAGGAGGAGTCACACCAGGCTCTCTGGACGTGTGACGTGTGACAGCAAAGCGTTTATCTTGGAGCTGACCACGGTGCCTCCACACACAGATTCATTGGTTGTCTCCACCAAGACTTGTCACTGAAGATGTCACTCCATGACAGTGTGGCACGACACCAGTGGTCTGTGTGCATGTAGTCCTGCATGGTGTGGCCGCTTCTCACTGAATGTCTGCAATCGTGACTGCTGGGTCAGTCAGGTACAGTGATAAGGACAGTCCTTGCTCATATCACACGTGCAACCTAGCGTCAAACTTGAATCATTTGCATATCTCATAATGTCAAACCTACCCACCAACTTTCATTTCTGTCGGTTGATTCCTTCTGGGTGCAGTTATTTGTGCATCTACTTTTTTGGCAGTGAGTGTATATTATAAAAATGTACATGTAATTAGTGTAAAATTGGCATTTGATACCTATCATTTCTGGTTAGTGTCAAGTTTATATCTTTACAGTGGTTCATTCCTTAAAAACTAATAACTCCTAAGGACTTTAATAATCACTAATAGTTCAATATGTGTTCAATGTTCTACAGTGCCAAATCTTTTAGGTGACCCAATACTAATAAACAGGTATTACATGATGAACTAAAACTGCACTTTAGAATATGGAATATATCTTAAAGTATTAGCAACTTATTAAACTTGTATTACCTCTAATGTAATAAAGCCCTGTTCCACATTTATAAGATGTGAATGTAAATGATAATTCATGCTCAGTAATTTGCATAACAGTAGCTTGCAACGTGTTAATTGAGCATTATTCCAATTAATAATGCGATTATTGGTGATATTCACATAAC
This sequence comes from Semaprochilodus insignis, assembly GCA_034552555.1. Taxonomy (NCBI): domain Eukaryota; kingdom Metazoa; phylum Chordata; class Actinopteri; order Characiformes; family Prochilodontidae; genus Semaprochilodus; species Semaprochilodus insignis. Next base: position 19,335,144 of record CM067485.1, on the reverse strand, counting down.
GGACCACCAATTATGCACTAATACAGTTAATAATGAATGTAGCTTAATTCATAATGATATTTTAGAATTCACTGACCAAATAATAAAACCTAAGATAAATTGTTGCCCCAAAAACTATTCAGAACCACTGCAGAACAACTGAACATTAAACCCAGTTGAGCATGTATATCTAGTCAGAAATCTCCAAAACATCCAGCTGAAGGAGTAAACACATCCTGTTGCTTTGTGGTTTATGATGAATAGAAAATATTGCCCAGAAATAAAAGCTGACACTGTGTTTCAGTCTCAGGCTTAGCGTTTGAACTGGAACTCCCCCTTTCCATGAAAATGGATCAAAAATATGACCTCACCGTCCCAGTATGTTTTATTTCTCGCTGTATATCCTCCAAGACTTCTACAGAAGAATGAGAAGGCAATTTCACAGGATTCCTCCAGGTTTCTCGGAACACAATTTCTGACTGAATTGTCCTCATTTTGATCTCAGCATGTGATTTTCAATCAGCCATTGCAGTATCTGAGCTACTTGCATACTGAAAGGTGAAGATCTACAGCTTATGTAATACAAAACTCTGCATTCCAAACTTTCTGCTTTATATTCAAAGTCCAGTTTTGCCGTAAAATTGTAATAATGTGCCCTTATTATTAAATGACATATTGTAACAGGTTTTGCTTAAGCAATCTAATGAAGCAATGCTTCAACCACAAAATCTAATATACACAATTTTTTAAGGTTTAATACAATAAAGAAATCTAATATAAAACGTGCCATACATTGTGCATAGTTTTGAGCAATCACACTTTTGCTTTTGACGACCAAACCATCACAAGCTGCATTTCAATTGTAAGTTCTTTTTAAGCCCACAAAAAGGTCTCTCCAATGAAAGCTATGAAAACCTAATAATGAAGCTATGAATATATAGCTATGAATAGTTTATAACGGTAAACAAAACATATCTACCGTAGAAGAAAAAAAATCTGCATTTCTTTTCTAGACAAATTAGTGTATTTATGCATAATACTTACATAAACACACTGAGGAAGAGAGAAAAAAGAGAGACAAAAAAGAAATAAAATGGGCTACATTTCTTCGTCAGTACGTTATTGGGCCAAAGGTGCAACACACAATGAATTGTGTGAAGCAATGTTTGGATATTCATAAACAGAAAACTATGCAACATCAGTGAAAGTTCTTGGACACATAGCTATGAAACCCTTTAAAAAGCTTTAACTGAAAATCATATGCGACACAGTACTATCAGTATTTCATGCTTTATGCTGCTCTATGTAAAACTGTTGGTTAAAATTCTAATATTTAGCATTGCTAAATGCAGAGGAGAATTAGCATGCTAAAATACTTGACCCTGTAAAGTGAGAAATAATAATTTAGGCTCTGGGTCAGATTTCTTGGGAGTTTTCCGAAACATGTCTTATGTCTTTGCATATTAACACCAAGCGCACAGGCTCTAAAAGAAGATCTGACAGGATGCTCAAGTCTCAAATGCTAAATCTGCTAGTCATACTGATTAGGTATGCATCAGTACCATTCTTCAGAACACATATGACAAAATACTACATACAGGTCTACATGTTTTTAGTTCTTGCCAACACCATACAGAGCAGCCTACTCAGAATCAAGTAGTTGTTACTAAATGGGTACAATGTCCCTTAACAGTTAAATCATGGAAATCCAGCTGATTATAAATTAGCTGCATTAGCTTGTCATGCTACATCAACATTGCAGTAGAGAAGAGCAGGTTTTGTCCCATATTAGAAAAGAACTTCTCTACAGCTGTAAGTAAAGAAGTTTCATAGTTTTGATCCTCATATGTCTCTTTTAACAGCAGTCTCCCAGTGAAGCCCAGTGAAAACTGGAATCAATGCCACCGAGAAGCTCACTCGTGGAGATTTACATCTTGCTAGAGTCTTTTGTCTGGCAGGTTGAGCTGTGACTGAATGTCTTCTAAAGTCAAACATACATTTAGATTAGAAATCTTGTTCTCTGGTGACTCACACGTATACCTTTGAATGGTCCATTGTGTACAGACAAAGCCTGTGATTTGCATACTCACACAGTACAAAATTGACAGGTTTTGTGAACACAGCCTCTACAGACAGTTCTATCCATGGATAATTACCAATAAAGATATGTCATTCAAAAAACCATGCTGCACGTCCGAGTACTGAGCAAACAATGAGAAACTGATACAGTAGCTTAGCTAACCACAACATGCAATGCAATATACATGGTAGGACAACACAAATCTCTTTAAAGTCTGTTTTTCAAACATCCCCAACATTTCCAACATTCCAACTTTAAGCATATGTACCTATATACCTCATTATATAACTATTTTGTAAAGCAGGTAAAAGTTGGCATTTACAGACTTTGTTAGCCCCTGTGTTTCTACCTGTATTCGGCAGAAGGCAGAACGCTTAAAGTGACCAACAGCTTTGTGTCTGAATGCCACAATTCAACAACATTGTCACTTCCTGCCTCATGTGTACACTTGGCTTACAACACATATCAGGTATCATTTGGTATTAGATGTCGGTATTGGTGCATTTTTAGGAGTACAAGTACAAGTTAATGAACACGGTATTTGGCCAAAACCCAACACCACTACTGGAACCAATACATCCAGTATCGGTCAGTATGGTCAGCAGCACAGGAGCACCACAGGGGACTGTTCTTTCCCCTTTCCTCTTCACACTGTACACCTCAGACCTCAAGTACAACTCTGATACGTGCCACATGCAGAAGTTTTCGGACAATACTGCCATTGTGGCTTGTGTAAGGGGAGGGCAGGAGGCGGAGTAGAGAAACCTGGTGGAGGACTTTGTGGCATGGTGCCATAGGAAAAACCTGCTATTGAACACCTCCAAGACAAAAGAGATGGTGGTGGACTTTGGCAGGGCCAGGCCACTCACACAGCCAACACCTGGATGATAGGTCGGACTGGTCAGCCAACACAGACATCCTGTACAGAAAGGAGCACAGTCAGCTCTACTTTCTGGGGAGCCCTAAGAATGATTAGGATAAGCCCAAAACCAAGTCAGCTGGGACTGAAGCGTACCTAATAGCGTGTAATACCTCCTCGAGAATGAATAACAGCTACGATTGAATTCGGCATGGACTGGACAAGTTTCTGGATGTAGGCCACATCAATGTTCAGCCACTCTTGCATCAAAGAATAGGGCAGTTGGGCCAGATTTGGTGGATGCATTCCCTGCCGTTTTACTCGTTGTTCCTGGTAGTCCCTCAGATTTTGCAGGCCAGATGTGTGAATGCTCCTGAATGTTTGTCAAGCCAACCAGTCACATCTGCAGGCCTGTGAACACGAGAACTGTCATTTTGGAATACAGGGATAGGAATGTTATGTTAGTTAGTAAGATGATGAGCAAAAGGCAAAACCTGGTTGTCCAGCAGCTCAGTGTAGGCACTGTTCACATTTACTGTCACCTCAACCAAAGAACCATTTCCACGCAATTAAAATACCCCCAGAACATCAAAGAGGGGACTCATTTGTTTGTCCGGGGAGCTTGATGATGACAATAGTAAATATTTCATCTTCAGAAGACAATTCCATCACCACGTTTTGACTGAGTGCTTTTTGAGTACTCGTTCAACTTGTTTACAATTATCAGATTCATCCACTCGGGGAAGGGTTCCAAAGCACAACTGAGAAGAAAATGTGCCTCTGCATGTCATGTGTAATTACACATTTCCATCAGAGAGGTATCCAGATCCCAGTACCTATATAGTGCAGCTGCAAGTTGACAAATGCAATCAGCCAAAAACTTTTGACCATACTGTTAGACCATACTGGCTAAAAGCAAGAGGGAACAAGAGATGAAAACATATTTCTTCCTGCTATACGGCTGGCAACTGTCCTAAGCTGATGCTATCGGATCTCTCCCTCTATGTGACGGTTATACCTGGAACTGTCAAATCCGACAATAATATCCACAAGCCTTCAAAGCAAGTTGAACTACTGTCCAAATAAACAACTAAATTATTAAAATGGTTATAAAATGTTGCAGTGAGGGCTGCAAGTGATAATACAAGCAGAGCCAGGAGTGTGGACCAGCTGGAGGGGGAGTTCTCCCGCCAAAGCAGAGATCAAAGTGCAAGGATTAGCAGACTCCAGATGAGTGGGCAGAGCTACACTGTAAAGGGAAAAATGCTGCCTCATACATTATGCATGCGGGCGAAACGCAGGCCACGTCTCAAGCTGCCTGACCCATGTCAGAACCCTTCCTTCTGTTTGTACAGGGCGGTGTCAGGCCACTCTCCCAGCCCTCACATCCCCTTGAACTACAAAACCCAACCTTCTGAACTCTGCCTGTGGACTACATCCCCCAACTCCCTGACATGACAATCAGGAAGAGACAGCATGCCCTTCCACTGCTGAGTGCATCACAGAGCGCACCTACATCACTTAATATCTCCCGGGACACATAATACCCTTTGATCTCGTCTTTGAATTACATGTCCCACGTCCAACAAGATTAAAACCTCTATGCATATGCATTCAAAGGTTAATGGTACATCTATTACCAGCGTCAGCTGTCAGCGTTGTAAGCTGTGCGGGTTGTAAGCTTATTCACTGTCATAATTCAATGGAAGCTGTATGCATATAAAATAAACCTATATAAGGAAGTCACCTGACAGGTAACAGGCTTATAGGTTATGCAAGAAAAGTCATAAAAAAGTGACCTCCTCTATTCATTCTAGCTGTATCTGCAAAAGCTATTCACAGAGCTATTCAGCTTATGTCCAGAAGAAAATCAAGAGCTCAGCAGAATGTGTGTTTAGATCTAGTGATGACCAGCTATCCTAATGGAGCTCTAATGGAGATATGATAAGGAACTGTGCAAAATCTCAACGCATTGCGGTTAAAACGAGTATCAGGTACAAGTTATGTCTAAGCAGATTACATAGAACATAATCCACTTGCATAAAAAAAGTTCAAGAAATGCTTAAAAGATATGAGAAAATGGGACTGCTGTCATGCCAGAGACGGCAGTCCACCAAACTCTCATTATCAGACCTGGCATAGAAGCTGCTGGTGTTCTGAGAATAATGGTCTGACCACCAGAGGCCAGACCATAACAGAGGTCTGACCAGAATAGAGGCCAGACCACAACACCACTGAAGGCTTTTGGTATAACTTGGACTGTCAGAAGCAGATCATGCAACCAACCTCTAAGACTGAACTTGCTGTATGTGGTATAAGATTGCTAATAGGGATCCAAGACAGCAATTGTTTATGCTAATTCTGCCTCTTAGCAAATACCATCTTAAGCTCACCGGACCAAAAATGAGTCACCTTGTATGTTTAAGGCGGTAGTAACTTCAGGCTCCTGCAGATGGAGCTGCACAAGGATGATGGGGCTATAAATACCTGTGGGGTGTGAGCGACGGAATTCATAGATGGAGAAGAGGTGCTACAGTGCAGTGAATATCTCGATCCATGTGTGGAAAATGGGTCAGAAAGCAGATGTCAATGATTGGCTAAAAGGAGTGACTGCATTTGGGTGTGCCAAAGACCATAGTGTGAAGGAAGTAGCTGAATCTGCAGGTGTATGGAGGCGTACGGTCATACGGGTCTACCAGCAGTGGCTAAAATCCCAGTCTACAGGAAATTCTCCTCAGGATTGTGCCAGGGAAGGCATCCACCAAATCTGGCCCAACTGCACAATTCTTTGATGCAAGAGTGTCTGAGCACTGATGTGGCCTCCATCCAGAAACCTGTCCAGTGCACGCCAAATCAAATCGCGGCCGTTATTCATGGAAATAGTCACGCTAGGTGACTAACTTTTCATCTGGTGAGCTTATTCCAAAATGGTACACTTTTGTTTCATCCACACTCATATCAGATTATCAGATTAAGCTCAGATGCCAGTATGTAAACAAAACTGGCAGCTGTGCTTATCTGAAATGCTGCTTATCTGACATACAGAAGAATAACAACAAACTGGCCAACAACAAAGAAGAACTAATACGACTAAGCTAACATTACTCATTTGGACAGTGCTAAATGGCACTATTCTTTTTAGCAACATTAGCTTGTTTTTTGGGGGGGATGAAAGCAGCTTACAGAGCAAAGCTATTCTCGCCTGTGGCCTGAAAATGTCAGTTGCTTTAAAGTATTGGAGGGTTTGAAATGTCTGGCACCTTTGGAAATGCATCAGAAAACCCCGCGTTACTAACCCACAGCCAATCCGTCAGTAAGAACATCATGATCTCGCTGTTGCAAGGCTAAGCATGTATGTGAAGAACTAAATTACATGCTTAGTATTACAAATAGATATACAGCAGCCCTTGAGATAGGAAGCCTCTCAGTATCAACTCTACATCTAATGATTGTGCTGTACCTTTATTAATGGATTTGGTTAACAAGGTTATAAGACACTATCATTATGTCTATATTTAACCTCCTATGGCTGTTTTCATAGACTGTGAAGGTCAGTGTTGTGATGCTACACAACAATTAGCAGTAACACTTTCTATGAATCAGGTATCTATAATGCATAATGAGGGCATTTATAAAGATCTAGGCCTTGATAATGCTATATAACACTAGACATACTCCTCTGTGCATAAGCATTCATAATCATACACATAAACGGTTGTAACATGACAGTGTAAGGTTTCATAGAACAAAATCACATAATGAATGATAATGTGTATACCAGGCTACAACTCACTATCATTATGTCTGTATCTAATTGGTTCATTGTAGTAAAAGCTAAAAACATATTTTAAGCCCTATTAATGATTTAGAGTGTTAACTTTTTCAACTTTACGCCAAACTACAATTGCATACTCCTTTGTATCTGTGCATAATCATAATCGGTTCATAATCATATACATAAACTATTGTAACATGATTTTATATATCATCGCTGTCCAAAGAAAAACATGTATGTCCATTTTTAATTTTATGCTTCATTTGATCACATGAGCTGCTCTTTACACTGTGTGGAAATTTCATGAAGAATGGACTGACAGAAATGGCCCAAACTGCTTGGAAAGACGTCTGGTTCCATTGACTTCCATTCAAATTAAATGAGGTTTTTGGCCCCTCTTGTAAAGTTGCCATTTTGGAGATACCTTAAATACTTTACATATTGTTAACATATTGTTAATATATATTGTTAACGTTGTCTGTGAAAGCAGTTTCATAAAGCCTAATAACTAATATTTTTTATCAAACCTTTATTAAGGTATCCAGAGATACGTACACTCTAACTCACATACTCTAATGTTCCTCAGTATCTTCAAAACGATAATGATCTTGTAAGTGAGTGCACATAACATCTAATGAACTCTTATAAGCTCTCTTTGCAGACTTTAGGTATAGTGATGTTACTGGTCAGCTCTATGAGTTAATACATTATGTGAATTAATGTATTTATTTAAACATTTGGCATAATTCAGTCATTACATGTCTTGATGTGTAGTGGTATAAGTTTCTTCTCCACTGACTATTTTACACCAAACCACTCTCAGCGACTTTGGTTTATATCTTATTGACTGAATTATACAGGAATGTTTAAACATTAGTAGAGTTCCTCTTTAGGTTCGGGAAGCTAGCCTGCATTGTCGAGTCATAGACAATCATCTAATGTCGGGCCATTGATATTTAATGACCAATATCAAACCGCTCACAGCAGCATCCAAGTCTGTGCCACAGGCCACATAAAAGAGCATTTCTGATCACAGGGTCCTTGTTCTATTATTACATTTGAAGGCTATGAACTATTAATGCACAGACAGATAAATAATGCACCACCATGGTAAAAAAGTGAAGCTCCATTATAGTGAGATTTGAGGAGAACATCATGATTTAAACATACGCGTCTTCCGGGCGGAATCTTCCACGAAGAGAGAGGAGATGTCCTCGTCCACGCCGGCTTCATTACGGGCGATGCAGGTGTAGGCGCCGGTGTCCTCAAAGTGAACGTTGCTGATGTGCACTTCGCTTCCATTTGCTGTTCCACAGGAAAAAAAAAAAAAAAGAACAGAGAACAGAAGACACTTTCATGAAACTGAATGAAGAAAAAAGATATTTCCCTCCAGCTGGAACTCCACTGGACCCCTGTCTACACTCTAGAGCTGCAGCAGTTCCATTTCTCTTAGCCCCTCTAATAGGATAGCGAGGGTGTTTTTGATAGCGGCATAAAAATTCATGTTGTTCCCGAGTTGTCACATTGGGTTTGGATTGAACGGCTGGGCTTTGTGGAGGAGGTGGAGGACCATTTTCGTTGATGATAGCCCCACTGGGAGAATTCTTGATATGAGAGAAAGCTCTAGATCCTGACAAACATGCCAGTCAATTCATACCCATAAGGTGCTAGAGCACTATTAATGATTTAGAGTGTTAACGTTTTCCATTTCAACTTTATGCCAAAGTGTAATTCCACCAGCGGCTCGCCCAAATATTATCATATGACTGTAGTTCTCTAAACTGGAAACAAGCTGTGGTTTATTATTTTGAAGAACCTTCAGGGGGCAAAGAGTTCCTTATGGTTAAATGACTTGCACAACAATTAGCAGTAACACTTTCTATGAATCGGGTAACCATAATGCATTATAAGTGCATTCAGGAACATCTAGAAAGCTTTTGGAATGCTTTATAATACTAGACTTATGTCTTAATAACTGTGCATAAGGGTGCATGATCACATGCATAAACTGTTTTAACAAGGCAAAGTGACCTGATGCATTACTATGTATCTATTTTTCCTGTTAACATTATACTGTCAAAAATAGCTGCACCCAGAAGGAATCAACCAACAGGAATGAAACTTGGTGGGTAGATTTGACATCCCACTTTTGTCCTGGTGGAGACGACCAACAAATCTGTGTGTGGAGGCACCGTGGGCAGCAGATAAACGGTTTCTTGTCACACATCCAGAAGGCCTGGTGTGACTCCACCTCCACCTCTACCGCACAATCTGGAGGAACTTTGTGAGAATATTCAAACTGCATGGGATGGATTATCACAGGACACCATTAGGAACCTCTACAACTCCATGCCGAGACGTCTGGCATGTTGCGTTAGCAAACATGGCGGCCCGCAACAAAACTGAGAGCCACTACTTCTGTATGTGTAGCTCAATAAATATTGATCATATCAGTCTAAATTTATCATAATTTATTGTTCCTGGTAACCTTTAACTTCCTTCCCAATCCCACACTTCCTTCTGGGTGCAACTTCAATTGTGTGGTCGATGAGTGTACTATACCTTTAGCTTGAACGGGTGGTGTTAGACTGCTGTAACTTGAGTAGGTGGATATACACTCCTGTGCCAAGCCCAGAATACTACTGGTTTTCACTGTAGTGTTTGGCCTGGAGTCCAGAGACATTCACGCAGGTTCACCTTCAAGTTTAGACTTCAACTTTTAAAGTCAAATGGGAAACATAAGTCTTGTACTAAGTTACTTCTTGCTACTTTACTGACTAATGTTTTGCCATTTTGTTCTTGGCCCGTTTTAGTTTTTCTTAGTTTTTTTTGTTTCTAGTTTTTCTTTGTTTCTGTTTGTGGCATCACAAAAACACAATGATTTGAAAATCATCTGCTTTCGCACCAACCAGTTGCACTAACTGAACATAAGTTTGATTTTAAGTTGGGTTATCAAGTCCATCCTGGACCTCACACTGAGAACAGATTTTGGTTGCTCCATAAACACTTACTGTGCATCTTAACAAGTAGTATGTAAAGTGATGGTAGTCAAAACACAGAATGCACAGAATGACGTTTTCACTCTCGGCAGCCATTTAGGAAAGCTTCCCAACTTAGCATTTGTCTTTATGTGCTACATTAACTTTGCCTAGGGCTGGTACAAGGCTGTGGCTAACGTAATCGCTACGTTAGTGGTATTTAAAAATGTCTCATTTTAGATACTGTTGTGAGGCTGGACTAAGGGCTCTTCCTGTCTGTGTTGTGTTGCAAATCTGCGGCTTGGAAGTCTGTGATCTTTTACATCTCCAGCTATGTGCAAATGTCATTTCATAACTTAAAGCTACATTTAAACTATGCTACTTAGTGCAACTGGTTAAACTGTAGTAGTTTGAACATAGTAGCAGTTTCTGTTCAAACTAGCCAACAATCCAACAACCTGCATTCAGCTAGTGCAACTGGCTGCTGCTGCAAACGGTGGTCATAGATTGTCTCATCATCATTCCATGAAATGGGCTTTACTAGCAGTAGTGAGAACAACGTAACAAGCTACTTCACCTTGCAGCGTGAGCTGTTTGGAGAGCTTGGTGGCGATGTCCATGCCGTTCTTCAGCCAGGACAGTTGTGGATCAGGAATGCCCTCAGCATGACACCTTAAACTGGCTGTGACGCCAGGTTCCCGCACCTGGCTCTCGGGATACACCCGGATAACTGGCGGAACTGAGAGGAGAGACAATAAAGGGGAGAGAGAGAGAGAGAGAGAGAGAGAGAGGGAGAGAGAGAGGAGTCAGTGAGCATGGAAACGGTGCATGAGTGAGTAAGTGAGCAAGGAAATGTACGAGGCTTCGTGGCCTCCTGGTTGCTGAGCATGAAAGGAGAGCGAAAGCCTCTTTTTGGGACGGGGTGCCAAGTTCATTTAGAATTCCCATCACACGCGAGCGAGGTATCAATGACACGGCGAAAGCTTTCCAGCATCCTGTGTGTGGCACCAAATCGGCTCTGTGTGCTCACCAGCGCAGCGGCAGCCAAACAAATGAGCTAGATAAATAGCAGAGAAGCCTGTTGTTGGGGAGCCATTGATTTTTTTTTTAAACTGAGAAGCATTGATTTCAGGAGCTTTCTCTCAGGAAGAGAAGTTCACAGGGGAGAGAGGCAGCATAAAGCAAAACAATTAATCATCTTTCCTGCCTTTAACACGGTCCCTTTGTACAAAACCCCCTTGTCTTCCGAGAGAGGAAAGTCGTTTGGAAGTTGGGGTCACTATGTGGCGGAGCCTCAGGAACTTGGCAGTCATTTAATGCAACATTTGCCCAAAAGCATGCATTGGGAGCAATAGTGTGTGAACATTTCTTAAACCCTTATTTCGGTTGGTGACAGCTCAATGCTAACGCTAATACGTTAATGAAACAAGCAGCACAATCCTGTTCAAACTGAGGATTCCTAGCATTGAAGTCCCAGCATAGCAGCTGTTGCGTAGCATGTTGTATAAAAAATTGCCAAAACTCTGACCTGAGTTGGCTCATGCTAACTGGCTCCCAACCTTGAAACTGGTTGAGGCTTATGACTCATCACTTATCAGCTTGCCAAAAAAATGTAAGCACACTCATCATGAAAAGAACAGTTGCTCAAATAGCTGCACCCAAAAGGAATCAACAGACTGGAATCAAACTTGGTGGGTAGGTTTAACATTGTGAAACAAGCAAATGACTCAAGTTTCATGGTTGGCCACTCATGTGATGTACGCAAGGACGGGCCTTATCACTGTACCCAACAGCCACGATTGCGAACATTCAGCGAGCAGTGATGCCCTCCATGAGTCATCCTGTTAGTGGCAGCACCATTAGGAGATGGCTGCACAACGCAGGACCACATGCACGCAGACGGTTACCACGACTGCCCTTAACACCATGTCAACGTCGCCAAAGACTGGCAATGGTGTCGTGCCAGACTGTCATGGAGTGACTCAGAATGGCAGCGGGTCATCTTCAGTGACGAGTCCCGCTTTTGTCTTGGTGGAGACGACCAACAAATCCGTGTGTGGAGGCACCGTGGTCAGCACCAAGATGAACGGTTTGTTGTCACGTGTCACACATCCAGAAGGCCTTGTGTCACTCCACCTCCACCCCTACCGCACAGTCTGCAGGAACTGTGTGAGAATATTCAGCTGCATGGGATGGATTATCACAGGAGACCATTAGGAACCTCCAAGCCGAGACGTCTGACATGTTGCACTAGCAAACATGGTGGCCCGACGCCATACTGAGAGACGCTACTTCTGTATGTGTAGCTCAATAAATATTGATCATATCAGTCTAAATTTATTATCATTTATTGTTCCTGGTAACCTTTATCTTCCTTCCCAGTAGCACTGCTGTCCCACACCTCCTTCTGGGTAAAACTATTCTTTTGACAATGAGTGTAAATAATATATTAGGACTCTGAATTCATGTCTGGATAAAACTTCACCTCACCTGCCAGGTTTGCTATAGCTATAGGCAGTCATTACTGCAGTGCTATTCTCCGGAGTTCACATCAGCCTCTGTAAGCAGAAGCATTGATATCTGAAAGCATTGAATGTCCTTAAAACGCAGTCCAACACACCAACTCAAATTTCTTAGGACTAGTATAAAAGTCTCACACTGAATACACTGTGTCTTTACTACCTGTTTACATGTGGGAGGAGCACGCCTCCCCAAAAACTCATGTCTACTTACAACATACAACATGCATTCATTTCCATCATAACCAGAGCATAATATTCTCCAGCTCTTAGCACACAATGAAGACTTTTCGTGAACTGAAATGAGCTTAAACTTGGATCTGCATACGTTTTGCACAACAAGGCTTTCATTACAGTAAACCAAGGTTCCAAAAACCTCTTGGACCCCCTGGATGTCTTACTTTAAAATTCTGGGTGGGCCCTGAAAGTAAAGTTATGATGATGTTACTGTGCTGTCTGTGTTAGAGGAAAATAGATGCTCAGACACAAATTCTGGAAAAGGTCAATACTTAGCTGCTTCACTCACAATCGATGAACTTCTATCCTTGGTATTCTTAACTATCTAGAGATACAGTACTGGTCTGCCTTTAAGGTGGTGCTGTAGCAACCTGGTTTGCCCAGCTGGTTCTTCACAACCTGGCAACTGTAACTATGCCCAAAATATATGCCCTCTGAAAAACTTTACAATATCTAATTATATATCTATATATAGCAATATCTAAAGAACTGGCCCAAAGAGATGGATGGAAAGAGTGAATTGTTGCTCATATCTATAACCAAAGTCAGAAGAGGAGGAGATGTGTGAGATCTCATGTAATGTGTAGAAGATCACATTACCAAACAAGAAAAGAGCATTTCCAAAAGAAGAATTAAACCCAACATTTTGCAGTGCCACTATGGCAAGGGAGAATTCCAACACCCTCCCACCCAACATGGGAATTCAGCCAACACCCTCCCACCACAGCGACCAAACACCAGGGGGTATTTTGAGCAGTGTAAACTCTTAAGTCTGAAGAACAGAACTAAACAGAGCTACGCAGTAAATGTGTTGTTTAAAGAAAAGAGCTAAAATAAACTGGCTGGCATACAGTTGGCAAGCAGGTATTCTAGCCAGCACAATAGCTAATCTAGCTGAGGTTTATTCAATTAGAAAATACATTCCACATTAAAACAGTGGTTTTCAACTCCACTCCTACCCCAGAGAGATACTTTCCTGTAGAGTCTCTTACCAATCCCAATTTGCCGCGCCTGTTCCAGCTAATCAACCTCTTCCCAAGTCCCTGATTGGCAGAATCAGATGTATTAGAGGTAAGTAAGAGACAGGGCAGCTTATTAGATACACACTGGAACTAAACTCTGCAGGAAAGAAATAGCTCTCCAGGGTTGCATTCAGTCCTGTCATGATGACTCCATGATGGATTTGTTTCTGATGTTGTCTTGCTGTATTTTGACCCCTGTCTGTCTTGACTCTTTTTATTGGACTTCCTGTCATAAAGCCACTCTGCGCATGCAACCTGCTTCAACCCCACCATTACAAGCAATGTACAATAAAGCAATGTTTATCTAAACAGAAACAGTGGTGCATTGAACAAACGATGCAACTGTGACCACTGAGAAGGTCATTCTTGGCATGCTTTTTGAAGAATAGTCAAATAACTAAAACAAATAAAGCAAATAACTTACAATAAAATGCTCACGATAAGCACATCTTCGGTTACTGTGTCCACCAAGTTGCACATTTGTAAAGGACTTGATACAGTGGGGTTTATATACATGTGACTGCCTGGGAAGACCCCCATCAAATGAGAGAAAATGTACCTTAAAGCCTGTTGCGTACAGTTTGCACCATTTCAACAAAACATGTTGTTCAACCTGGAAACCATGGAGAAACGTTGTGAGATTGAATGCACCCCAGGACTAGCACAGACATAATAAAACTTTCACTCATTTTGGGTGCTCATTTACAAGCTAAAATGGAGACATAACTACACTCATCATCGCAAAAATAGATGCACCCAGAAGGAATCAACCGACAGGAATGAAACTTGGTTTGGCACTGTGAAACATGCGAATGATTCAAGTTTCACGCTTGGCCACACATGTGACGTAAGCTAGGACGGGCCTTATCGCTGTACCCGACTGATTATATAAGGTCAGGCTGTTGCACCTCTTTCCATTCTGACTCGTGCTGTTGTGTTAGTAGTATCCTTTGCAAGTGAAGTACGCCTTAGAGAAGAGGTCAAAACCAATTTGAGCAGTTGGGGACTACAAGAGGGCCATACCGGTCATGCGGATACAATACCATAGCATGTTGTTGGCGGCAGTGGATAGAAGAAGGCATGCACCAGCGACATGAAGGATTTGGGAGGCCTACACGAACCACAGAGAGGGAGAACTGATGAATTGTCTGACATGTGCGAAGTGACCGTTCCATTGCAATCCGATACTTCCTTCTGGGTGCAACTGTGTTTTTGATGATGAGCGTATATACTGAAACATATGTTTAGGTTTTTGATTGATATGTCTGTGGAATTGATTGGGGTATTTACAACAGCTTGAAGCTGCTTCAGTGTTTTCTGTCTTTGAGCCGTAGGGCGATAATCCCTATAGCACCTATAGATTCTTTCCCACCAGGTGCTCTGCACTATTGTTAGCCAATGAGGAGCACAGAAAAATACTGACCAATAAACTTCCACATCTGACCAATAAAGTGCCCATTACTAGGCAAAATCAATGCTTAGCTTTAAAGTAACTAGCCACATCTTCTCCAAATAAAAGCTTCAGTTACCAGCTTTGGTAAGCATGGCTAACAGAACATAGCCTGCACATTTAAATCAGATCCGAGAGAACCTGTTTTGAAACCTTAAATACCAACAGGACATAAATCATGTTTAAACAGGACAAAGACCAACTTCAGTGAGTATCAGCTGAATGAGCTCAGCCTTAAGTTGAAGACCAAGAACATTAATGTAGCATGACCTGGCCTTACAGGCATGCTTAGAATTGAAGGAATGATGTGCCAAGAGCCCTGGAGTTGCAGACCAAAGCTAGCATGCAGGTATGTATTTCAGAGGTAGTGAGGAGTTCTTTGAAGCTTGTAATTTGGGAAGTGGAGCTTCATCTCTGATTCTTGACTCCACAGGAAGCCATTGGAATGATCTCCGCAGGGGCGTCACACAGGTGAACTTCAGGACTAGACGAGAATGGTGAAGTGTCTTGCTTAGTCTCTCAAACAGATGCTTATCCCTAAGAAACATCAAGTGATAACACACCCAATCTATCATAGCAGTGCGTTTATACATGTGCATTCACAGACCAATAAAGTCGTTTAATATAAAATGACTTGTATGAAATGTAGTTACATTTCAATACATACATAATCAGCTAGATTGCAACTTTAGACACCAAAGGACTTAAGCAACTGTGTGGTAACTCGCCTTCAGCTGCGGACCTTAAGACCCAGCTTGACACATACAGTGATGGATTCAGCGCAAAGCCAAGGTCACTGTAAAGAGTGCCAGGTCTGGCAGGTTGCCAGGTCACTGCACAAAGACGCAGGTATACCTCAGACGAGTGTGCAAGCAGGAGGGACGTATGATATTGAATGTGACGTGTAATGCCTAGCTCTGTGTTGACAGATGTAGTATTGTCAGCTCTAATTGAGGCCAGCCAGGAGGAGAGTGTGGCAGAGTGATGTATTAGACTGAGGACATTTAGAGGGGAGCGTGTGCCTCCTTTTTTCTCCCAGTGTGTGTGTTAGACAGGGACAGCAGGGGGTGAGTACATCCGATGCCATCTGTTACTGTTTCCTGTCTGCCCTAGGTGTGAGCTATGAGCAAGACCAAAAGAAAGAGATAGATAGATAGATAGATAGATAGATAGATAGATAGATAGATAGACAGATAGATAAACAGATAGACAGATAGATAGATAGATAGATAGATAGATAGATAGATAGATAGATAGATAGATAGATCGATAGATCGATCGATTGATCTATCTGGAGATAGACTAGACTGGAGATAGACTAGACTGATAGACAGATATATAACAGTCAGATTTTAAATACAGCCTATAAGCGCTAGATAGATAGATAGATAGATAGATAGATAGATAGAAAAGGCGTGTCTGAAGTTTGTTTCTTTAGTTTTCCACTAAAGCTACAAAGTTTATGCAGATATGAACTAATAGAAGCTTATTAGCAATTAGTAGTGGTGAACCAGGACCTGACCCAATTGCTACAATAACGCTAATCCAGCTAAGCTAACGGTGGTCCGCTTGAACATTATTTTGGATGCCATTGTTTTAGTGACTCCTTCAGTAAAGAGCCACAGAGCTGCCACCACTGTTTATGACTTGTACCACTGTTAATTAGGCTAATTAGGCTACCATGGTTAATCGGGCGCTTAAGACCTTTATTCAAGTTTCCAAAGGTTTTAATCAATGACAGAATTACATCTGTCTTGACACCACAGGGTACAAAGGCCTGGAAGAATCCTTTTTCGTTTAGGCTAGAGGCAGACTTGCTGTTTGGCCCTGCATTCTAAAGCTTCTGCACCCTCTCTGGCTACTCAAATTCAGGGTCATTCAACACAGAGTCGACAGAATCGAAGAGTTGACTCCAAGCATTTCGACTCTTAGAGTCACTGGCCAAGAGTCGACCCCGAATCCCAGACGTGGGGATGTTAAAGTTTCCCCATCACTAGATTTACATATTGTTGTTTCCACAAAAGCCTGTAATTAATAATCATCTCTTGCCATACTGTCTGACAAGCATATGTGTCACTATGCAGTGACAAAGACACATCATACACATGCAGGTAATTGCAAACTGGGTCACAAGACCTTTATTCAAAACCTTCTGCCGTTTCTTCCAGTTCCTCCTACATTGACCCTAGCATTGTTGTGTGTTCTGCACCTAGCATTAATTTCTGAGGACATGCGCAACCAACCCAACCAAACGGCTGCAGGATATGCATCTCTAGCCTCACTGTGACAAATTAACCCTTTCTATTCTAACTAAAGCTTAACAATGAAATAAGAGCTACAATATCTACAATATCTGCAAACATGTTGATCCTGCTAACCAAAGACCCAGGCAAAAGATCCAGGCCCAGAAGGCTTTCACTGCCTACAAGGCACCTGAGGATTCCTCTCTGGCAACTGGGGCTATGCATAAATGACACCTCAAACTGTGTTGAATTGTCAAGCGTTCTCATACAGACTTGCTCATGTGGTTTCAGACACCGTACGACATACTGTTACCTGTAGAAACTGACAAAAGTACATCACATGGCTAAAGACAGTACCATCTCAAAGCCTTAATTAAATTAGTTCCATCTACAAAGCCTAACTAATCCTTTCAGTTCTGCTCGACTGCCTTGAAATCCAGCTGCGAAGCTAAAGAAACCAGGTGCCCTAGTTCAAACTGCAAACTGGTCTGATCTTGCTGATTCAGTGACATCATCAACATCAGATTTTCTATAGCGCTTCACATGCTTCAGAGCTTTGCTGATGTAAAAGAGTAAATGGGCCAGTAACTCAAAAAGGCTTTACCTGTCAAAGATTAGACTTGTGATTAGACTTGAAATATCTACACTAATGATGCTTCCCCTCTTTTACATCTCTAAACCAGATTATTCTTACTGCTTCGCTGACTCTGCCTGTGAGTGTGTTATTCAAAGGACTGGTTAAAGAAAACACTTATTTTTCAGATTCAGGAATCATCTTAATAATAATAATCTAATAATCTACCTATCTGTCTATCTGTCTCTCTATCTTTTTCTTTTGGTCTAGCTGATAGCTCACATCTAGGGAAGACAGGACAGATGGCATCGGATCGACTCACTCCCTGTCTACCCCACACACACACACACACACACACACACACACATATATATATATATATATACAGTATTTTGCCAAAAGTATTCACTTCCCCATCAAAATCATTAAATTCAGGTATTCCAGTCACTTCCATGGCCACACGTGTATAAAGCCAAGCACCTAGGCATGCAGACTGCTTCTACACACATTAGTGAGAGAATGGGTCGCTCTCAGGAGCTCAGTGAATTCCAGCGTGGTACCGTGATAGGATGCCACCTGTGCAACAAGTCCAGTTATGAAATTTCCTCACTACTAAATTTGTCAGTGGGATTACAACAAAGTGGAAGCGATTGGGAATGACAGCAACAGGCCACGTAAAATGACAGAGCAGGGTCAGCGGATGCTCTGTGCAGCGGATGCACAGAGCAGCTGCATCCAAGTCTGGGATTGGTAGTTGCTGGGAGAACGGTACTTGTCTGACTGCGTTGTGCCGAGTGTAAGGTTTGGTGATGGTGTGGGGTTGGTGATGGTGTGGGGTTGGTTATGGTGTGGGGTTGTTTTTCAGGAGTTCCAGTGAAAGACTTCCAGTGAAAGGAACTCTTAATGCTTCAGCATACCAGGAGATTCTGGACAATTTCATGCTCCCAACTTTGTGGGAACAGTTTAGGAATGGCCCCTTCCTGTTCCAACATGACTGCGCACCAGTGCAAAAAGCAAGGTCCATAAAGACATGGATGAGCGAGTTTGGTGTGGAAGAACTTGACAGGCCTGCACCACAATCCGATAGAACACCTTTGGGCTGAATTAGAGAGGAGACTGCGAGCCAGGCCTTCTCATCCAACAGTGTCTGACCTCACAAATGCACTTCTGGAAGAATGGTCAAACATTCCCATGAACACATTCCTAAACCTTGTGGAAAGTCTTCCCAGAAGAGTTGAAGCTGTTATAGCTGCAAGGGGTGGGTTGACATCATATTAAACCCTATGGATGAACAATGGGATATCACTTAAGTCCATATACGTGTGAAGGCAGAGGAATGAATACTTTTGGCAATATAGTGTATATAACACATACACATAATAAACATTGATACCTCAGTATCAATCTGACCACCCACTTTGTGCTTATAGCCAATGCTAGCCCCTAGTACTGCAGGTATTGAGCAACGTGTTCAGATCTAGTTGATTCCTGCCTTGTACGTTTAGGGAGCTGTTTGTGGGTAGACCACCCATGTATATATTAAGGGTTAAAAATGTATTGTGTTGGATTTAATCATTTCCTTCTTTTGAATTAGTTGCTAAGTGACCATACTTCCTCTGATTACAGGGTAGTAAAATTAGCTCCGATAATTTGCTGTGGTCAAGGAGTGGTGATGGGTCTGGACTTGTTTTGCGGAACCACGCAGTAGAGTGGAGAGAGAGAGAGAGCAAAAAAGAAAGAAGGAAAGAAAAAGCACAGACAAAATTCTGACTGCTACTACCGTTTGTTAGCTATGCAATGTGCTTTGCCCATTTGCACGTCCTGCAGTGTCAGAAATCACATAAGCCATTGTGTTTGAGATTGCTTAACAGCTCGTCATGGTTTTGAGACCAGTGTTCATTGTTTCGACCTGCAGTTTGCACAAAGCTCATTGCTAGGGTATAAAATTCCAGTACTTGTTAGCTACTTTAGCCTCATATCTCAAACCTCAGACGTCAAGCATGTCTTGGCTGACTGACTACATTTAGGTTAAGTAGAAAATTGTCTTAACTGACCGGGGTTGTAGTCTTGAGTCAGGTTTTGAGTTACCAGGGGCTTAGTCAAGTCTTGAGTTCCTAGACTTTGAGTTGAGTCTTAAGTCACTAGGGTTCAAGTTTAAGTTGAGTCTTGAGACACTACCCTTCAAGTCTGCGCTGAGTCTTGAGTAACTACCCCTCAACTCTGAGTTGAGTCTTGAGTGACTACCCCTCCAGTCTGTGTTTAGCCTTGAGTGACTACCCTTCAAGTCTGAGTTGTGTCTCGAGACACTAGCCTTCAACTCTGGGTTGGGTCTTGAGTCATTGGGATTTTAATCTCCACTCAATGGGGTTCAAGTTTGAGTCGAGTCTTTACTGACCGAGTTTGTAGCCTTGAGTCGAGTTTTGAGTTACCAGGGTCTTAATGAAGTNCCGATTTTGTAGCCTTGAGTCGAGTTTTGAGTTACCAGGGTCTTAATGAAGTCTTCAGTTCCTAGACCTCAAGTCTGAGTTGAGTCTTGAGTCACTAGAGTTCACGTCTGAGTCAAGGTTTGATTTGCTTGGGTTCAAGTTCTACATTGAGTTTTGACTCACTGAGGTTTGAGTCCAAGTCAAGTGTTGAGTCACTGAAGAGCGAGTATAAGGTGAATCCTGAGTGAATGAGGTCCAGATTAAGTTTGAATAAGTTCTAAAGGGATGCAATCTGTACTTTTAAAGATCAGACAGATTAACTAGCAACTTCAGATAAATTAGCTATTGTGCTACCTAGCAGGCTACCTACCTGCTTTCCAAACTACATGCTAGCCAGCTGTATAATGTTGTTTTGCTTCATTTGATTCACTGTGTGTATTGGTTCATTCTGTCCTTCAGACTGAAGCTTATTCTAAAATGAAAGGGCAGTTATTTGAAGCCATACTGAGTCCCCATCTCTACCATATGTTCAATATTTGTGCTCTTGTCCAGTGCAGTTATATTGGGTACAATGTTTAGTGCTTAGCATATTCATAGTGCACTGTGACCTTTAGAGCCAGTAACAACTCAGTAACATCAGGCAGTTCTTCCATAATAAGTGAAAAAGGGTAAATGTGTACTAAGAGGCCAGGAGATAAATCAGATGCCATGTGTTATTCAAAACAATATATCCAAAGCCTCTTGGCTGCACAATGATTTAAGTGACTGCTTTAAGGTTAGCCTAAGTCACTCTAGCATATATCATGCTTCAGTAGCGAAGCAGCCTCTCCAACCTAGTGATGGAGCAGAAAGCGAGCATCTCTCAAAATATGCCATGGCTCCTGGTTGTCATGGTGCATAATTTAGCGAGATGCTGGCGGGAGACCCTGGCTGCCTGCACAAAAGGGCCAACATGTGTCATGCTAATTAACTTTTCCTTCCCCACATCCAAAAATCAATGGCCTGACAAGAGCTCCCGAGGCCAGCTAAGTTGTTTTTCAGCCAATTAAAATGTGATCTTATCATTAAGCCCACTTTGATTGGCGTGAACGTTAAGGTCATTAATAATAAGACGTCTTGGAGTGCGCCGAGAGATCACAACTCGCCAGGCACATTCAGACCAACATGGTGAAATTAGAAAGTAACAAAGCGATGGTATTACAAACTTTTCACACAGTTTCTGGCACAAAATGAAAAAAAGTTTCTTTGTAAATATCTCTTTTCGCCTCCCAGCTTCAACTTGATCAGACTGAGCTTATTATCACATCAAGGATGACTTAAGAAATCTGCTGCACACATCTCAGTACGCAGTGTGACAATGCAACACACTGATGCCAATGTCTTCTTTAGAGACTCCAAGGACTTGCAGTCTTCAGTTTGTTGCAGAGAGCCTGCATAGATTTACAGGCCACTTTATTAGGAACACCTACTGTATAGGCCAACATAAGCTCACTGGACAAAAAACTAGTCCCCTGTGACTGGATTGGACAAGTTTCTGGATGTAGGCCACATCAATGTTTAGACACTCTTGAATGAATGAATTGTGGAGTTGGGCCAGATTTGTTGGATGCCTTATGGCACATATTATAAGGGGCAACATGCATTTTCAAATCAAATGTCAAAAACTAAAAAATGGAGATATATGTTTTGTTCCTTTACAGCATGATATACAGATGTACAATTCCACACTCCAAACCATCTATTGTTATACACTATTTATCAGCAGTAGTAGTGATGTGTTGAGCAGGTATTGTGTGTGTGTGGTGTGGGTGCACGTGAGGTACTGGTGTGTGTGCATGCATACATATATTCAATGTAACAGTAGTGTTTGCATTGTGGCTGGCACTACACATTGGGTTATTGATGGTGTGTTTGTTTAGCATTGTTTATTATTTGTTGCTGGGAGTTTTTCCATCATTGAATAAAAAACAGCCAGAAGTCTTTGGATCAGTAGCTTGACTACTAACTAGCCATGGACTTTGCACTATGACAGTGGAATTTGACTAGCCTGAGAGTTTGACTAGGTTGCAAGCAGTCACCTTTCACCATAGAAGCAATGTTTCAGTAGACCTAGAGCCATGGGCTTTGCACTGTAATACCAGAGACTGGCTAGGCTGGGAACCAGGGGCTTTGCCCCACAGCAGTGGGATGACTAGCCTGGGAACCGGGAGCCTTGCACTGCAATGGTAGAGGACTATGGACGGTGACAGCAGAGGACAAGCAAGATTTTAATGTGGTAGCAAAGTTTAAATAGGTTGTGAGCTAAAAGCTTTGCACCATGACAGTGAAATTTGACTGATCTGCAAGCAGAGTAACGTTTCACCATGGATACAAAGTTTAACTAGTCTGGGAGCCAGGGGCTTTGCACTTGGGCAGTGGAGTTTGACTAGGCAGTGAACAGCAACCGTGGTCTCCTACTATGCACCAGGACGGCAGCGGTTTCTAATAAAATGGCCAGTGAGGGTATATATTTTTATACATTGTCTTATGTTTATGGTATTCAGATGTTGACAAATTAATATTCCATGCAAAAGAACAAAGTAGCGGCATAGTTTATTGGTTCTAAACATATCTTGGTCAAAATGTGCTGGAGTAAGAGCAGTTGACTGACTTGGCTAGCTCACATCTCTATAAAACATCAAATCCTTGCTTAGCAAAGTGGCAGTAGGAAACATTCCAGCTGACATTTAGTAAATTCCATATTGTGATAAACTATGTGAGCAAGTGCATTAGTTTCTGCATCTCTGACTGAACATAAAGCCATGCAGGTTTCACTTTTCAATAAAGGTTTTATTGTCTGCTTGTGCCCACACATCAGTGGTCCATTCAGCTGTCAATGGTCCATTACTACTTTGAAAAGTGGTTGGTCAGTGCCTGTCAATGAACTGAAATGATAGTGATATTGGAACAGAACAAATGTTTGGACATTTGAGGGTTTATATGTGTGTATCACTTACCATTAACCTGCAGGGTGTGTGTCTGGAACAGCTGCTCATAGCCGTCAGCGTGGCAGGTATAGTTGCCCATATGAGTGGTGGTCACTTTGGTGATGTACAGACTTCCATCATCTCCAAAATCCTGTGAAGTAAACAAATCAGACTAAATGATGGTGAAATCACGAGCAGCACTGTCAAAAGCCTCAAAACGACCATGAGTCATGAGTGAAACCAGCAGCCTAGCAGTGTGCACTGTCACAGCACTCTTCAATCACAATCAGGCAAAGTCAAATAATAATACAGACAGACACAGGCAGCTGCACAGATCTGAAAATAAAGGAGCACGAACATTATCAAGCATTCTGATGTAGGAGCGCAGACAGAGAGATTGAACGGCTCTTGCACTGTGTAACTTTTCAGAGGAAAAAGAAAAAGAGAAGGGAAGAAAATAGGTAAATAGAGGAGAGAAAGGGGGAGGGGAGAGATTGAGGGGGGTGCAAGAAAGAAAGAAGGAAAGAGAGAGGTAAAGAAAGTGGGAAAGATAAAGGGAAAGAGAGAAAGGAAGAGAGACAGAGATCAAGAGACAGTAGGGTGAGAGCAAGAAACAAAGAAAGAAAGAGATGGCAAGAGCAAATAAGAAAGTTAAGGAGATAGAGATAAAGACAAAAAGAGGAATGAGAGAGAGAGTAAGAGAGAGGAGAGACCAATAATGAAAAAGAGAGAGATCAGTAATAGAGA
Organism: Semaprochilodus insignis; assembly: GCA_034552555.1. Classification (NCBI taxonomy): domain Eukaryota; kingdom Metazoa; phylum Chordata; class Actinopteri; order Characiformes; family Prochilodontidae; genus Semaprochilodus; species Semaprochilodus insignis. The sequence goes on along the minus strand of CM067485.1, from coordinate 19,311,289 downwards.
GAGAGAGAGGAGAGAGAGAGAGAGAGAGAGAGAGAGAGAGAGAGAGAGAGAGAGAGAG
>CM067485.1:19282453-19309953 GCA_034552555.1 Semaprochilodus insignis | reverse complement strand
AAGAATGAGGGTACAGAAACAGAGAGAGAGAGATGTAAAAAGCGTTAATCGACGGGAACAGATTGCACTTGCATCCGTTCTGCCGCGGGGTAACATTAGAGAATGCTTGCGAACCACAATCAGAGAGACCGAGAGAATAAAAAGAGAGAAAGAGAGGAAAAAATAAAAACGAGAGAGAGAGCAGGAAAAGTTCAGTGTTTATGAAAGCGGACAGACGAGACAGAGAGAAGTCATCCTCCGAGCCAGAATTATCTCTGGTAGATTGTTTGCTGCTGTGCAATCCATTTCTCTCATCTGATAGAGGAACAAAGCTGTGATCATTTGCCAGTGGAGAGCAGCATCAACAGAGCACACGGCATTGTGTAACCCACAGCCAGGGTTTAGAGCCAACAGAGCAATTCTGAAATAGCTCCACAGATCCTCCTCAAAGCGTAAAGTGCAAGAGAGGGTGGCTATTGAAAGCTTGGTCATATTTCTGTGAATGTATAATTTCAGCAGGACTCAGCATGCAGCCCAACAAGTGGTGGCACAATCAGAGAGCGACACAGACAAAACAGAAAACAGTCCCTGAAAAGAAAACAGCATCAGCCAAAAACCAAGTCACGAAAAGCCCCGAAGCTCATTAATCCACCCCAGCAAAGTCCAGCACTCCCACAAAACTAGGCAGTGTCATCATCAGGGAGCACAGGAAGCGTTCAGCCATTCCTCCGAGGACTGCGCTCCCATTCTCTCCTCTTTCTGATTAGATCTGAATTTGATTAGGCCGCATCACCCCGAGACAACAAGGATGGAACGGCTAGATTGAAAATCTTTTGTTTCATTTTTTTCCCTCCCCTTTTCCATTTATTTCCCTACTCGGCGTGTTAATTACAAGTAGAGATTGAGTTCTGCCCATGACTGCCTGCACTTCCGTTCATTTTATGGTGGATGATTATTTGTGCGGGTATGTGAGATTCCAGAGGCAAGCTGCTGCATGCTGTCACTGTTAGGAAACCATATATGTAAAAGTAACTTACTTCCTAAAGGTTAAAAAGCCATATTAAAACTGTATTTACATCAGCATAGGTGAATAAGGAGAGTTCAGTACTTCCTACTTACATGTCCTTCAGAGCCTCAAACACTGTTGTTCCTCCTTCGGATATAAACCCCTCGTTCGCAAAAGAGGATGGCAGATATAGGCAGATTCCAAAATCCTAAACTGATATGTCTTGAATCTTGACTCATTAACTCATTATGCCCACAAATACGACATACGACAACAAAGCAACAGCAAATAAAAGGGTGGGATATGTATTGAAATCCGCCATCCTTGGGTGGTTTTCATCGCACCCAGGGATTTCATAGGATCCCAACCTTACCTCCCTCGTGTTCAGCAAGATCCTGGACAATTTTAATTAGTTGTCACTCTGGACAACATTGAGCTGCTTCACTCAGTGTTTGACAGTGAGGAGGTGAAAGAGAGGAGTAGTTCCATTAGCATTAGCATAATTAGCATCACAACAAGTTCTGGGGCAGTTTGCAAAAGAGGATGGTAGATATGGGCAGATTCCAAAAGCCTAAACTGATATGTCTTGAGTCTTGGCTGATTAACTCATTACACCCACAAACTGGACATACGACAACAAAGCAACAACAATGAAAATGGTGGGCTATGTAATGAAATCCGCCGTCCCTTGCTGTGAAGGCGATATCTGCACTTTTCATATCCTGTCCAAGGAACCAAACTGTCAAGAGGCATGGCTGGTGTTCATCTTTAAACCAAGTTGGCTTACTACTACGCTAGCTTCTTAGTTAAATGTTCCCTTCCACCTTAAGTGCACAGCTGTAAGCTAGCTTAAGGTGGATTAGAAAATTTGCTAAACAGGATGCCGAATAGGAACCAAACCTTACCTCCCTCGTGTTCAGCAAGATCCTGGACAACTTTAACTTAGAGTTGTTAGTTTGACCTTGGATAATATTGAGCTGCTTCACTCAGCGTTTGACAGTGAGGAGACTGAAGAGGGGAGTAGTTTCATTAGCATTAGCATAATTAGCATCACAACAAATTTTGCAGGCAGTTTCTGACTCCAGCTACCCCATCAACACACCACATTGGCGGCGATGCGGGGGCATCCCCGCCAATGTGGTGTGTTGATGGGGTAGCTGGAGTTTTTAGACACTGTGGTGGTGCATTGTTATGGGGCATTGGAACTTGAACCCCTGCCCTCAGATGATACAAGTTCCCTTATAACCTCTCCTCAAATGTCTGTGCATGGGCCTGAACACCTCCGTGTCCAATGTGTTCATACCAGCACCACTTACGCCAACAACGAATGGTGTAGAGTGACTGTAATGGTAATATATTGTGACAAACTGAAGAAAAGAACTGAGAAAAAACAATGAATGGAGAAACCTAACGAGCGCATGTGCCTCGAGACAGGAGCTCCGCATGATGCAATACCACCAGGCTTTGTGGCCTGAATAAAAATGCTGATGAAGGCCCAGTTAGCATTGGATTTGAATCAAGATGGCAACAAGAAAAGATCTAAGAGACTTTGAAAAGGGGTTCGTTATTGGTGCACGGATGGCAGGAGCTTCTGTCACAAAGACTCCATGCTCCATTGACGAAAGTTTAAACAGGAACACTGACTGCAGTGACACCTGCATTTAGATCTATAGGAAAGACTTCAGTGGTCAAAAGTGCACACGCGGTGGCCGTGATGCTCATGCGTTAGACCAATATGCATCGAAGAATAAAAGAGCAACTGTTCCTCAGGTGACTGAGGACATGACCAGACTGTATCAGCAGTCTGTCCACAACTAGACAGGAAGGGTTCTAGTGAATAAACCCACCATTACAAAGACGAGTGCACATGTGAGAAACCATAGGCACTGGTCTACAGAGATAGACGATGATGATACCCACATGCTTACGGCACAATGAGCCATTAAATGGTTTGAAGAGTGTGAAAATAATATAAATCGTCTGTTACAGCCTTCACCGTCCCTAGATCTCAACCCATCTGAACACCTACGGGAGACTTTTGTCCAACACGTTCAACAGCCCTCGCCATTGCCATCATCAAAACACCAACTAAAGGAACATCTCTTGGAAGAACAGTGTTCCATCCCTCCAGAACAGTTCCTGCAATCGTAGAGTATATCACAAAGTGGATAGCAGCTGTTCTGGTTCTCATGGTGGCCAAAGACTTTATGTTGTATTTTCCTTTTATTTGTTGCCCCTGTATATATATATATATATATATATGCTACCAGGGGTCCAAGCCAGCAATTACTTATGCTAATTCTGCCTCTTAGCAAATACCATCATAAGCCCACCAGGAAAAAAGTCCCCTTGAGTGTTTAAGGTGATAGTAACTTCAGGCTCCAGCAGAAGGCGTTGCACAAGAATTATGGGATTATAAATACCTTTTTTGTGCAGTGAATGTCTTGTTCGACATGTGGAAAATGAGTCCAAATCAGAAGTCTACCAAAATCCCAGTCTACAGGAAATTCTTGACAGAGCTGTGAGAGGGATGGCATCCACCAAATCTGATCGAACTGCACAAATGCAAGAGTGTGATTGAGTGTATTGATGTGGCCTACATCCAGAAACTTGTCTGTATGTAGATAGATAGATAGATAGATAGATAGATAGATACTTTACTGATCCCGAAGGAAATTTAGCAATGTATGTGTACTATATCTATCTATCTATCTATCTATCTATCTATCTATATATATATATATATATATATATATATATATATATATACACACACACACACACACACACACACACACACACACACACACACACATTGTTCTGAAGTCTCACAGTCACAGCGAGTGTGGGAGTGGAGGCTGTAAGCTATAGCATACTTTCTCCTTTGGTGCACGGTTGGTGTTCAGCCTCACAGCACAATGGGAATTGATGGTGTCATTTTTGCTAGCAGCTCTGTGTATTTTTTCACCCTCCTAAATATAAAAAGGTGACAAAATACCACATTCTCCCTCCTTTCCTCCCTCCCTCCCTCCCTCCCTCCCTCCTTCTCTCCTCTCCCCTGGACTTTCTCCTCTCTTGACTTACCCTACTCTTCTTCCATACACACTACAATACTGCGATGGGGGGAGGGGTGGACACAGGAACAGAAATGTTAAGCTGGCTGAATATTAATAGATGACAATCTCTCTAAAGACCAAATATGGCCCCCGGCTGGCCTCTCTCTCTCTCTCCTCACTCTCCTCTGCATGACCTAACCAGCACTAAAAAAAAGTCACATGATATCGACTGCAGATAGAAAGCACAGGTTTAGTAGAGAAAAGAGAAAGGAAAATATGGTGACATGAGCATCTACCCTGACCTTCAGCCCTCTAGGGTAGCCATTCTGGTGCCCTACAGTCCAGCCCTGCATGTTAGACTTTGGACCATTGTGAGAAAAGTGGTGACAAACTGCCTACTATGACCAGAAGGGACAACCTGACTGCAATTTGACCACAAATTGTGGTTTAGCCTGACCTGTAGATGCAAGTAATTGCTACTCTGCTACAAAATGAAAGATGACAGTAAACAACAGCTCAGCAGCTACCGTGAGATGTTGAGTCTCTAACGCCAAAGAAACACCTTTAAATGACAGGATGCAGTGAACTTCACAGCTGTGGTTCATTTCAGAGACTATACTCCAAAAAGGTCTCACTGTTGTCACGGTGTGCAGACCAGCTGCTTGCTACTGTCAATTAGCATGCTTTTAGCCCTTTCCCGTGGAAGTGCAGAAAGCCAATGAGCATGTACCTGACAAAATTCGGATAGATGTTAACGGAGCAAAGAAAGCAAATCTCAAAGTAACGCCAGACTTGATCAGCTTCGGGGCTTTGTGATGGTGATGGTAAGGCTTGTAGGCATGCAGTCCTGTGGACAGGTGATGAAACCTACCTGTGATGGGATCTGTTGGGAGGAAATCAGTACAGACAGCAGGTTAGGACAAACTAGATTAAAAGAACCCTTTCAAGGCAGAGTAAGTCATGTTCAGTGCCAGGTCAGTAAAGATAACATCAGCAAAGTGTTTTCATTGATGTGCCTCAGTGGCAGCCAGTGGTACATCACTGGCCAAAGACCTTCCATTTAATTTCCAGATTCTTCTTAGGCAGTAGGATCTCAGAATTTACCTAATGCTTCTTGTTCAAAAGGCTATGGAGAGTTTGAAATGGTTTGGGGTCTTTAACGAAAAGCTTATCTGGAGTTTCCAACGGCGCAAGTCTACCCCAGCTAGCTTCATTTGTTTGACGCTCTTCATTATTTTCAATGGATACAAACAATCAAGCGGCAAAGAACAGCGGCTTTCATCCACAACAAGCCATTACGTAACTAGAAAAGGGAAGTTACGTGACAAAATGACCAATCATGTATTCCCACACATGGCGTGGAACGCACCAGAGCTCACAGGAAGCTAACCTTAGACTGCATGCTCTGCTAGTTCAAGCGGACTGCATGCTCAGCTAGTTCGGTCCAGTGTTTACGGCACAGGTGTGGTTGAGAAAACCGATCACTGGTCCTCCTGAAATCTGTGGGTCCGGAGGACAACTTTGGTGTTCAAATTGTGCTTGTTTAGTTTAGCGCCAGGAGCTATGAGGCTAACATTGCTTACAAATCCTGGAAGTCAAAAGTCAATGAAATCTTTTCTGTAAATACATCCCCAAAGCTTCTCTCATCCGGCTTAAAGTGATTGTAGTTGTGGTATAGGAAAAGGCACACCGCTGAATACTGCCGGCAGCCACTTTAGACAACAGGCTCCCCCGAGGCTCCCCTGATTCCCCTGACTCAAATCATGCAGGCATATCAAAGCAGACCATTATATTAATAATTTATGCTGTTTATGCTGAAAAATCAAATGTTAGTTATGATTTTTCCAAACTGAAGGTTTTATGTCTGAAACTAAAAGGGGAAGTAAAGATTCTGGAGGGAAGACAGAATTTTAGGCACATGTCTAAGTGGCTGTCCACTGTGTTCAGCTACATGGTGAGGTTTTGTCAATTCTGATAGCTCACAGTAAGACTTATCATGCTCTAAACCACAATGACAAGTCTGTGTGACCTTAATGAAGTTCTGGGAGCTGTTTGCGCAGGTAGAGAGAGATTTTGGGCATGTATTTATGGATAAGAGTGGGCTGATTGCTGACTGATTGTCTCCCTTTGCCCTGTTCCATCCCTGTCTGTTTCTGTCTTTGTTTACCCTTCCTCGTGTTCCTGTCATTTCCCATGTGCTTTTGTTAATTTGGTTTCTAGCTCCTCCCTGTCTCCGCCCTCATGTCACGCCCCTCATCTGTTCCCAGTTTCTGGCTCCTCCTGTTCCCAGGTGTTCCTTTTCTGCCATTTTGTATATATACACCTCTGCTTGCTCCCAATCCTTGTCTGGCATTGTGAGTGTTGTGATGTTGTCCTCTTCTCTTTACTGGTACTGGTTTGGTTTCCTGTGTGTTCTCGGCTTTGCTTTTCTGTGATTTTGGTTCCTCATAGACTTTTCTGCTGCCACCATCTCTTACTATACTCTTACTCCTGGTTATGTTAGTGTGGACTTCAATAAACAAACTCTGTATCTGTATCCACCTTCTCTGCCTGCTCCTTCATTATATTTATGGTGTTTGCTAGCTCCAGCACTAAGCTAAAGAAGCTAAAGAAGATTGTTCCCGTGTACTAAGTGTGTGTTCTTAGTCCTTAGGTCTAAAATGTACAGAAAATGTCTACTGGTCCCCATAAACTTTGTGCTTGAGAAGTTCTCTATGTTCCAGAACATGTGTGATATATTGTGTGCTGAGAAGACTCCAAGTAGCTTCTGGAACTGTCAGAACTCCTGAAGTTTCTAGAACTGCCTGGAATTTTCTAGAACTTCGGAGAATTGTTTAGAACTGTCTGGGGCTGTCCAGTAGTATACATAGCAGTATATGCAAAAAATTTGGTCCACAAACATCTTTTGGCTAGGCAAATTAAAAAATTCAGTGCTGTGTACGTTGAAATATTTCACCAAACAATTCCTTTAAGTTCATTATTCACAACAGATTTGATCTTTTCCTTAGCGTTTCGTTTGAAATCCAGAAAAAATGATCCAGAATAAATATAGATCCTACAACTGGTAATGCGTTCAGGTTACCTGGATGGGTGAATTTCATTATGTATGAAAATCATTCCTGTAAGTAACAGGAGAGTGAAACACAGTTTCAGAGTTTCACAGTTTCCTACTGTTAAGACGTTTGCAAGCAAACTCATGTGCCATGTGTCAAACTGCAAGACACAATTTGAATGCGCTTTCCATATATTCGGCCGCAGGTCGTATCGCTGGCTGTGCAGTCCCTGGTCCCTCCCTGAAAGAATCCTAATGGGCCCAGCTGTGTACAGTGATGCAACATGCGGCAAGAGCCTTCATTTTCACGTTTAACGGGCTTAAGTGGGCTTTCGCTCCGAGCCCTGCTCAGGATGATCTGGAAATCCGCTCATTTTTGGAGCCGATGCCGCAGGTGTGTGAACATTTTCACGCTTTTTATCGCAGGGTGGTTCAAAAGTTAGACGAGAGAAATATCACCTCAAGAACTACATATGGACTAATCCAGAATGGCTGATTCAGGTCTGATAGCAAGACTCAGCCAGGAAGTAATAAATTCACAGCAACTGTGCCATAGCATCCTACGGTCTCATGACAAGTTATGAATGATGAATGTCAGGGGAGAGTGGTTACAATTTCCTTCACGCAAAGCGCAAGACATTTTCCTATTAATTCTTCATAAGATCAAATTGGCCAATCAGTGTTGAGTATATTTAATAGTTGTGTTATGGCTGTTATGGCTCAGCATTGAATCATCGACACATTCTTTTAGATATTAGCCCTTAGAAATAAATGCCGGATGATTGATGGTGCCATTTTGTTCAAACTAATGTTCACTCAAAACTTGTTGAAACGAGCAGAGAAATTCTATCAAAAGTCTGGATTCTAGGCTTTCAAGTCTACACCACATGAGGCAATGGTGGAGATATTTTATCATGACTTGAATATGAGGAAAAGCTAACAAACAGATGCTGGTAAAGGTAACACTTTACTCTAGGGTGCTGTTCTTAAGGCTACAGGACATCTACATAAGCTTATGACAACTGCCATAACCCTACATAAATGCTTATAAGTGCTTATTCCAGTAGGCATCATCTGTCATAAAAGTTACTTTAGACAACGTCAAGATTAAAATTTGCAAATGTAACCTTTATAGCGAATGATGGCTATTGGAATAAGCATTTATAAACATCTATGTAGGGTTATGTCAGTTGTCATGACAAACTTATGTAGGTGTCATGCAGCCTTATGAACAGTACCCTAGGGCAAGGTGCGACCTAATGAAAAGTAAAAAAAGACCAATCCCTCCATAAAAATGTAAATTGAATGTGTAATTCACTACGTAACTAAACTCACTGGACAAAAAAATTGTCACCTTGAGTGTTTAAGGTGGTAGTAATTTCAGGCTCCTGCAGATGGCGCTGCATGAGGATGATGGGGCTATAAATACCTCCAGGGTGTGCAATGAGGTGGTACAGTGCAGTGAATGTCTCATTCCATGTGGGGAAAATGGCTCCAAAGGCTAAAAGGAATGATTGTATTTGGGTGTGCCAAAGACCATAGTGTGAAGGATGTAGCTGAATCTGCAGGTGTATGGAAGCGTACGGTCATTTGTACTCGTGGAGGTACTACATGCTATTGGGTATGTTTCAGTCACAGGTGACTCATTTTCTGTCCTTAAATAATTATATAACTGTGTGACTGTGTGATTAGAGTTAAGGCAAGACACTACTGGGAGAAACAACCACTAATCAAATCACAGAATTTTGGGTGAACTCTATCTATGTATTTTCTTAAACTGGAATCATTAGAATTGGTTGGTCACTTCATGTCCTCCTGAACCAGACCGTATTTCCTAGATGATAGCGACCATCTACTGAGCTCCAGTATCTGACTTTAAGAGTAAGAGTGGACAGTGAGTGGACACAGTGTTTAAACACTCCAGCAGCACTGCTGTGTCTGATCCATTCACACCAGCACAACACAAACTAACACACCACCACCACATCAGTGTCACTGCAGTGCTGGGAATGATCCACCACCCACATACCACCTGCTCTGTGGTGGTCCTGTGGGGGTCCTGAAAATGACTTTCTTAAGGCTTGAAAGACCTTGATCATGAGGAAAGGAAAAAAAAGTAAACACTGTAAACTAAAAATAGAAATATCTGATGAATGAGTGTGAGGCTACAGCACGAGCAGGACGCATGGAGAGCATGGCCTTCATGAGTGCAGCCTGGGAGCTATAAAGCTTGCATGATGATGCTAAAGTGCTGGAGGGGGCAGCCTGCTTCAGGGCCGTGAGGAAAAGTTTCTCCTCAGAGATTGATCCTGGAGAAGCTTGGCTGATATTTCATGAGCTTTAAGAGTCTGTAGATTATTTACAGCCAAAGGTACAAAAACGCAGCTCTGCCGACTTGTAGGCGTGTATGTTCTCAGTGTGTGACTGATGAACAGAGGTTCTGCTGGTGGAGCTCAAGGAGATGTGAGACAGAGATGGATCTTGGCAGCCTGGAGCTCCTCAGAGATGTTAGAGGCTCATCAGCATTTGATGTGGTATTAGCAGCGGGAGGGGCTAGTGCTGTTGCTTATTGCAGAGTTTATAGATGAAGGACAGAAAAGCAGAAATGGCTAGAAATGTAATGATACATGTGTGTCCGTTCCAACATTGATTGTGGTTCACACCTTTAGACTCAACTGTCAACCAGAAGCTATTTTTAGATGGTGTTTTCAAGCCTCAGCAAGAAATGATTAAACCTCCAATATGTTTTGCCAAATTATCTGCCTCAAAATTAGGTTGGTATTGTTATTGCAACTGCATTCTTGACAATATAAAGCATTGTCTGCTATTTTAGAATGGACTGCAGGTCCCCATGACTCTGGATAAATCTACAGTTTGAGTTTTTTTACAGCTTCCTTCTAATAATTTGAAACCTTCATATAGCTTTTAATTGAACCAGACATTTTCTAAGTATTTTGTGCCATTTCTTTGGGTTCATACGTCATAATATGTATACACAATTAAAAAAGGCAACAGCCAATTTCATATTATGCCAAAAACTGAAAACCAAAAAAAACAAAAATGGAGATTCAAGATCTTGCTCCAACAGCAGTGATATGTATCTGCGGTCTATGTGCAAAAAATATTATATTTATTTTATTTTTTTTTTTTTTATTTGTATGAACTGTAACTTTGTCTTTTCTTAAACTGGAATCATTAGAATTGTTTCTTTGGTTAGAGTGTTTGGCCAATTCATGTTCTCTTGTGTCAAACTGTAGTTCCTAGAAGATAGCGATCATCGACTGAGCTCCAGTATCTGACTTTAGGAATAAGGGAGTGGACAGTGAGTGGATACAGTGTTTAAACACTCCTGCAGCACTGCTGTGTCTGATCCACTCACACCAGCACAACACACACTAACACACCACCACCACTTCAGTGTTACTGCAGTGCTGAGAATGATCCATCACCCACATACCACTCTGTGGTGGTCCTGTGGGGGTCCTGAAAATAAATGTTCTTAAGGCTTGAAAGATCAAAACTATGTAGTAGATATGTTTGTTTGTTTGTTTGTTTGTTTGTTTGTTTGTCATGTTCACTTCTACTATGTCAAATTTGTGATGCAGTATCTCTAAAATTACATATTCCATGTGTCATATATGAGAAACATGATTACTGAGATTACTCTCATTATTGGATTTCACGGTTGGATTTCTAGACTAAGAAATCTAGAGTGCTGTTTATATGACCATTTGAATAATTAGATTAACTACAGAAATTCAGTCAACCCTATGACTGGGTTATAAAGTGTGAGTGCAGGTGATTGCAAAAAGGCAGTGGAGATCGAGAACTGGCATGAGGAAATTGGAGGAGAAGGGGAGGTGATGGGGTGGGGGTTTATTCTGTCACACCAAAAAATGAATGCAGCTGGACAAAACTGAAAATGGCATATCCTCCAATGCAGGATGGATGCGGCTTTCCCGTTGGTTCTTGCGTCAGCATCTCTTCGTAGCTCTTGGTCATCACCTATTCTATTCTTTCTTCACTCCCTTTCCCTCAAAGCATCTCCGTCTCTTATAGTGAGTGTTTTGGCAGGCTAACTCAGCCGGAGTAAAAGGCTGACAAAGCTGCTCCGCTCTCCTTAAGCACTTTCTGTTGGGCCTCTACTCATATTAATGGGCTCCTTTATTGAGCCGGAGCTATGATGAATGATACAGTCTGTACAAACACAAACTCACACCTTCTTTCACTAACACACTACTGCTCGCGGAGACTCGTCGGTGGCTGTTTGTTGAGGACTGGGCTCAGTCTGGCCTATGTTTTTTATGTTTTTGTGTGTGTCCTGCCTGGGGCGCTGAGGAATAGTGATTTACTTTTAGCTCAGAATCCATTTTCTCTGCTCGTCTCTCTGGGAAACATTGCTTTTACTTGGTGCATGTGATTTATCATAGTTTGACATGTTTTACCATTATCATAATCGTTATCTCGATAAATCATGGGCTGACCAACCCACTGAAGTTGTAACCAAAAAGCTACTAGAAAGGTCCAACAGATGGAGACACACACATACACACATGGACTATACCTATATGTACTAACAAGTCCCACAGGTGTTATATACAGTCAGGTCTATAAGTACTTGGACAGTGACACCGTTTTTGTAATTGTGCCTCCATACAGCTGCATGAAATGAATCAGTGAAGACGTGAATCAAGCCCTTGTAATTACACTCATCAGCAAAAGAACAGCTGCACCCAGAAGGAAGTGTGGGATTGCAGTGCTATTGGAAAGGAAGATAAAGGTCACCAGGAACAATAAATGATGATAAATTTACACTGATATGGGCAATATTTACTGAGCTACACATACAGAAGTAGTGTCTCTCAGTATGGCGTTGGATCGCAGTGTTTGCTAACGCAACATGCCAGACATCTCAGCATGGAGTTGTAGAGGTTCCTAATGGTGTCCTGTGATAATCCATCCCATGCAGCTTGAATATTCTCATGCAGTTCCAGCACGTCCAGTAGCGTCCCACACATCTTCTATCGGGGATAGGTCAGCAGTGTGCGGATGAGCATTGTCCTGATGGAATAGCACACCGGAGTGTGAGTTCTGAAAAGGTAGGACCACTGCAGGACCTCATTAACGTAGCATTGGGCTGTCAAGGTGATCTGGCATTGTACGAAATGCACCCCACACCATGACACCAGGTCCTCTGGACATGTGACGCGTGGCGACAAACCTTTCACCTTGGCAATGACCACGGTGCTTCCTCACACGGATTTGTTGGCTGTTTCCACCAAGACAAAAGGGGGACTCATGACTGAAGATGACCCGCTGCCATTCTGACTCACTCCATGACAGTCTGGCGCAACATGGTGGCAGTGTTTTTTCAGCCTAATGGTGCCCCCCATCATTGAAAGCATTCTGAAAGCTCCCATGAACAGCTACCAAATGCATGTTCAACACTTGGAGCTGACTCGAGATCTTTTATCTCCTTAATATGTCTGGAGTATTAGGTTGGATAATTTCTTACACTGGTAGGCGAAGGTAGTGTTAGGAGTCTTTCCTAAGGACCCTTACTGGTATAGAGTAGAGTGCCAGGTGGGTGATCAAACCCCATCGTGGGAGGCAGAGGTGTTACCCCAACCACAATTACAATTCAGTGACATCTTGACTGCTTTATTTTAGAGACAATTTGAAGGCAAATACTTATGGACCTAACTGTATACAGTACTGTGCTATTAGTACACTAAACCCATCATGGTTGCTGTCCAAAGGAAACCAAATATATTCCAAATAACAACTGTAACAAATTGAATTTTTAAAAATCTTAACTTTAATTAATAATAATGATAACACTTTCTATGAATCAGGTACCTATAATAAATACATTATAAGTACATTCATAAAGATCTATAAAGTGTTTATAATACTTTATAATACTAGGCATAAGCCTTCATAACCAAACACATAAACTGTTATAAAACAATAGCATAACCCGTCATAGCCCAAAAAGTGACAATGCATTATACCGTACATATTTTCCTGTAATTAACAGTGTCGGTAAATGAGTGTTATAAAGTTTAATAACTAATGTTGTGTTCATTTGCATAATGCTTTTTAAGGATCCACAATGAGGCCACTCTCTAATGTCCCTCAGTATCTTCAAAATGAAATGATCTTGTAAGTGCACATAACATCTAATGAACACTTATAAGCCTTCTTTACAGACTGTAGGTAAAGAGATTGATTATTGATCAGCTCTATGAGTTAATGCATTATGTGAATGAATACATTAAGCTTTATGATACGGGTCTCAACATTAATGTTAAGAACAGGAGAAATCTATATGCACAATTTACATGTTATATCTCTTTGTGTAATGAAGCTTTATAATGCAATGTCATACCAATTTGTGTGTGTGATTATGAACATTAACGTATAGGTACAAAGGCTTATGTCAAGCATTATAAAACATCATGAATGATTTATTGATCTTTACGAATGCACTTACAATGCATTATGGATACCCGATTCATAGAAAATGTTACCTTAATAATTAAATAATTCAGTCTAAAGCAATCTGAACAGTTTTGTCCTGAAAATGTACAAAACACACACACACACTCTCACTCACACACTCAAACATAAAGACACGTCTTCACCTTCACACCTCAGAGCTCTAGAGTAAGAGAACAAAAACTGTGTGGTCTCAAAGAGAGTCACTCACGTTGATGTCCTCCAGTTGCAGCATGTTGAGGGAGTGGTTGTTGCGTCTCCAGATAATTGGTGGCCGCTGCTCGCCCGTGATGCCGCACGTCAGCACCACACTCTGGCCCACCGTTACTGTGGTGATGCTCACCTTCTGCTCCTCAGCCAGACTCAACTGATACACGTCTGAGAAAATAGTATGAGAAGAAAAAAAAAGAGTATGAGAGAGGGCAATGTTCCAGAACAGTGGTACANGACAGTGTTAGATGGAGGAGATCCTTGTAGGACAGTGTTAGATTGAGGAGATCCTTGTAGGACAGTGTTAGATGGGGGTGATCATTCTAGAAAGTGCAAATGATGGACACAACATATAACAGAGAAGAACAATTGTCAGACTCTGAACAAACCCATACAGGTATGGTACACCAGTCCAGCCCAAGACCCGTCCGCAATAACCGGCCTGGTTGTGTAATGAAGGCTTTACTGTATTACCACCATAGCCGTAACTTAGTAACCAACCCTGAGCTTGTATTGAGTTCTTTTGTGGTATGCAGCTCTTGAAAGTTTCTCCAGTTGATAGAATTTATTGAGGTCGCTGTCCAAGGTACCTTATCATCACAGGCATCCTCAGGAATCCTTCGATCTGTGTACTTCCCCTGGTTTTGGAGGTCGCAACTGGCTATACCTTTCTGGCTTAAATGAGGGCTTCCCAATTCAAGCAATATTTTACTTTTATTCCAGACCACAACACGCCATGAGACAGGACAGCAGAACAACGATCACTTGATGCAGTTTTGGAACATAATTATAACGTGTACTAGTCGGACATCCCTCGGGACTGCCTGAGGAGCCACTGTGTTAAATAATTGTGACTATTTTCGCTCATTTTATTTTAAACCCATTAAGCCAAAAATCCGTTAAAGCCCTCCACTCCCATATACCAAGTATGTAATCCCCCTGCAAATTACACCCTAACTTTAGCCCACACATTCTATTATTATGGATGCATATTGAGCTTTTGTTGAAAGGCTACCGAAGGCCAAATAACACTGTTCTGAGTCATGAGAGAGCAAGATCTGATACGGCACTCTCTATGCAATTAAAGGAACAACTTCTTAATTTCCTGCACCCTGGAAAAATGTAAAATTCATCTATCAACAAATGTAAATGAGCAGAGTCTTCAGACTCGGGAAGACAAATGCACTCTGGCGCAGAAGGCTATCAAAACCGAGCAGCAAACATGAAGCATGATGGGATGCTCAGCTGCAGTACATTTCTCCTGTAAATAAGCAGCACTTTATTGATGCAATACCAGCCACACAAACAAACGGATGCATTATTTAAGATATCTGACGGAGCGTAATTAAATTTGCACGCGTAGAAAAACATTATCGAGTTCGGGTGGGAACAAATGAGAACGCCAGTTGGTGAGGGTATCTCAAATGATTACACAATTATGGAGTCTGGAAATTATAACGCGGCCCAGCTCTAGACAAACATGCCTCTTTCTGCAAGCGGCAATTGCGCCTTTTCTTCGCCGCGCCCTCATTAAAAGTTAATTTAACAAATTAACCGCTTATGTTTTCTTTTCACTGATTTGCCTTTAAGCACAGGGGGGATAATAGTACAGCAGCAGCCTGCACCTCCAGCACCCCGGATTTAACACCACACTCTCTGAGTGATTAGCGCAGGAGGAGAGCGGGCGACCAATGAGAAGAGTGGATGTGAGTGCGCTCAGTGGGGGAGCGAGAAGGCAAGGCAAACAGCAGCAACTGAACTGCCTACAAAGAGCATTTCCAATGCATGTGCCAGAGCAGGCAGAGTGAGCTGAGCTGCAAGGAACACTGATTACTGCTGGATTTGGAATACATACCAGGTGCATGTGACAATCCATCCAACCCACAGTAGGGTCCAAATTATGCATTAGTTAGCTGATAATAGTTAGCTGATGTTGGATTCAGGATCCATTCCAGTCCAAAATAACCGATGGCAGGATAGAATAAATGTCCTGTTGTATAACAGACTAATCTATTGTTCAGTGCTATTTACACCTCATTCTGAACTGAGACATGATAATGCTAATAGGTGCTCAAAGTTTTCATATTGATTTTGACTCATAATCATCTTATATGTTCTGAACACGTTTTAGAGAGGAAAGAACAGAGAAGGACCTCACCTCATCTGCATCCAAAAGTTGCTGTGCAAAGCTGGACTGTAATATAATCATCATCAAAAAAAATAGCTGCGTCCAGAAGGAATCAACCGACAGGAATGAAACTTGGTGGGTAGGTCTGATATTATGAGACATATGAATGATTCAAGTCTCACACTCGGCCGTGCATGTGAGGTAAGCAAGGACGTGGCTTATCACTGTACCTGACTTACCCAACAGCCACGATTAGGGATATTTAGTGAGCAGTGACGCCCTCTACCGTTATGATGACTCCACTTAACACCACCGCAATGTCACCAAAGACTGCAATGGTGTCGTGCCAGACTGTCATGGAGTGACTCGGAATGGCAGCGGGTCATCTTCAGAGACGGGTCCTGCTTTTGTCTTGGTGGAGACGATCAACTAATCTGTGTGTGAAGGCACCGTGGTCTGCGTGAAGATGAGCAGTTTATTGTCGTGTGCAAATGTCCAGAAGGCCTGGTGTCACACCACCTCAACCCCTACCGCACAATCTGCAGGAACTGCGTGAGAATATTCGAACTGCATGGGATGGATTATCACAGGACACCATTAGGACCCTCTACAACTCCATGCTGAGACGTCTGGCATGTTGTGTTAGCAAACATGGTGGCCTGCAACCATACTGAGAGACACTACTTCTGTATGTGTAGCTCAATAAATATTGATCATATCAGTCTAAATGTATCATCATTTATTGGTCCTGGTAACCTTTATCTTCCTTCCCAATAGCACTGCAATCCCACACCTCCTTCTGGGTGCAGCTATTCTTTGACGATGAGTGTATTTTGTGTATAATAATTGATATTGAGTTTACATTTATCCACAACTGAATTTCAGGGAAACCTGTTCTTTTTATTTCTATATTCTGGAAAAAACTTGGACTCAACAAAGTCCTCAATGTGTCCTCAAACTACAAAGGACTCTTAGTCTCGGCTCAGACTGGCTTCTTGGTTAAATTCTTATAAGGAACCTAATGGGCAGTTTATGTAGTTAGAGTGAGGGACAGGCATCTATACTGTTAAATGGGAACTTTTCCATTTTTTCCTTTCTTTTAGTGCATTATTTAGCTTTTAGTGCATGCACACGGTCGGCAAAGTTATAAAGCGCAAAGCACTCGCCAGATAGAGAAACTCTCTCCCACAGAAACCACTTTTCCCAGCTACCTGAAACACTGCCTTGTTAGCCCTTTTCCCTGTTACAAGATGACATCATCAATTAATACGATCTTTATTGCCCGCTTTCCAATAACCTTGGCCTGCCCTAACAAAATACACAGAGAGCTAAGACAGTGAAAATGGACCGCTCTGAAACGTCTTTCTCTAGTCTAGCTTGTGAAGGTGGATCTACCAGCATTCTCTACTGGACTTTCAGGGTTGGACACTGGATTAAACTGATATGGCAGAACTGACCACACTGTAAGAAAGGCCATAACGATGTAGGGGCGGAACATGTAGCAGGGGAACCAATCAAAACAGAGTGGGTTATCCTGATCATTTAGAGTACACTTGGCTCTTTGGGAGGCGGGGCTTAAAGACACAGGAGCTCTAACAGAGCGTTTCAGACAGAGGGTGAATACAGACACACAGTATGAGGAAAATATTGTGTTTTGGGAAAATTTAAGCATGTAAATCTATTTTAGTAGACACCAGAAACACAATTATGAACAGCTGAAAATGAGCATAATAATGAGCACAAAAATTCAGAACACTGAAAATGAGCATAAACTCTAATTCTGCGTGCACATGTTTGTGGTAGATGGATGACAGCAAAATGAGCATTCTGTAGTGTTCTATGGAGCTGCAGTGGAAAATTCTGCCAGTGCATCCATCCACATTCTGCAGACATTTTGTAAGAGTTCAACTTTCCCAGCTTTTACAAACCAGATGTTGAGATGTTTTGCTTGCCATAGCCGCCTCATTTTTGAACAAAAATAAACGAGTACAAAGCATTCCTTTTCCACCTTAAAAATAGAACAATCTATGCTGCTAAAACTCTCTGCTGATAACCATCCATTTTTGCCGGTAATGCTGTCACCATGCCAACATTTGCGTAGCCTTATGCTCCCATCGACCAAGTACTGCTATGAAGTGCACAACACCATTTTCACAGCATCCGGCTCAGTATGTAGCCCCTCACTTCATTCCCTCCTTTGTTACAACAAAACATGCATAGTAAGTACATAATAATTACTAAGTAATTATAGTAGTTACAGAATAATAAGGCTTAAAATTAATAACTAAATAATAAAAGTCATCCCAGGCATTACAGGGCAATTTGACAGCATAACTACAGTAATAAGCATGCATGGTACTTGCAATAAGTATTTTATTTTAAGTGAAAGCCTTTTGTTCTGTGGCTAGCAAAGTTGAAATGCTGTTCGATGTGATGAAAGCAGAAGTAAGGGATCAGTGTACTTTACCTCACCCTCATGTAAAGCACAAAGCAGACCAGTGGTGGATGAGAGGAAAAGAGAAAGCCCCCGCTGTCAGCTCTGGGTCTTAGTCTTGTTTCCTGACACTAATGGGGAAGAATGTCCTTTGTGTTTAATTAAACTTTGAACGTTCGTGCACTGAAACACGGTTCTGTCTCTTCTCTTTCAACCTGCTGCCTTAACAACATCGAGAACAGCAGTACACGTACACGACAAATTCTAAACAAGCTTTGTAGTGTGGCTGTGTATGTGTGTGTGCTGGCGTGGATAATACCCTGACACCGTCTCCACCGCTCAATAATATCCTCCCTAACCATTCAATTACACTCCCTTGTATCGTAATAGGTTTGGAATCTGCTGCAGGGGCAGTCACTCTATTGGTTTGCTGTCTCATGGGATTGAAATGTGAAGATGTGAGGTTATGGGAATGTTTTTGAATGAGGGGAGAGAGAGAGAGAGAGAGAGAGAGAGAGAGAGAGAAAGAGGAGTGAAAGAGAAAGAAAGAAAGAGAGATGGAGACATAGAAAGATAGAAAAAGGTAACAACAGAGCAGTAGAAAGTGAGAGAGTGAGAGACCGTGAGAGAGGGAAATGAGAGAAAAAGAAAAACAATAGATAGATAGATAGATAGATAGATAGATAGATAGATAGATAGATAGATAGATAGATAGATAGATAGGCAGATAGATAGGCAGATAGATAGGCAGATAGAGTGCTGTGACAATATCTTCTATTTTTCCATATTCGTCACGCATGGTGGTACACTATTCCACAATAAGACAGACACTGAGCAAAAATGACCTCCATGGGAAAGCTGCAAGGCGCAAAGACTTCTGGGATAATACTGGTGGCAGTGTGATGGTCAGGGGCGGAAAGGAAGAAAGAAAGAAAGAAAGAAAGAAAGAGATACTAATAGACAGAGAGATAGAAAAAACAAGGTAAACTAAATAGGATAAAAGAGAAATGAAAAGAGAGAGAGAGAGAGAATGAGAGAGACAAAGAGAGAAAGAGAAGCAAAGAGAGAAAAAAGGGAAAGAAAGAAGAATGGAAGGCAGAGAGAAGTTGATAGAAGGAGAACNAAACTAAATAGGATAAAAGAGAAATGAAAAGAGAGAGAGAGAGAGAATGAGAGAGACAAAGAGAGAAAGAGAAGCAAAGAGAGAAAAAAGGGAAAGAAAGAAGAATGGAAGGCAGAGAGAAGTGGATAGAAGGAGAACATATAAGGCAGGAATAATAAGGGAAAGAGATATAAATCGATAGAAAGATAGAGAAAGTGAGTTAGGCAGAGAAAAAGGGAAGAATAGAGAGACAGAAAGTGAGAGAGAGAAGGCTAAAAGAAAAAAGAGACAAAATGAAAAAGAAAGAAAGGCACAGAGAAATGGAAAGATAGAGAAACAAAATGAATAAAAAGAGTGAGACAGAGAGATAGGATAGAAAAGAGGAAATAAAAGTATGACAGAGAGGGGGAAAAAGAGAGGAAACGAGGGGGAAAGAAAAAACAGGTGGAGCGAAATAAAGAGAATGATATAGATAGAATGATAGAGAAAGTGGCTTAAGTGACTAAAAAAAGAAAGGAAAAAAAGAGAGACAGAAAAAGAGGGAAAGAAGGAGAGAAAGAGGGAGGAAGAGAGATGGAGAGAGAGAGACAGAAAGAGACACAAAGTGAAAGAGATAGAGAGAGAGCTGGCTCACAGTGTAGTATGGCATGGTATGGTTTTGACTCTATGGTCACACACTTTGTCGCTGCTTCGGCGGCTGAGTGACTCGCCGGTGCTGGATTTGATTATCCTTCATGTCGGGTAACATATGGGGGGCATTAGAAATAGTGCAGGTAATCGATTGGTCCAACACAATCAGCACAGAACTGTTATACCTCATCACTCACTCCAGACAACCACCTTTCTGAAACACACTAACTCGCCAGACCCGCTGCTGAACGTAGAGTTCTCCCGTACTTCACGCTCCTTCATTGTCGCAGCTGCTGCTGATGTTTACTGTGAACACTAGCATGACATGAGAAACCGTGTCACCACTACACAGCCTCCAGAGAATCCTGCCTTCTCTGACAGGTACCACTCTGTGATGGGAAACAGACACTGAGTACAGACAGCTCTGAATTTAGGTTAGTCACTGTTTCCTGCCTGTATAAAGGGCTCCATACAGATGAAAGGGAACAGAAGGAAATGAATGCAGTTGTTGGAGCTCAGACAGACTTTATGAACTGGACTGTGTCTGACATACACCGCTGAAGTGTGTTCCTTCATTTAGAGCTCGCTGTGTGTCGGTGTGGGGGGAGAGATGGGTGGGCTCTCCCTGAGGACAAACCTGCCACCAATAACCGCAGTATGTGTAATTAGAGCTGAGCTGAGGAACAGTTTTGATTTACTCCTCACTCGGTTCCCATTACTGAATGTTAGAGCTGTTAGAGGGAGACCTACATTACTCATAACAGAAAGAAAGAGAGAGAGAGAGAGAGAGAGAGAGAGAGAGCGAGAGAGAGAAATAGAGAAAGAAAGAGAGAGAGAAAGAGAGAGACATCTCTGAAGGTGCCCAGAAATGAAACTTCAGATCCTATAAATTGCGAGGTGGAGGTCTTTTGCCAGCACATGCCACAGATGTATGCACATACCCAGACAGCCATGTGATGTAAAAGAAAAGGGACTCACTGGAGCAGGCATCCTTCTTCCATTGCTCCAAGATCCAGTCCCGATGCTCATGTGCCCATGGTAGGCACTTTCGGCAGTGGACAGGGGTTAGCATGGGGACTCTGACTGGTCTCTGGCTACAGAGCCTCATATGCACATGGTGTCACACCCCCCCCCCATAACCGTTGCTAGTCATTTCTGTAAGTTGTGCTAAAGTGGTCCTTCTGACAGATTGGACCAAATGGGCTGGCCTTTGTTGCTCTTGCAGTAAGCAAACGCCTTGTCAATGCTTCTTGGTTTGTCCCTTCTTGGACAACTGTTGGTAGGTTCTTACCATTACCCACTACACAGTTATGTATACTCTTGGAAAAGAGGTCTCTACAGTGCATAGAACCCAAATGGCTGTTCTATGCACTGAATGCTTCCAACATTTTTGCCAGCAGCATAAGCGAGTAAGATGTAAGGCACTATGAAGTAGCCAACAAAAAGTTTTCAAATGGAAATATGGCTAATTCACTTGTCTAAGAGATGGGCTTCCGAGGAGCAGCAAATCCTTAGCTGGAGGCGGGAAGGAGGTCGACAAGAGCCTCATAAACACGGCGCGTTTATTCTTCCCCCACTCCCCATCCTCACTCTTGCACTGAATTTATAAGCCCATAAAGCTACTTTGATCGTCGGCGAATCTTTCAAAAGTGCGGCTCAGCCGGGCCAATTGGAATAAAACCTTTGGTGAGATCCAATCAATGTGAGTGACGGATGTGAAAATGGCTGCACAAAGGCTGATTTTACTGAGTGCTCCGCTGATCTCCACCACAGCTGCCGGCCGAGCCTCCAGAGACGCCCGCACGCCTTAGCATGCTAGCGCTTCGGCACAGGCCCCTAATTGCTCTAATTTTAATACAGCTCCGTGAGGGATCGTGGAACACTGGAAGGGAAAAAGGGGGAACTTTCCTGATTCTGGTTGATAGAGTGAAGGTGTGCTTTTTAATTTGCGTGCTAGTTGTCTCTCTTTCTCTCTCTCTTTGGTAATTTCACCCTTCGCCTTCTCTCATCTCCACATCTTAAACAGCTTCCATGACTTCTTATTGAAGTCAATTTTGTTTCAAGTGAGGCCCTATTTCTTATTACACAGTCCTCCGCAGCCAATGTCATTGGAAAGTGTGATTGTGTGTGTGTGCATGTGTGTATGGGCAGTGGCGGATTTAAGTTCTTTGTGGAGGCATATCAACGCCGCCTGATGAAAAGAATGGCAATTCTGAGCGCAGCCAGTTAGCCAGGGAGCCAGTAATTGCTTTCTGACTCCACAGGAGGATCTTAATAGTGTGAAGCACAAAAGCGCAAAGTCGTAGTCCTTTTCGTTGTAGAAAAGGTGGATGTACGGAGATGAATCACATCCCAAATCCGCTTCTGTGCATCTCCCCGCCCACTTCAGTAGGTTTGCATGTCTATGTTGGAGTGCACAGAATGTAAAGAAGGCCCTCAGGCAAAGTGTGAAGGTGGCAAATCCAGCTTCCTCCTCCTGAAGAGCTGCTCTACTTCTCTTTTTCTCATGTGTTCAAGTTACGCAGTTGGGCAAAGACCCACCTGTGATGACAGTAAAGCTGGACCAATAGCGCCACAGGTTTAGACTCATCCAGTAATCATGAGGCAGGCTGACAGTGACCCACCATTTAGCACAGCAGTACCAGTCAAAAGTTTAGACACACCCAACTAATTGGATGTTGTTGGTGATCTTAAAGACTCTACAGGCTTACACTTAACAGGTCCAACTGAGGAGAGTCTGAAACTGTACATATCGGGAAATACTGTGACTAACAGATGAGATTCATTTTGGCATGGACTGGGCAGGTTTCTGGATGTAGGCCACATCAATGTTCAGCCACTCCTGAATCAAAGAATTCCACAGTTGGGCCAGATTTGGTGGATGCCTTCTCTGGCACAATTCCGAGGAGAATTCCGTGTAGACTGGGATTTTAGACACTGCTGGTAGACCTGTATGACCATACACCTGCAGATTCAGCTACTTCCTTCACACTATGGCCTTTGGCACAACCATATGCAGTCACTTTTAGCCAATCACTAACATCTGCTTTGGAGCCATTTTCCACACATGGAATGAGACATTCACTGCACTGTACCACCTCTTCTCAATCTATGGATCCCGTCACTCACACCTCGCAGGGATTTATAGCTCCATCATCCTCATGGAGTGCCATCTGCAGGAGCCAGGAGTTACTACCACCTTAAACACACAAGCTGACTCCTTTTTTGTCCGGTGAGCTTATTAAATATAAAAAATGGACTTAAAATTATAGAATCGTAACTTCACAGAAATCATTAGGCCTTCTTTGAAGTTCTAGAAACCCCTAGCATTTCAGCTGCTAATCCTACAGTCTGGGCCATTCAGCTTGGAGTTTGCATGTTCTCTCCGTGTCTGTGTGGGTTTCCTCCAAGTGCTCCGGTTTCCTCAAACTACCCAGGTGCAGTCAGGTGAACTGGAGATACTAAATTGCCCCCTAGGTGTAAGTGTGTGTGTGTGACTGTGTATGTCTGTGTGTCTGCCCTGTGATGGACCGGCGGACTGTCCAGGTTGTTTCCTACCTTCCACCCGTTGAGCGCTGTGATAGGCTACAGCACACCCCATGACCGAACAGGACAAATTGGTTCCGAAGATGAGTGAGTGAGTGAGTGAGTTTTGTGGGTCCTTTAATGGCTTAACAGCTTACTTAAAAGTTTTAGACACATTCTGGAAAGACTACGAAAAAGCTTTACTATGTCATTAACATAGTACTGAAGAAGCCCCGAGGCAAGACATTACAGCCAATTCTAAAGCAGATAGAACGCTAGAGTGGCTTTCACACTACATTTGGCTAGAAAAAAAAAACTGACGTTTTTTGTGTTTGACGTGTCAATAGTCACGTACCTCAAGCCTGATATTTTCAGCTTTTCCAACCCGACTTGAGCGTACAGTAAAACGCGTGGTATCACACAGGCAGGATTCTCTCAGGCTTTGATTTCAGACCTGGTGTTAGACAGATGTTCAAAACCCCTTTGCAAACACTGAGATATCTTCAGCTTTAAAGCGTGTATGTATTCAGAAAGCTGTCACTTCTAAATCGAGGCTAAAAAATATGCACAGCATTACCAGCTCAATTTACCAGTGTGAGGAAGCATTCTGGGTCCACAACCAGCAGGGTAGAACGTATGAGGAGTCGTTAATTGTTACTGCACTGCATGCATTGAATAAGCCAAACCTCTCTTTCCTGCAATCAAGCCTTAAAAGTGTCACTTATGCTCCGCTTGACCTGAGGTGAGGTAAAAATGGCCTCTGAATTAGGAGATGGGGCCAGGAATCTCTGTTTAAAAGTCTGCTGCATCTTTGTAGCATGGAAAAGAAGTATTCATTATGGATTGTGAGCGGGAAAGAACTTCAAAGGGTTTCCAGTTGTGTATGTGATATATACAGGAAGGTTTATCAGTCATCTGTTTGCTTGTCTTATAGTAGATAGTCAATGCTACTGAACTTGTGGTGGAATCTTGGAGATGTTTTGCTTCCCGGAACGACAGGGGACCATCGGGGACCAAGCACTTGAATCCCTGTGGTTGATTCACACATCGGATGTCATTAAGCTAGCAAGGTCACATGACCTTATTATCCCATCGTTACACACTTTCAACTTCACACTTTCAAACTTCATAGACAGTCACATGACCTTCATGTTATCACAGGGAGGTTTTCCATTGGCTTTACCATTTTTTGGGAAGGTTCCAGTTTTACGTTTTTTGGTACCTGCCCATGAGTTAGGATGGAATCCCACCTTAAGTGGTGCAGCAGTTCCATTCTGGCATCTCAGCTTCTTCTTAGAACTTTCCTGCTCTACCTTAAATGGTGCAGCAGTTATATCCAGGCTACTCAGGCACTGGAATGGAACTGCTGCACTGTTTAAGGTGGAACGGGATAATTTGAATGGGAAATGGGAAACTAACTTCAGCTTTGTCATCTCTCAGAGGTCTCTCCACCTTTGAAACGCTCTTGCCTGATCTAAGCACTTCTTTCTCAGTTTTTGGTTCTCAGATCTTCTCCTCTTTGACTGTTTCTCAGCCATCTTTCCTTCTTGACAATGCATAGAGTTCAACACGTAGTCCCTCCCCTTCTCCCTGTCATCCCTTCTCCCTGTCCATTGTGAGACATGCAAATGATTCAAGGCCGCACATGTGAAGTAAGCAAGAATGGGTCTTATCTCTGTACCTGACTGACCCAACTGCCATGATTGCAGCCATTCAGTGAGCAGTGACGCCCTCCACGAGTCATCCTGTTAGTGCCAGCATCATTGGCAGATGGCTGCAGGACACAGGACTACATGCACCCAGACTGTTACGACAACTGCCCTTAACACCATGTCAACGTCACCAAAGACTGCAATGGTATCATGCCAGACTGTCATGAAGTGACTCAGAACGGCAGCCGGTCAACTTCAGTGATGAGTCCCGCTTTTGTCTTGGTGGAGACGACCAATGAATCTGTGCATAGAGGCACCGTGGTCAGGGCCAAGATAAACGGTTTGTTGTCACGTCACACATCCAATTAGCAAAAATGGCAGCCCGACAGCATAATGAGAGACACTACTTCTGTATGAGTAGCTCAATAAATATTGCCCATATCAGTCTTAATCTATCATCATTTATTCTTCCTGGTAACCTTTATCTTCCTTCCCAATAGCACTGCACACTCCCTTTTGAGTGCAGCTATTCTTTTCATGATGGGTGTAATAAAAGGTTTCGGTTCTGTGTAAATGATACAATTTCCATAAAAGACTAATTACAGTGTCTTATTGTTTTTTTTCCCCAGAATTCCTCTCTCTTATTGTCTCGCTCTTGTTTTCATGCCATGTCAGTTGCTCCTGTTGAAGCACTGGGGAGTCCAAGACTCTGCAAACCAAATCTGGGCCATTTCATGCCCTCATGATCCGTCATCCTCCATCATGATGAGGAACCAATGGCTAGAACACTGACTTACAGCCCCTACAGCACCGACTGGGATACACAAACCAACAAACCTCAATCCATTTACTCACACTTTCTTTACTCAATCCCTATCCGAGCCTATCAGCTACGCGTTTCGGATCAGATGTATATTTGATCTCGAGATCACTCTATCATCTGAGATTGAATAAGTGTAAGGCGGGATTTGATTTAAACCTGCACGGCCTTCACAAACACATTTAACTTTTGGGGATTTGTTTTAAATGTAGCGCGATCGTATCGGTCAGATCACGGTCAATTAAAATTCAGTTTCACTTACAGCACACCCCTGGGAACATTGATTGTAGAAGCTCGGAATGTTTGTGTGCGCGTGGAGGGGGATGGGGTTAGGTTCAGGTGGGAAATGGGGAGTGTGAAGGATGAATTATTCATAAGCACAATGTGTTATCTCCACACTGACAAACAATGCAGCAAATGCTTGAATATTCAACAAAATCAGGCAAAATGCAAAAGGGTTCAGACAGGATACTTTGTTATGCAGAGAAAAATGCTGATACGGTGGTCCTACATTAACATATATGATGTATACGCCTTGCATATCTCACGTGCTTGCCCACCTCCCGTGAAGAGCGTTTGACGCTATCTGGCATTGGACTTCCTGATTATACAGAACAGAAAATACAAGCTGCCAAGTCAATGTCACCCTTTCTTTGTGAGATGCTTGACTTTTGACTCACTAAGCAAGTAATGTAGAAGGACAAAAGTGAGTCCAGAGTATCGAGCTGTGAAATGCAGAATAGGTAATGCTGCTGTGCTACCTGCTAAGTGGGCAGTAGGGGAGTTCTGTGTGCAACCCCATTTCCAAAAAAGTACACCACAGTAACATCACAACACAATAATGTACAAATCATTTAAACCCTATATTTCATTAAACATGGTACAAATACAGCATATCACTTGTTCAAACCCAGAACATGTATTGATTTCTGAGAAAATATATGCCCATTTTGAATTTGATTCCAGCAACACGCTTCGATAAATGGCATGCTTACCACTGTGTTGCATCACCTCCTCTTTTAACAACACTTTGTAAGCATTTGGGAACTGAGGAGACAAGTGCTGTACTGAAAGTGAAATGTTTACCATTCTTGTCTGATATAATATTCCAGCTGCTCAACAGTTCAGAGTCTCCTTTGTCCTATTTTTCATTTTATAATGCAGCAAATTCTTTTTTGTTGGCGAACGGTCGGGACTATAGATAGGGTAGTTCAGCACCCGAACTCTCTTACCGTGGAGTCATGCTAATGTAGTGCATGCAGAATGCTGGTTGACATGGCCTTACCAAAATAAGCAAGACCTGAAAAACTTCCCCAAAAAAGACATCATCTGGATGGCAGCATATGTTGATATATATGATATATATCTATTAAAGCTGAATGATATATATATATATATATATATA